>OX375866.1:39262085-39368544 GCA_947359475.1 Heligmosomoides polygyrus bakeri
GTTCACAATGAGGCACAAACGGCAAAAAGTCACTTGTTACGGCTAGACACTCATTTCGGTTGTTCATTACTGGATTCTTCGTAAAAATCCAGAACGCTTCCAAAGCTTTTCGTGCTGAAAGACACAGAATTGATGCGCATGACGGAAACGACTACGAGGTGAAATGTACAATATTGGCCATTGAGAGTGATATCTCAGCACGAAAAGCTTTGGAAGCGTTCTGGATTTTTACGAAGAATCCAGTAATGAACAACCGAAATGAGTGTCTAGCCGTAACAAGTGACTTTTTGCCGTTTGTGCCTCATTGTGAACTGTAGAATGATCAGAAAGCGGTATCCGCAGTGTGGTTCATTCGCCTCTACTGGTCACAGGGCGAACATATGCCCTCAACGGTGGACATTGGTGAGTTCGTCCTCTCATTTGGTCTCTTCGGGTGTTTGTAGAAGTAGGTCGAAAATGCTAGAGTGGTTGAGGCGTTTGGTGGGGTAGAGCGCAAAACTAACCTTCACACCATGTTTAGGCCTCTGAAGACGACGGAACGTCGAAACGTCAGGCCCTGCTAATAAATTTGTCCACCTAAAAACCTCGTGTGGCACAAATATAGTAACAGTAACAATATCCTCACTTTGATAGTTAATGTAAGTAGCATACACACTATCAATCGAATAAAAGTTGAGGCGAAGTTTTTGAGCGTATGCCGCTACCTGCTCTTTTAGTGCGCTATATGCTTGCTTTTTTGCTGTATTCTAAGTCAAATTTTAATTTAAATTTTTGTCTAAATATAAAATACTAAATATTAAAAATAAATATAAAAAAAATAAAAATAAAATAAGAATGCAATTATAGAATTATGGGAAGAGCAACTGTTGTTGAGGCAAACATTAGCATCATATTTGACATCTCAAATTTATCCTTAGACGAAGTTTGAGTCACGCACGGTATTTCGTGCCACATTTGTGCTGCGGGCTTCGTCCCACGCCCCAGACCCGCAAAAATCCCTCTCGTCGTCAACGTTAGAGCATAGTTGAGGGTGGTGAGGTCTGAAGCTCGCCAAAGGTCTGAAGCCATTTGACCAAACTTTGGCAGGCGGAGTTACCTAGGATGCCAATCACGGTTATGGAATCAGTTTTTAACCCATTAAATACATGAAAGTGAAAATTTGTGATCTTTATTCCTTCAAAGGGATCGGAAAAATAAAGTTAAAGTTGTTACCAAGCGTTTTCCCCAAAATGTGCAGGAGATGAGAAGAGCTGACGATAAATGGCAAGGCGCAAAAAGCCCACGGTCCCATCTGATCGAAGCAACAATGCCACCACTACACCACCACTTTAGCCGCAAACCTGCCTAGGCACGAGCGATATGAAATGAGCAACACAAATTTTGACCGAATAGTACTTTAGCACGGCTTACGTTGTTCTCTGAAGCTCGATGGAAAGCTGAAGGCATTCCCTGGTCAGACGAATAACCGCAGTAGCAACGCAACTTACCGGAGAATCGTAGTAACTCGAGGCTGGTGACGAATTTTGCACCCTTGAAGACTTCTGTTTCATCCTGCTTAAATGGATATCGTTTATGCATGGTAAACAATTTGTCACATAAAATCTAACGCCTACTGGTTCATAAGCATTTTAACCTGAACTTATGTACACACATCCGATGTAAACTATGAAGCCATTTCCTGAATTCTCCAAATCGCAATACCAATTATTACTAGTGTTCACCACCTTGCTCCTCTGGAAAACCTCTACGTGGAGTTCTAACCAGGGTACCTTGTTGCCGTGGCATACCGCCAACTTTTATTAAGAAGCTTGTTTCCGCTTTTTTGAAACAACATTGAAATTCGATAAAGGATAAAGGTTTGTATAGGAATATCCCAGAACACCTGCATCGTATTCAGGACCTGAAGAAAAACTGGGATAGTAGAGAAGTTAGATCTCTTTAATCTGTAGTTAACTGATATACGTATTAGGAAACATTACCTTCTCGAAGAATAGAGTTGTGCCTACACAATCTTCGGAAATATCGCAGTAGATGACCTCGAAGCACATTCCTTCTTCACTGCTCGCCTTACACAGGATGACCTCCAAAGAAACAGGTCCCTATCCGGAAAGAGAAGCTAGGACCACTAGACTTCCAAAGTTCAGCCTGGGAAACGCTCGTTCATAATTCCTCAAATCTCTCCAGTAGTGTTTGCACCCATCAGCCCTTCGTTCTTCATGTCCTTTACGTCCGAAGACAGTATCTGAAACTCTCAACTAACAATTGACAGCAGTAGTTTCCTCCAGTTCGTGCCCAGTGTGTGTGCGGAAGCGAACTTTTGCCTGGAAGCCTTATGGCGGTGTGGATTGCGATTGAGACTGCATTGTGTCGTCCATTTCAATACAGAGAAGTCCAGACTTCGAAGATCATTCACCGACTGGATGGTATTGGAAACCAGGCGGGCCAGGTCACTCTACCCTTTTCCGATGACTCCTTATGAATGGCCACCCTCCGCTTTTTCGAGCGGGCTTCCGTTTCCTTCAGATAGCTGCTGATGCATCGGTGAGACTGTCCTATTTCAACCGCAATCTTCCTGAATGAGAAGCCAGCTGCATGATGGACGTCGACTTGAGCTTGCCCAAAGTTGGAGGTCTTGGAGTGGCCAAGACGCTGTTGTTAGATGATGAAGGTGTTGAATGCACTTATTGCCTTTTTAATCTATCCATCTTTTGAATTATGCCCGATTTCGAGCGCAAAAACTTATGGACGGGATATTGTCAAGTGCTCTTATATTCATGCTTATTCCGCTTTCCCTCGCGTTCTTCACGTTCTCCTCGCCTCCTACGACAAAGAAAACGATAGAAATGTCTGTTTCTCCATCACGATTCAGGCCTTCGGGATATACACATACCCTAAGTGATGCATAAATGTACACAATAGACTGCAGTTGAACTAAAAATGGTGAAAGCCTGCAGACCACTGCCTTGAGGGGGATCATTGCTGAAAGGTTTTGGATTTACGTGTAGTACAGCTGGAAGCAGCGTTGGTATCATCTGCAGCACAAGAAGTTGCAAAGCAGCTAACTGAACAGAAAACAACAAAACTTTAAGCGCTTCAATGGTGGTAACGAAGTTTTCGTAAAACGCTTAAAAATTCAGTCACGCCTTAAGTGCTGCGAGAAGTGACTCGGCCATCGACAGGGTACGGATTGTTTTATGCCGTTCATGAAATGGTGAAGCCTAAAAAGGGAGATCACTCAGTACGCGATACGAATTCGGAGCATACATTTTTTCCCAAAATTTCTATCCAATTTGATTGTTGAAGAGCATTCAACAGTTGCCGTCACGCGTTCTACAGCCCGTTCGTCCATTATGTCCTCCTTGTGCACATGTACACCAAATGTATGGAATTTCTTTCAAATCTCAAGAACCTCGAGCTTGGATACTTTGACATTTCGTGCTCAAGCAAACGGTGAATATGTGGGACAAAAGGTTAACAAGCGGTAATTGGAGAGTTTTGATGTTCACCGCTCACTTGCTACAGGCGAATGGTCTATCGGCTTCAAACCCCAATGTGTAAACTGAAGAATTCACAAAATCGGAAAAGCATGATACACCTAAACATAAACATACTAGGTTTCAAAATAAATAAATTGCTGTTCGGGTACACAAACATTCCGATGCAGTTTCAATGCCATTTTAATCATTCGTATTAGTTTGGTTAGCTGTTCATGAAGTGAAAGCATTGTTGTCCAATTCTATTACAGTTCCGTTGATTCAATAAATACAGCCTCATAAATGAATGCTCTACAATACCGCCCGCGTCGCGCGGTCAAAAAGACGGTTTGCGGCGGAAAAATCCGTCGCAAACCGTCTTTTTGACCGCGCGAAGCGGGCGGTATTGTACCAGGATCTGCCAACAACTCGGTGCTGAAGGAGGAATCAATCTGAACGTTGCAGACGATTCGACCAGAAAATAAGAGTATTTTGAAGCGTGATACTTCATTATATAAAACTATTGAATATGGAAAGCTACGCATTTTCACGTAGACAGATATCTAGAACGGTCGGATTTTATTTGAGATTTTCCGTTGCGTGAGCATGGCGATTTGGCGAAATACCCGAAAGTGCTAATTGTTTTATACTGAATGTGAAAGGGTGGAGATTAGCAGAGCAGCTCAGTGTGTTGTGCAAACAAGGTAGTTGAATGCGATGTTGAAAGCAGGGTGCTAGTAAAACCTACAAAAAGGCAGAAAAGCAGAACTTATGATGATTCTAGTGTTTACTCCAAGAACAAAATGCCTTTTGTTTTCCTTCTGTGTAGACATTTGGTTGAGGTGAAGCCGCCGGTTGTCTGCAATTGTGTCGTCAAAATTTCCGATGCGAGTGGGCAATGTTAGCGAGAGCAGTGCAGAACACTGCATAGGAATGACGGATTGCAGAAAGACGAAGCTTCACAGAAATGCTCTGTACGGGTGAATACACATACAGAACATTTTCGCCTAGTGGATCACCGTGATCCAAATGAGCCGAAAGTCCTTGTGCACCAAGTGAGTAGCAAACATAATTTGCCGCTGCGGTAATCCATGACCAACAAGCCTTGTACATTTTTGATGTCGAACGGTTACGAGATTTACATTGGGGGAGAAAGCACTGATATGCTCATCTGTTCCTTCCAATAAGTCATTACAGATGTACTTAGGTAGAATATCAGCATTTCCAATTAAGAGTTCCAGTGGAACGACCAAAATCAAGCCCCTTTATACCATTAGCTTTACACGAAGTGATACATTATCCATCAAAACCTAAAAATAGAGCAGCGGTATAGATATGTTTCTGTTTTTTTAGAGTAGCTCAACAAAAAAAATGTAGACAAGCTAGAACTAGAAAAAAGAACTAAAATGCACACCCGCTCGCAAAAAAAGCTTAGAAATCGCACTACATAGTTTAGTAGTCAGGTCAACAAAAGCTTTATAGCGCCAAGTGGCTTCACATAGTAATTTTGCAATGTTCAAAGGATTATTGTTCATTTCAGGGAGGCGATGGATATGCTACGCGATTGATTTTTCTTTAGTGAAAGGTGAACACTATTGCATGTGCAGAATAGGTTTGACGAGCTAAAGCGAGAACTCCGGATCCTGCTCTTACGACGATGTTTCGTGCACTAAACCAAAACTGTCACTAGTACGTGTCAATATGTGCCATCTTCCATCTTTTTGGTATAGTTAGTGATGATCTTGCCTGCACATGAAAGTCGCCGTCAGGTTCTTCGAAGAAATCATTCTCAAAATGTAGCCAACCATTAATGCTGTATGAACTTCTACGTGCTCGCCTAAAACAAAAGATGATTTTTCTCCAGAAACCATAATGATGAATAGGGTTACTGCGAAGAAAAGGTATGACCTTCGCAACAGCACCGCACCACTAATCAATTGCCATTGATTTAGCACGAGTGCCTCATGTTCACTGATTCTTCTTTTTCTTCTTCTTCCTCTTCTTCAGCGTCTGTCCCGCTTCGTAGCGGGGTCCGCTATTCTGGTGTCATGACGCCACCTTTCCCGATCCAGCGCTAGATCAGGGTGGAATCCAGTTACTTTCATGTCCATGTGTAACGTATCGGACCAATGCTGCTTCGGTCGTTCTCTAGGCCGCTTTCCTGACACTTCCAACTCAAGGCCTATCTTGCGGACGCTGTCTTCTTCCCCACGCAGAACGTGGCCGTAGCATCGTAAGCGAGCTTCGCGCATCTTATCCGCTATCGGCTCGACACCGAACTTCTGCCGAATAGCATCATTTCAGATGTGGTCCATGCGCGTGACTCCAGCCGTCCAGCGCAGCATCTTCGTCTCCATGACGCTGAGGCGCGTTTCAACTTCCTTAGTCGCAGGCCAACACTCAGCGCCGTACATCGCTACCGGCCGGACGACTGCTCTGTAGATCTTCGACATCAGGTGCTCTGGTATCTTCCTATCGCAGAGCACGCCAGTCAACCAGCGCCACTTGGACCAAGCTGCACTTACGCGTGAGTTCACTTCAGTCATCAGATTGCCATCGGATGCTACTGCTGATCCCAGGTACTTAAAAACCAAAGTGCGTGGGAGCTCGATGCCGTTAACCTTGATGGAGCTGGACTCAGTAAGGTCCGTCGTTAGATATTCGGTCTTCTTCACGTTCAATCTAAGTCCAAACCGCTCCAAGCGATCACACCAAGCTTACACCTCTCGCTTGAGTTCATCTTTGTCTTCGCTAGCGAGCATTACGTCATCAGCATAAAGCAAAGTTCAGGGGACTGGCTTCTGAAGATCTCGTGTAATGGCGTCCATCACGACAACAAAGAGGAGTGGGGAAAGCGCAGAACCCTGGTGTACCCCGACAGAGATGGGAAACTCCATCAAGATTCCAGCTGCAGCTTGAACTCGACCCTTTGGACAAGAGTAGAAAATTCGCACCCACTCTATGAGCTCTTCAGGAAAAAGCCAGGTGCCCATTGAAAACTAGAGGAAATATGCTTCCCGTCACATAAGAGCAGCCTTCAAGAGTAAGGTCTTCATGCGGGGCAGGTAGGGTCCAATTTCTGCCCAAAAAATTGAAAAGTTTTTGAATAATTAATCATAACTCGGCAAGTTTTTTGAATTTTTAGAAAACCAAGAACTTTTCGAAAACTATAGAAAATTTGATTTGTTCCCATATATGCACCAGTTTTCAAAAAGCAGATCTTCATGCGGGGAGGGGGGTCCGATTTTCGGCACGTATTTTTGCAAAAATCGATCAGAAATCTAACCTCTCCGTCTCGCATGAAGACCCCTTTTTTCAAAAATGAATTGCATATAGCAAGAAAGCACATTTTCTACAAGTGCTCCGTCACGCCTGTCGGCGTGACTCGCACTTGCGCGCTTCGCGCGATGTTGCAGTATCACTAAGCTAAGCACAATCACATCGAGCTAGCTGCTCTACTTTTACAGCTTTTTCCCTGCCTGAGAGTACAAAAGGCTCGCAGTACGCACAGTGCTTAGTATGATAGGGCGATCTATTGGTCCTCCCCTAGTGAAACGGTCCCCATTACTGGTACTGGTCCTCCTCAATGATCCACCCTTAGCGAACGATGTCTTCGGCACGCCTTCTGAGTCCACAGGCACTTTGGACGACGTCTTCGGCACGTGCACCTAAATCCCCAAACATGTTGAGCGAAGTCTTTGGCACGTCCTTTGACTCCCAGGCATGTCCTGCGACGTATTCTGCACGTCTTCAAAATCCTCTGGCACGCAGAAGACGTCTGGGTGTTTTCCCCTATTTTCGCGCCCCCTAACTTGATCAGTATCGAGTGATGGTAATCATCATTTTCAATAGCGTTTGTCCCGCTTGGTGGCGGGGTCCGCTCTTCTGGTCTGGTGACGCCACTTCTCCCGATCAAACGCTTGGTCGGGATGGACACCAGCTAACTTCAAGTCCATATGCAACGTATCTAGCCAACGTTGTTTCGGGCGTCCTCTGGGCCGTTTTCCAGGGACTTCAAGATTCAGGCCAATCTTACACACGGTGTCGTCGTTAGCGCGAAGGACGTGACCATACCATCGTAGACGTGCTTCGCGCAACTTGTCAGCTATCGAGGCGACACCGAACCTTTGTCGCATGGTTTCATTGCGAACGCGGTTCAATCGCATTACTCCAGCCGTCCACCTTAGCATTTTCGTCTCCATTACACTGAGGCGGCTTTCAATTTCCTTCGTCACGAGCCAGCACTCAGCACCGTACGTCGCTACTGGGCGGACGACTGCTCTATACACCTTTGACTTGAGGTACTCAGGTATTGTCTTGTCGCAAAGCACCCCAGTCAACGAACGCCATTTGGACCAGGCTGCACTCACACGTGCGTTCACCTCCAACTTAGACTGCCATCGGACGTGACTGTTGATCCGAGATACTTGAAAGATGTAACTCGTGAGAGCTCAGTACCATTGATCTTAATGGATCCATGGTCATTCACATCCGTCGTCAAGTATTCCGTCTTTTTGACGTTTAGCTTGAGTCCGAACAATGCTAAGCGATCGCACCACGCCTGTGCCTGTCGCTCGAGCTCTGCTTTGTCTTCGCATGCAAGCATGACGTCATCGGCATACAGCAGCGTCCAAGGAGCTGCCCTTTGGAGATCGCGTGTAATTGCATCCATGACGATCACGAAGAGCAGTGGGGAGAGCGCAGATCCCTGATGCACTCCGACAGAGATTGGAAACTCCATCGAGGTGCCCGCTGGTGCTCGCACTCGGCTTATTGGGCACGAGTAGAGGATGCGCACCCACTCAATAAGTTCTTCAGGGATACCATGTCGTCGCAACGCGTACCATATCACTTCCCGCGGAACGCGGTCGAAGGCCTTCTCCAAGTCCAGGAAGGCAAAATGCACCGGTTTCTGTTTCTCGCGGTGTTTCTCTAGCAAAGGACGAACAGCGTGAATGGCATCAACAGTGCCACAGCCAGAGACGAAACCACACTGATTCGTGGAAAGCTGGACGACATCCCGAATACGTCCATCGACAATTCGCTCAAAGATTTTCATGGTGTGCGAAAGAAGGCGAATTGGTCGGTAACTAGCACAGTCTGCAGGACTGCCCTTCTTCTTCCAAATCGGAATAGTCGTGCTTTGCTGCCAACCCTCAGGCACTTTCTTCTCAGCAACAACCTGATTGAAAAACTCAGTCAGCCAGTCAGCAGGGCACCAGCCCTTCGACTTCCACAGGTCAGCTGGCAGGTCATCGGGACCAGTGGCTTTGCCTGACTTCATCTTCCTCAGGGCTGCTTCAGTTTCGCTCACTGTGATCTTCTGAACGGGACCGTATACAGGTGATGCAAAAGGAACAGCAGGATGTTCAAATTCTACATTCGAGATTTCCTCGAAGTATTCGCGCCATCTCTTCACAGCCCTCTTACGATCCATCAGAAGATGACCGTTCTCGTCGTTAATGCCAAAGAACTTCTCGATGTCTTCTGCTTGGCGACAGCGAGCTTTGGCGAGGCGGTAAAGATAACGCTCGCCATCGCGCGTCTCCAGTTTTTCATTCACATCAGCGTAGTGTGCGGCTTTAGCACCGGCCACTGCCTTCTTTGTCGCTTTCTTCGCTTCTCGATAATTCCGCCAATTATCGACTGTTATCACCGATAAATTCGTGATATAGCCGTTTCTTTTCCCTGACCTTCTCTCTGACATCGTCATTCCACAGCCAAGCCTGCTTGTCGACCCAACGCCGTCCAGGCTTCGTTGTGCCGAGTTCGAGGCGCGCAGCCCGAGTTATCGCATCGGTAGCATCCTTCCAGGTTTCGTCGACAGTTGTTACCGTCGGCAACCGAATGCGAGAAATAACAGCTGCTTCCTTCTCTTTCAGTCGCCACCATTTGATTCTAGCCGTCCCGCATCGCTCAACACGTTTACACCTCGGAGGTGTGATCTTCAGCGAGCATATAAGTGGACGGTGTTGCGTGGCAACCGTCTCATACGGCACGGTCTTCGCGTCTGTGACAAGACCTTGGTCGCGACGCCTAACAAGGACATAGTCAATCTGCGTTTTGGCGTTCCCGCTATAAAACGAGATGAGGTGGGAGTCACGCTTTCGAAACTTGGTGTTCACGATGGTGAGGTCGTGTGAGTCTGCATACTCAAGTATACGCTCACCATCGGCATTGCGTAACCCATAGCCAAAACCACCATGACAGCTGTAACCATCTTTCGCTGCTCCGACGTGACCATTAAGGTCACCTGCCACAACAATCATGTCTTGTGACGGCACTTCCGCTGTCTTCTCATCAAGCAGGGACCAGAACTCGTCCTTGGTTTGCTCGGAGCAACCTGTCTGCGGAGCATACGCGGAAAAGAAATGACACCGTCGCTCTTCTACGGCGACAACAATCTTCATCAAGCGGTCCTCGAAACGTTCTACGCTTGCAATCGCGTCACGGAAACGCTCGGAGACGATCATACCGACACCACTGGTGGTCCTGGGACTTCCACATAGAACGGCCTTGAAGCCACGTCCTATGTCCCTCGACTTGCTGCAGGACCACCTCGTCTCCTGCACCGCACAGAAATCTATCTTTCTTCGCTCCAGTGCTTCTACCAACTCGCACGAGCGGCCCGTCAACGTACCCACATTCAACGTTGCTACGCGGGTCTTGCCTACGTTACGGGACTTTCTGTGTCACATCATATGGTCGATGACGTTTCAGAGTTCTCGAGATAGTGCTACGGCGTCCGCGGGAACCGACGCGCACTCGCAAAGCCCGGCGGGTGTGAGAAGTATGCGAGGGTCCCTGATGCGAGGACGGCATCGGGGGGCAACTGAGCTAGTCCGAAAGTCCCGAGTGATGGTAATCGATACTTCAAAAGCGAATTTCAGTTTCGTGTTGATCGACCTCGACTACCTCCAGGGCTAAAGTTTTGAACCGCCTAGACGACATCCACAAAAAATCGATAGTTTGGTCAATATCGATTGATGCGATCGATACTTCAAAAACGAACTTCAGATTCGTGTTCAGCGACCTCGGTTGCTTTAAGGCTGAAGTTCCCACGCAGTAAGAAGAGGCTGGGTATTTTTCGCTATTTTCGTGCCGTAATTCCCCTCCCCCTACTTTATGACTAATTTCTGCGGCGGCTGCGTCGATCGATAGTATGACTCAGCGCTTAGCGCGCTATTATGGAGTATATGGTAGGATGATAGAAGAAGTCTGGAAATTTTCCGCTATTTTCGCGCCCCGTAATTTAATCATTATCGATTGATGGCGATCGATACTTCAAATACAAAAAAAATGAAAACGAACTTCAGATTCGTGTTCAGCGACCTCGACTACCTTCAGGGCTAAAGTTTCGGACCGTCTGGACGACATCCGCAGAAACCGATGGTTTGATCAATATCGAATGACGGCGATCGATACTTCATAAACGAACTCCATATTGTGCTCTGCGATTGCCCCAGGGCTGAAGTTCCAAGGCAAGGAGAAGACGTCTTGGTATTTTCGCTGTTTTCGTGCCATAATTTTCTCCCCATCCCCCCCCCCCCGATTTTCCCCCTATTTTATGGCTAATTTCTGCGGCGGCGCCGATTGATGGTATGACTCATCGCTTAGCGCGTTATTATACAATGTGATGATAATTTGATCATGTGTTGAGCGTTCATGTTCGTGCTCGTGTTGAGCGACCTCGACTACCCCCAGAGGTAAAGCTTCGACCGCCTGGACGACATCCAGAAAAAATTTATCGTTTGATGAATATCGATTGATGGCGATCGATACTTCCCAAACGAACTTCAGCCAGGGCTGAAGTTTTCAGGCAGGTAGAATACGTCTCTCTTCCAGAAGGACCATGGAGAATGTCATCCACGACTTCTACTCCGATCTCTTTGATAGCCACGTCCACCTACTCCCACGCCATCTTCCGCAGGATGGATACGTCGTCCCCTCTGTTCTCCCTTCCGAGATCCGACACGCTATCTCGTCGGTGAAGAAACGTACAGCACCCGGCCCGACAGGATCAGACCCGAACACCTGAAGAGCCTCCTGCCAGCGCTCATCACCATGGCGCGACTTTTCACACGCTACCTTCGGAGGTTCCATCTCAGTGGAAGACCAGCAGGACCGTCTTGCTGTACAAGAAGGGAGACGTGCACGACATTGGCAACTATCGCCCGATCTGCCTGCTGTCCGTAGTCTACAAGCTGTTCACTCTAGTCATCTTATATAAGATCAGCAGAACGCTGGACGAAGGACAGCCATGCGAACAAGCAGGATTTTGGAGAGGATTCAGCACGATCGACCACACACACACCATTACGAAGCTCATCGAACTGTCGCTAGGGTACAAGCTGCCGCTGTGCCTTATGTTCATCGACCTGAAGAAGGCATTCGACTCCGTCAAAACTGAAGCGGTCATCGACGCCCTGCTTACTCAGGGTGTTCCTACTCAGTTCATCAGAGTCTTTCGAGGGCTGTACAGTGGATTCACGACCAAGATCTCACCATTCTACAACTACGTCGTCATCGACGTAAAGAGGGGGGTTCGGCAAGGGGATACCATATCCCCGAAGCTCTGCAGCGCCACCCTCGAAAACGTCATGCACGAACTAGAATGGGAAGACATAGGAGTGAAGGTCGACGGCCGGCAGCTGCACCATCTGCGCTTCGCTGACGACATCGTGCTCATAACACCGAGCATCAGTCAGGCGGAGCGAATGCTGTCCGACTTCGATCGCGCATGTGGGAACGTTGGACTGCAGCTGAATCTTACGAAGACGATGTTCATGAAGAACGGACAAGTTTCTGATGCCCATTTCTCGCTCAACGGAAAGAACGTCTCCGAATGCTCCAGCTATCCGAATGCTCCAGCTATGTGTATCTGGGTCGCGAAGTCAACATGGCCAACGACCTAGCACCAGAGCTGAGCAGGAGGAAACGAGCGGCTTGGGGAGCTTTCAAGAGCGTCGAAGAAGTCGTGAAGAAGACGAAGATCGTCCGACTCCGTGCCCACCTATTCGACTCTACCGTTCTTCCTGCCCTAACATACGCCTCAGAGACCTGGGCTATACGAAAGCAGAATGAACACGCGATTGGCGTCGCGCAGCGTGGAATCGTCAGTTGAACACCAGGACGCCCACCAACGCGTTGGTCGGACTTCTTCGTGAAAGCCCTGAACGACCGCTATGACGCTCTTCGTGTCCCTCGAGCGAGGCGGATCCATTGGAGCACTCTGGCACGCGACAGGGACGAATGGAGACGCTGCTGGCGCCCGCTCGAGCAAGTCGATGATCAACGGGACGACAGGTGATACAGGTGATAGAAGACGTCTGGGTGTTTTCCGCTATTTTCCCGCACCGTAATTTGATCAATATCGATTGGAGGCGATCGCTACTTCGAAAGCGAACTTCAGATTTGTGTTGAGGGACCTCGACTACCCCCATGGGTAAAGTTTCCGACAGCCTGGACGACATCCACAAAAATCTATAGTTTGATCAAAGTTTGATCAATATCGATTGTTGGCGATCGATACTTCCCAAACGAACTTCAGCCAGGGCTGAAGTTTTCAGGAAGACGTCTGGGTGTTTTCCGTTATTTTCCCGCACCGTAATTTGATCAATATCGATTGTTGGCGATGGATACTTCAAAAACAAACTTCAGATTCGTGTTCATCGACCCCGATTGCCCCTCGATTGACCAGGGCCGGAGTTCCTAGGCGAGAGAAGACGTCTGGGTATATTTCCCTATTATCGTGTCGTAATCTTTTTCACCATTTTCCACACCGATTTCCCCCCCCCCCCCGCTAAGTTCTGCGACGCGTTATTACAGAGTATGATGATAGTTTTAAAAAGTTTTTGCATTTTTAAAAATTCGAGAAACCTACCGAGTTATGATTAATTATTCAAAATCTTTTCAATTTTTTGGCCAGAAATTGAACCCTACCTATCCCACATGAAGACGTTATTCTTGAAGGCTGCCTCTTATGTGGCAGAAAGCATATTTCCTCTAGTTTTCAAAGAGGACTGGCTTTTTTAAACTTTAGAAAACTTACCGGTTTATGACAATTATTGTGAGCGTGCAATTTTGTCGCCCAAATGACGTCGGAACCAGATCGACCTGAGGTCGATACAGCCTCTTCGATTCAGAAAATCATTGTTTTCTCACCATGCACTGATCATGAATTGAAACTTTTAGTGGGAAATTTTCAACTGCAGGAGCTCTGTTTCAGAAAAGATTTTTTCAGGAAAAACGAAAAATTTCAATATAATTCGTCCTAATCATCGGAGATCGCTGCGGAGAAGCTTGGTTTTTTACTGTTCAATAATTGCGATCTAAAATTTTGTGCACTACAGTTTCACTCTCTGATTTCTTACCTTCAGAAGGTAGAGTTTTTTCTACGAGAAGTCCATCAATCAGTTGCGCTTCCGTTGACGATTCGAAGAGAAACGCCTGAAAAATTTTTGTAGAGAGATCGCTTTAGTCAGCCTTAGCAATTAACACTCGACTTTTTATAGAGTACAATTTCTGGTGCAGATGCTGGTCCTGCAGGTAGAAGTGCAGGTGTAGTATGCATGAGAACGCCGTCCTTGCCTAAGTAAGCCTGTACTGAAACTCCTTTTTTTGTATAGGCTTTGCTCACTGACTATTATCCCACAACTACCTTGCCGTAAAGGATAAGGATCAAGGACGACGTCAATCAATCACTTTTGGGATGCGCCACACATTTTGTTTTTGCGGGAGGTCGCGGTCAATTTGAATACGCATTCGGGCAACACAATGACTTGCGGTGACCAGCCAATGTAAAACGCAGTGTACTATCCTCTTTAGAAATCTCAAATACCACCTCACTAACACCAGAAGGGTGGGATGCTTGACTGGTCAAGGCGTGAAATCCGAGCCAAGCCCGGAATGATGGAATGACATCACCATGGAAGTTGTTTGCCCTCAAGCGTTTTATGAACGTGTATGTATAGTCTTGCCGGATATTTAATCAAACACGTGTCACAATTCAAAATGAAGGGTCATTTCGCAGATAAATCATGATGTTTCTCCAAGAATATTACCTTACCTAGCACTATAAGGCAATTCAGAACACAAGATGAGCGGTATCTTCAAGAGAATTCCCAACTGTTTGCTAATTTCTAGGCTTGTTGATTTCTGTGCTTGTTTGTAGGATTGAAACCTAGGACTTCATTTACTATTATGCCTTTTATTGGTTTGTAACTATTTTTGTTTCTGTTATGTTTGTCTTCTTACCTACGTGGTTATCCACGTACAAATAAATAAATGTGCAAAAGAGGCAGAAGCCAGGGAAAACGAGCCAAAGACTCCACACCTGACGGGCCGGAGCACTACCCCTGGGCCACCGCGGCTTCTGCCGCCTTTTTTTGTGGACCCCATCCCCCTGCGCTCTTCCAGCAGCCCTTTCGCACGGCAAGACTGCAGTCAGGCCAATCAATTCCTACAGGTCACAACTCGCTCAGTTGTTTTGTCTTGCAATTTTGATACCCACACTCGTGATCAGCATTCCGAACTCTTTCTAGTGACCTGATCTCCACTTCAAGTTCTATAGGAGGTCGAAACCTTTCCCTAGTTAGTGCACCCCATTAATCTTGTTCAAAATAGGTCTAATAGGGGTGATCTGCCATGGGAGGGAAGAATATCATAGTCGTTTTTTTACTGAAATGCCTTATAAGTTCGTTATTAATTTGAAATTGCCCAAGGCCTTGCGAAACATCACCGCTGGTAAGAGACAGCGTTTCCTATAGTACACCAGCACGTATTCGCGTCCGACTCCCACGGTCGTGAACGAAGTCGAGAAAGCCAGAAAAGTTTTGATGTATGAAGTTCGCGATCACATCGCCCTGACTGGGAGTTTCCAGTGGCACCTCGTTGAGGCTCGGACAACACCACCAATCTTGCTTCATTCGGTATCACCATCACCACCTATATATAAAAGAGTTTGTCCGTCGAGTGATCTAATCTAAGTGAGATACGCCGCATCACTCACAGCGAGAGCGGTCGAATGATCTAACCTAAGTGAGGTACGCCGCATCACCCACAGCGAGAGCGGTCGAATGATCTAACCTAAGTGAGGTACGCCGCATCACCCACAGCGAGAGCGGTCGAATGATCTAACCTAAGTGAGGTACGCCGCATCACCCACAGCGAGAGCGGTCGAATGATCTAACCTAAGTGAGGTATGCCGCATCATCCACAGCGAGAGCGGTCGAGTGATCTAACCTAAGTGAGGTAGGCCGCATCATCCAAAGCGAGAGCGGTCGAATGATCTAATCTAATCGTAAGTGAGGTACGCTGTATCATCCACAGCGCGGTAAAAAATTCCCATTGAACGTGGGAATTGTTGCAGCATGGGAAGCGCATCCTTTTACTGCTTGACACAACAGCACCTACGCGCGCTCCTGAGCGTCCAGATGCAGAAGCCGTGCCGCCGACTTCGTGCCATTAGCATAAGAAGACCACTAAAGGGATAATAGCATAAGGGAGACTTCGAGGGTGGAGAACTGTCAGCGACCAGGAGGTAGCGACTTGGAGGAAGCATCGGGATGGGGGGGGGGAAGCGGTGACACCAAAAAAGGTTCAGGCATTAAGGAGGGACCAGTAGGGAGTTAACAATCAGGGGGGGGGGGAGCAGTTAAGAGGATCAGTAAGGGGATCCATTACCAGTAAGAGAGTACGGATTTAGAAGATGTGACATCGACACTCAATGGGCGTTCGCTCGCCGTCGTCGTGTGTGAGCGTGGGAGAGCTACTTAATTGGGGAGAGTAGTAAGGAGGATTCCGAGGGTTCTACCTGGAAAAAGGGACCTGGAGTCGGGACCAGGACTAAGAACCAACAAGAAGCGAGTCGTAAGGGAATTCATACGGGGAACAAGGAATCTGCCATATGCATAGCCTCATCAGGCTCGACATAGCGACTGCGCGCGCTTCTGAGCTTCTTAGTTCGGAAGGCGGGTCCTCTGAGCTTCCGGATCCAGAACATGGGCCCTCTACGTCGCGCAACAAGCGAACTGATTCTGCATATGTGTCACCGACGTCTGCCGTTAGCATGCGAGGTCCACTAAGGATGTGGTTAAGAAGGGCAGTAATGGAACCTCTAGGGTTTACCAGGAGAGCTAGCAGGAAGGAAAGTAACAACCTGGAGAAGAGGCCAAAACGGGAAAACGAGCAAGAAGAGACCAGTAGGGGTTAAAAATGGAAGCAAAAAAGTGGGCCAGGAGTTGGGACCAGGAGGGTGGGGGAACTAAAGAGGGAAGGGAAGACCAGTAAAGGCGGACCAGCAATTAGATCCAGTAAAAAGAAACGAGTGAGGGGGAACCTGGCTTCGGAAGAGATGTCAACGATACCCGGAAACGCTAAATGTTGAACATGAGAACGGTTGCGGAACAGCAACCTGAGGGACAGAAGTACTGCGCAGAGCAAACCAATGGAGAGAATGTCTATGATGAAGGTACCGAAATGGCGAACGGCTTGATGCCGATAAAGCACGCAGTAGGTCCTAGATGTTAGCGAATTTTAGGTTTTACAAAAACTACTTTCCATAGGTCAATGATGCTGCAAAGTCGCGCGAAGCGCGCAAGTGCGAGACACGCCTTTAGGCGTGTCGGAGCACTTGTTTGAAATAAGCTAACAACAATGCAACAACAAAGCAGATCTACAACAAATCTATAACAATTTTAGCAAGGGTATAACTTCGCGACCGTATCACCGAAAAGATATGAGGTGTAGGATTACGTAAGAATATGCATAAAAATTAGATGTAAAAAGGACAGAACGAGACAAATACTTAAGAGTAGAATATATTCAATGAAATTACAGAGTATATACAGAAGGTGAATACACATCAACACAAATCAGGTAAGAACCACAACTACTACCTGCTGGCAGCACACCTGGACGTTACTTCTGCACATTACTTCACATTTGAATATGAATTTTATTGAGGCCAACACACAAAGGAAGTCGACAAACAAAACATGTAACAAACACTATGATTGGCTATGCACCAAATAATGAAAGCAAATGAAGGCGTACGTTATATTAGAAGCAAGTCTTCTGTTAGCTGAGAAAGGCCCATGATTTAATTTAATTCTTCATCAACGTTTAGCTACCGAGTTCGTAGAAACCATGCAAGGTTTTGAGAAGATATGCTACCTTTTATCCTTATTTATAGGCTACTACAATTGACTGTGTGTGAACGTACTATTGGAGGGCAAATAAGCGCTATATATTAAAAAGTGAAACAGCATAGAATGAAGCGGTTTTGCATAACCAGCCAAGTTATAGCATGGTTTGAAAGAAATTTGTTAATTTGCACCACTTTTGAGCAACATTCTCGGCAGGTCACACCTAAGCGAAGGATATAGCCTTTCGAACTTAGGCGAGGCAGTGCTTCTTTCAGTGACAGCCTTCGTTGCTTCTATAACTTCAGACTGGTTGACAATAAAACCGCTACGGTTGGTACGGAGATAAAAGTTTTCAGAGTATGCTAGTGTCTTGTCTTCTTTGCCATCCAGCCTACCATTCAGCACATAGTATTAGGTTGGAAAAAAAGTCTTTTCATTTTTTTCAAAGATTTATTACTTCACAACTACAAAGTCAAATCAATTGAGATAAACTCTATTTTGTCCCACTACACTTCTCCAAAGACTGGGTAATTTTCCAATTCCTCTCGCTTAAAAGACTGCAGTTCTGGAGTCGAACCATTGATGAATCCAATTTTTGAGGTCTTCATTCGTTCCAAAATATTTCTCTTCAATTTCTTGCTTGAGAGCACGGAAGAGATGGTAGTCGGCACGAACGAGGTCAGGGCTATATGGTGGATGTGGCATTACCTCCCAGCCCATCTCCTTTATTGTTTCTCTTGTGAGTCTTGCAACATGTGGTTTTGCATAGTCATGCAGGATCATCACCTTCGACTTCTCCGGCCTGTTTTCTTAGAGAGTTGCGACGACTTTGTGGAGTTGGCCGCAGTATGTGACAGCAGTAAGTGTCTCTCCACTTCTGAGAGTTTGCCGATAAATCACTTCTCTGATATCCCACCAAACACTCAAGAGAATCTTCCTTTCGTGAACATTGGGCTTGAGATCAGACTTAGGGCTCTCTCCCTTTTGTACCCATTGCCTTTTCCTCGGAAGTTGGCACACAGAACCCAGGACTCTTCGCCTGTCACAATCCGCGGAAGAAACGATTTTCTCTCGTATCTGGACAGAAGAGAAGCAGCGATTGAGAGCCGTCGACCTTTCTGAGTGTCTGACAGGGCATGTGGAATCCAAGCTCCAAATTTCCATGAAAGCCAAGATTCTTCAGATGGATTCCTACTATCCTATGAGACACTTCGAGCTTCTCTGCCAGCTGACGTGTCGTCTGCCAACTATCGGTACGAAGAAGATGGTGTAGTTCACTGTCGTCCAATCCAGTTGGCCTTCCTGACCATGCTTTGCCCTCAGTGAATAATCTCCCTTTAAAGACTTTCCGAAACACTCATAACAGGCGCGATGAGTAGTAGATCCCAAGCCATATATATGGTTAATTTGGTCTGCTGCCTGACGTGATGTGGATTCTTTAATGAATTCATGAAGAATGCCGTGCTGAAAATGGCTATGAGGTAGATCTGGCATTGAGTTCGGAAGATTGGATGGATAACGAATTACAAGAAGAGTCTTAACCTGTGTCCGCGTGCGAACGGTAGACAAGTGTGATAGGATTACGAAATCAGCCATCAACATTGGCTTACAAGGGGAAGGGCAAAAAAAATTTCGAAGTGTGAAGAGACTTTTTTTCCAACCTAATAAATTGCATGATACTACTGGAAAAAAGATGAATTCACGTATAAGGGGAGAAAGATGCGAAATAACTGGGTTCAGTCATATGTGCTCAAAATAATAAATGCAATCCCTGGGCTTAACTCAGACTAAGCAGAGTCTTGAAACAAGTTCGAAAAATAAACACAAGTGCGAAAAATAAACACAGTCCGCCCTGCAAAGTCACTGTATAGACTAGTCGAAGGCTACACATCCAACATGGCACTATATCATGATCTAGGCGGTTCAGAAAGTTAAAAAAATATGATTGTCCCACCTTCATTGTCCTGACTATCGCGCATATAGCTGCGCTAGTTAAGAGTTCAAGAGGGTCAGGAAGCATTTTACTAGTTTCCCATGCTTTATCGTTATCTAGTTAGCGGATCTAACAGTTACGTTTTTGCAGGAGGCGCTCTGCGGTCGTTATCTCGTTGTCGGATCTAACCGGAGAGCGCATATAAAAGGAACGGTGTATAAAAGACGGCTCGAGGAACGCTCGGGGCTTCAGTCGGCTCTCTTCAGCCTTCGGCTCCAGTCTTCAGGCTTCAGCCTTCGACTTCGGCTACCGGTTCGGCTACGACTTCAAGTATCAATAGCCAACAAGAGGTCTCCACCAATAACCGCAAGAAACCTAGAGCGTTCAAGAGCAGTTTCTGTGAGTGTCGGTGTGTACAAGATAAACAATATTAATACAGGTGTCTTGTCTGGCAAAGATACTTCACAGGAATTTACCCGCGTGGCAGCATAGGGCGACACAACGCTAAAGACAGCGACTACAATTGGTGCATACTACTAAAACCGGTGCAAACTACTAAAACTGGTGCATCGGCAACCGAAGGATCCAGGTCGGTTTCAAGAACATTTAAGCAATAGCTGTTCATTTTGAGCCTTTGCTTACTCGAAAACAAGGAAACCGCACTTTACCTTTTTCTCTCTCTTCGCCCTTCTTTTTTATCGCTCTTTTTCTTAAGAGGGTCTAATCAAGAGCGTCAGTAAGCCCTCAAGAACCAATATCTCTATAGACCTCAAGAAGTCCTCAAGAACTAGTGTATCCGATCAAGAAAGGCTCAATAACCATTCAATAACTGGTACACCCTAGAAGTTAGCTCCCATTAACAAGATATTTACAATGTCATCGCAACTGGGGACCCAGAAACGGTTGTTGACCACCTTTACCAATAAACTCGAGCACATTGTAACGAGTTTAAGAAACGAGAAATTGCACGAGATCGTCATAGAGCCTCATCAACCTCAAGAGGCAAGGCAAGAGTCGATAAGCCGCTTAGAAGAAGGGGTCTCAGCAATAAGCTCTGCATCATCAAAGGTAGAAACAGTTCTAGCACAATATGCTTCCATCCTAGACAAGATGGAGAGCAAGAGCACCAAGGAAACTGAAGATTATGAGAACTACGCCGCAAAAGCCGAGTCAGCGCTGTTCTCTGCCTTCGATCTATCCGTGCTCCTTGAAGCCCGGATCCGCGCACTCACCAGTAGCGCATCGAACATTCCATCGGTAGCTACAATCAATAGCGCACCGACGATGAATCAGACGCAAGCAAAGCCGCTAGAACTGCCACCTTTGCCCATTCCGACGTTCGGAGGAAATCCATGGGAGTGGGACAACTTGTGGGAATTATTCCACAGTAATATCCATTCAAGGGAACTGCCTGAAATGGCCAAGTATAACTACCTATTAAATGCCTTAAAAGGTGAAGCCAGGGAATCCATCAAGAAGTTCCAAGTAACTAAGGAAAACTGTTCAAAAGCAATAAACTTCCTTCTCAATAAATACAATAATAAAGAGATACTAGTCAATCATTTGGTTGAGAGACTAGACTCTTGCACACTCCGCAGTCACTCAGTAAAGGACATTCGTTCTCTCCTGGAGCAGGTACAAGTAATCGTCACCCAGCTAAAGGAAAAAGGGGAAGAGATCAATAGCTCCTGGCTCATAAAGAAGGTTCTAGCAAAATTTCCAGATTTCGTGAAAAGGAAAGCAATAACTAAGAAGCAGAACCAGCAACCCGATGTTCCCTTCGATATGGAAACACTCCTTACGTACATTAACGAAATCCTAAGCACGGAAGAAATGTTCGCACTCTTCTCAAATGAAGATAGCAGGACCTATCGAAAAGGCCCTATAGTGACAAAGCAGTCACAGGGTTGGCAACCAAGCTGCATGTATTGCCAGCAGGGTCACTCATCTAATAGATGTATGAAGTACCCTACCGCTCAAGAACGATCACTATATCTCCGCAAGAACAGCTTGTGCCTCATATGCGCCTCTTCAGAGCATAATACGGCAAGCTGCAGGGGTCGGCCATGTTTCAGATGTAAAGGACTTCATCATACGTCCTGCTGTTTTAAGCAAGATGCAAATAAAAGGACGCCCCCACAGCGACAAGATTATGATTCTCCATCCGCAAGGGCAACAAGAACAAATGCGGATCAAAAGCAAGACAACGGAAGGGCACCACGCAGGGAAGCGACGAGAATTACCAAAACCACGCCTGCAAAAGTTCGTTCCCACGTCATTGTGACCAATGAAGAAAGTCTGGATCAAACAGGGGAGGAACCACAGCTGGTCCTCAGCTCTCATCTGTCAAATCGTCCGTCTCTCCCAACGGGAGAAGTTACAATTCTTGATCCAGGAACAAAGACTCTCTCCAAAGTAGATGTTCTGCTAGACACTGGAGCGGAGGCATCCTTTGTGGATAGTGCGTTCGCCCAGAAGCTGGAATTACCAGTCCTAGAGGAAAAGCAGATCATGCTGCGCACGTTCGGATTAAACGAATCTAAGGCGAAAAGGTGCAAGCTAGTGAGCATAGATGTGTGGGACAACGACGGCATGCCGCACTCCTTGAAGTTGCTAACAAGCAACATTTTGACTAGTTCCTTCACTCCTCCAAGAATACCAAATAGTGACCACGACTTCATCCGGTCTCTAGACCTATCAATAACGTTCAGCAAGAACAAGGAAGTGATTAAACCAAAAATTCTATTGGGTTGCGACCAACTTTGGTCTTTCGTCCGGAATGATGCCCCACTAATATCGCTTCCGTCTGGGTTACACTTACTACCCACAAAACTTGGTCACCTGGTATCGGGGAAGATCACGAACGCGGATCTGGAATCGCATCAAGTTAGTCAGATCAATCACGACGACGTACAGCATTGGGAAAAATGCTGGTCCATGGGTACGATTCAGATCAATACAGTTACTCCAGAGTCGGAAATCAGTTCGGAGGAGAGAGAACAATGGGAGAAATTCTGGACTCTGGAAACCGCGGGGACAGAGGAGTTCACCGGTTCCGAGAAAGAAGCAAGAGAAGCCCTGGACAAGAAAGTTTGGCAAGAGTTCAAGGACTCGATACAAAAGAGAGAAGACGGATACTATGTTCGACTTCCTTGGAGAGATCATTATCCGACTTTGCCAGACAATCGAGCAATAGCATACAAACGTCTTGTAAGCGTTTGGAACTCTTTGAGTAAGGACGAGGAACTTCTCGATCAATACAATAACACCTTTCAAGATCAGCTGCGAAACAATATTATCGAGTACGTGGAAGAAACTACCTCAAGCCAAGGTGGACAAATTCACTACATTCCTCACCAGCCGGTCCTTACTCCTCATAAGACTACTACGAAGCTGCGCATCGTGTTCGATGCTTCCGCACATTACAAGGATAGTCCTTCTCTGAACGATGTGCTTTACAAAGGTCCAGTAATCCTCCCATCGCTACATGGAATTCTGCTACGCTTCAGGATAGGAAAGATCGCAATAACATCGGACGTAGAAAAGGCCTTTTTGCAAGTACGACTCCAAGAACAAGATCGAGACGCAACACGATGCCTTTGGCTAAGGGACCATAAGCTACCTCCAACTTCTAGCAATATCCAAGTGTTCCGATTTACAAGAGTAACCTTTGGCCTCAAGTCATCACCGTTTCTCCTCGCTGGCACCACTTTATACCACTTGGAGAACTACGAGGAGGAATCCTCTATGGTGCAAGAAATAAAGCGTAACCTCTACGTCGACAATCTGCTGCAAACCGCGGACACCCTGGAGGAGGCCAAACAACTGTACTACAGAAGTAAGCAAATATTCGAGGACCTCAAAATGAATCTTAGAGAGTTTTCCTCCAACAATAGTCCTTTGATGGAGGTCGTGAAAGACCAGGACAAGAGCACCCAGCAATATCCGAAAGTACTAGGACTCACGTGGAATGTTCGCGGGGACACAGTGGACATGTCACTTCAACTTCCGAGAGCTCCAATAACTACCAAGAGATCCGTCACAAGTGCAATTGCTTCAATTTATGATCCCCTAGGATGGATGGTTCCGCTGCTCCATAATGTCAAGATCTTCCTACAACACCTTTGGCAGCAACAATATGATTGGGATACAATACTTCCCACAGAATTGGAAGTCGAATGGAACCATCTTGTGGAACAGATTCAAGGATTCGCGTTTAACATACCACGATTTCTGGCACCTAAAGGAGGTGACGGAATATTGATCACATTTGCCGACGCAAGTACTAGCGCAATAGCAGCCTGTACGTACTTGTTTCATGAAGGGAGAGCCCAACTCGTCATGGCAAAATCAAAACTCCCACCACTTCAAGGTCAGTACACAATACCGAAGCTGGAACTTAACGCCTTCACGTTGGGAACAAGACTAACCCACTCAGTGCTGTCCGAGTTGGAACCTGTGCTCAATATCCGAAGCATCTATCTCTTCTCGGACTCAGAGATCGTACTGAATTGGCTAAAACTTAAGCCAGAGAAGAAAGTAGGGCAATTCGTATACAATCGTTTAATCGAGATCAGCAATATCAGCAAGAACATGGAAAAAAGAGGTTGTTCAGTCAGATATGGCTACGTCGCTTCATGTGACAATCCTGCCGACTGCGGAACAAGAGGGCTGACAAAGGCGGAACTAGAAAGCCATATATGGTGGTGGATAGGGCCCCTTTTCTTGCAGTCAAACCCAATTCAGTGGCCTATTCATAGTCGCATATTTGACTATGCAGCAAGATCTGACAATTCTCCAGATTCCGCCGATTGCTTCGAAGGTGCGAGCGCCTTGAGCAATAAGCCGACCAATAACAAGAGTTCAAGAACTCTGAAGCAAGACCAAAACGAACTTCTTGGGATTGGTCAAGTAAGAACCTTTAGCAAGGCCAAACGAATTATCGCGTACGTCGTGCGCTTTCTCTTCGCCACAATAACAAGAGTTAATAATAAGCGCTCTGCCAGCAATAAAATCGTTCTTTCAACAATAAAGGAACTCTCCCCATCGGTGCTTTCTCAGAGCCTAACGGGAGGAGAAATAGCGCTTACAAGGGAACTGATCATTCGCCGTCATCAAGAAGCTAAGGTTAGCAAACAAATCATACAATCCCTACCCAACCTCAATATCCGTCCTGATGCACACGGAATATTACGGTGCTATGGACGTCTTGGTAAGGCTCAGTTAGATGACAGTGCGAAATACCCTATCTTTATACTGCAGAAAACGCTTTTGGCCGAAATTATTATCCGGGATATCCATGAAAAGGGACACCCTGGGATAAACCACACCATAGCACTAGTTAGGCAACAATACTGGATCCCGCAACTGCGATCACAGGTGTTGTCACTCAATCGAAAGTGCTTTTACTGTCAAAGGTTCAATAACCTCCCATACAAGTATCCAAGACAAGAAGATCTACCAAAGGAACGAGTCGTGCGTTCACATCCTTTCCAACATGTCGGTCTAGATTATTTTGGGCCTTTATCCATAAGGTCGTCATCTGGAGATCAAGAAAAATGTTACGGAGCAATCATTACCTGCATGACAACAAGACTAGTACATTTAGACGTCGTTGCAGACCTTACATCAGTAGCATTTCTTAATATGCTTCGTAGATTTTTCGCCAGAAGGGGAGTGCCGCGTTCAATAACCAGTGACAATGCACCGACCTTCGAACTAGGAGAAGCAATACTCATCGAGAGCATCAAAGCAGCAAGATCCGACCCAGCAATATCAAAGACGTTAAGTGAGAGAGAAGTTGACTGGCGACATATTACGCCGTATGCTCCCTGGCAAGGAGGTTTTTACGAAGGGCTAATTAAGTCCGTTAAGCACTCTCTACACAAGACGTTGGGGAAGAAACTGCTGTCTCTAGAAGAAATGACCACAGTATTGACAGAAATTGAAGCACTGATCAATACTCGGCCGCTCACTCATATGAGCAATGACTTCAATGATGACCGGGCTTTGCGTCCAATAGATTTCGTACAAAGAGATCTTCAAGTATACTATCCATTGGGAGTGAAATCTCCCGCATCCGATGATCCCGATTATCTCCCATCAAAATTTGAAGCAATACTTCAAACAAGAAACCAGGCTCTTGCAGCTCTGGAGACTTCTTGCAAACATACGGAGAAGTTTTGGAATGTGTGGCAGGCTCAATATTTAACTGCCCTTCGGGTGAAGCACACTGTCCAGATAGGACGAAAGAAGGGATGTGTTAAAACCCCTTATGAAGGTACTGTGGTGCTTCTTTGTGATCCAGTTCAGCCGCGCCATTGCTGGAAAATGGGAATAATACACAAGGTAGTTGTCAACAATAACGGCACCATACGGGAGGCTGTGGTACGACTATCTTCCCAACGTCTCATACGGCGACCGATCAATCTTTTAGTCCCACTAGAACTGGATCAAGTAGATGGCAATGGTGATGAAACTCAAGAATTGCCCGGTTCGCCTCAACAAGAAAATTCGGAAGTAACATTAATTCCTTCGAGATCCTCGGGGGATGCAACTGATCCTCAGGAACAAGTTACATCTCCAGAATATCAACGTTACAACTTCAGAAAACGAAGAAGGATCAATTACAAGGAAGGTTCAGAAGAATCGGGAGACTCCGATGAATGCTCCACTCCAACAAGAACTACTTTCAACATATCCACTTTGTTCCAGATCTCGCTGGTTCTCTCAATTGTGGTCGAAGCAACCGAGGTAATAGCACAAAATTCCTCACTGCATTCCATACAATGCTTCCCGGGAGGTGTAGCGGTATCATCTCCAGCTCTAGTTCCATACGAGATCTGCGCAGAACACTATTGTGTTCAAGTGGAGAACCCAAGAATGCAAGAAAGAATCAATCTTCCACCTGACGTTATTCTCCACGAGCACGTCATCCAGTGGAAGTTTGAAGAAGGACGCTCTATCAATACCATCGAAACAGTATGCCCTCCAGGACCGTTTTGTGAATCAATAACATGCACATTTTGCTCCGCCAACATCTTCAATCCTGAATGTTGGCCGAAGAGTGCAATATTTGCAACCTCAGTATTGATCTATCTTCTCGTAACCGGATGCTACGTCTTTCTGTATGTGCCAATAGTAGTCGGACTTCCAATACGAGTAGCCTTCAAACTACTCTGGACAGCATGCAAAATTGTACTTCGAGGTTTCCAACGACTCGGAAGGATGAGAAGATCGGAATTTTCCTTACGAAGGAGACATCTTGCGGAGATCATTGCTCTCGCAACAGCAATATCCTATTCCCTTCAATGTCAGGAAGTTAACCTCTTCACTCAGTACGCCACCATCTGCACAAGAAATACGCAAGAACCCTGCCAGGTCCAAGTCTCTGAGGTAATCAAGATCAATCCTTTCAAAAGGGACGCCTGTTTACGACTGCTGCAGAATACTACTTCGGTCCATGAAATCCACCTACAATGGAAATCGCTCAAGCTGTTGTGTGAACCTGAAACGGATATGTTCACTAGAGACGCCGTACAAAGGGTAATTGACAGTAAGAGGTGTTCACATAGCGGCTCTTGTGTCGGTGACAAATGTGGATCGATCAATAAGTCCAGCTTGATTCCAGAGCTGAAGGAGGGAAATCAATATCCTGGCAATACCTTTTGTGTTGAATCCTGTGGAGGACCCGGGTGTGATTGCTTTTATTTAAGTTCCGGATGTCTCTTCTATAGGATATATGCGCAACCGATAGACGACGAAATTTTCGAGATATTCCACTGCAACAGATGGAGGGAATCAGCCAGCGTAGAAATCGACCACTTCGACGTAATTAAGAAGAAAGGCTCTACCTTTAAGGCTGTCCTACTACCCAATGTGCCAGTTAAGTGGAAATCGTTATCGATAACTCTTACGTCTGTAGGAATACCTCCACTACCATTGCTTAACAACCCATTTATATCGGACGGCAAAAGAACGGCTCTATGGAAACCTAACGCTTGGCCAAATTTGCAGTGTGCAAATTTTTCAAATGCACAAAATCTTCAATGCCAGATGTTCGACGACTGCACATGCGTTCCAGCAGAAACCAAAGCCAACTGCTACTGCAAGAACCTTCCTATCGGCACATGGTTTAAGAGCAAAAGAAATCAGCAGCCGGTACTTTACCCTTCGCTAACGTTTCGGCAGGACGCATCAGCAAGAGTCCAAGCGACAGTCACCAATATGGTTACGGGAGAAATTGTACTAAGTTTCCAAGATACCCTCGAAACCGAAATTTTGGTGGACGACGATGTTTGCCGTGTCACCGCAAGCGACTTGAAAGGATGCTATAACTGCGTGAAAGGCAGTGTAGCAGAAGCAATATGCTTCTCAAATCGAGATGGTTCTCTAGCAGAAATTGTATGCGGTGAAACAAGCTTCACCATTCCATGCAACACCACTGGAAGCCGTTCCGATCTGAGATTCAGTCTCACAAAAGCAAGAATCAATTTCGCCTGCGTAGTATCATGTGGACGAGTGACTTCCTCCTTTGATATAGCAGGTATCCTAAAATTTACTGCTTCAGCACAAGGAGTGGTAGAACAATGGCTCAGTGGCGAGTCAGTCAGTTTTTCAGAAATTCAATGGCCAGACTTAGCTCATATAGCCACAGTATTTCTTCAATGGTATAAAACACTAGCAATAGCCGTAGTAACTCTCCTTATAGCAATAGCAATAACCTACTTGGTCCTCACAACATGTGGAATGCGTATAATTTTTGGATCGGAACTCAACTCGCTAAGTCACTCCTGCGAGTCATAGGGCTTTTTTGGAGATTCCTGCGCTTCACATGTGTAAACGCAATAGCTTCAGCTCATCGAAAGCAGCAATAAAAAACTCTAGTTATGCTATACGCTGTACATAAACATGATTGATCACGTAATTCATTCCTAAGATAAATCAATATCCTTTATCAATAACCTCCTGATCAGATAACCAAGAACTCTTCTACAGGACCACCAAGCAGCCAGCGATGTTGGAATATCAGAGAAACCTCTCCAATTCTTCGAAGACGACACAAGAAACAGACAAGGAGTCATCAAGATCTCTGCGTCATCTACAGGGACAAATAAAAGTTGCGGTAAACAGCTAGCCGCATCATATCGTTCATAGCGGGCCGCAGCAAGAACATTGAGCAAGAACTAGAGACGCGGCGGCACTATGCGAGAGGCGGGAGTATAGCTGCGCTAGTTAAGAGTTCAAGAGGGTCAGGAAGCATTTTACTAGTTTCCCATGCTTTATCGTTATCTAGTTAGCGGATCTAACAGTTACGTTTTTGCAGGAGGCGCTCTGCGGTCGTTATCTCGTTGTCGGATCTAACCGGAGAGCGCATATAAAAGGAACGGTGTATAAAAGACGGCTCGAGGAACGCTCGGGGCTTCAGTCGGCTCTCTTCAGCCTTCGGCTCCAGTCTTCAGGCTTCAGCCTTCGACTTCGGCTACCGGTTCGGCTACGACTTCAAGTATCAATAGCCAACAAGAGGTCTCCACCAATAACCGCAAGAAACCTAGAGCGTTCAAGAGCAGTTTCTGTGAGTGTCGGTGTGTACAAGATAAACAATATTAATACAGGTGTCTTGTCTGGCAAAGATACTTCACAGGAATTTACCCGCGTGGCAGCATAGGGCGACACAACGCTAAAGACAGCGACTACAATTGGTGCATACTACTAAAACCGGTGCAAACTACTAAAGCGCAGTCCATACACTAGCACATCGGCGGCCTCTGTAATATATGCATGCTTCGTAGTAGAAGCGACTAACGAAGAATTACCCTACCGCATCTGTGCTCGAGTAATGTTGCACGGTCGAGCCGTGCAATACGATCCAGATGTTCTTCAAATAACTCAATAGAGATCGCACAAAAGCTGCCGTCCGACAGCTTAATAGCACGATGTTCTCCGAAGGGCATGCAAATTGTGGAGTTCTCTTCAAGGTTGATAGTATTACGAACGTACGACATGGTCATTGCTAGTTCATTTTCAGTGTTACACATTTTTTATATGCATGTTGGAAAGTGCGATCAAAATTCCCGAAGTCCTGTGGTTAACAGCCTTTGCTTGAGAGGAAAGCTCTGAGGACAGCGACTTGTTAGGGACAGCTATGTCCACCTTTTCCCAAGTGGAATTCCCTATTTAGCAGGTGGACGAATTAGGTCGTCGTTCATCCTTGAGCGATAGTCAGCGCCAATACGTTGAAGGCTGATGACTCGTTTGTACCTTCGGCTGGCCACTGCAAGTCATTCTATATACCAAATGCGCATTCAAATTGGCTTCGCGTCATCCTATAGATGAGACCGCGTGGTGCGTAGCACAAACGAATTTATTAATGCTGTCCTTTTAACATTACCCCTTGTCTTACCCTTTGTCCCGCAAAAGGCTGAATCATAGAGAGAGACTACTTGTCGCATAGAATGTTTTTATGTTTATGTAATACTGGCCGTTCGCTAACGATTGGCACGTTTTGGAGTGAAGAAACTACGAATTATTGCATAACGAGATGTTTAATCACACAGGATAATTCAACTTCGCTCATTTGATATTTTAAAACTCCTTTGAAAGGTAAGAGACGATGTGATCGAATCTGTGTCGCTCGATCTGTACTGCCTCTTCTACTGCCTCAGTCGCTTATCAATGTTATTTTGGTAAGTAGGGATTATTGTTGTTGCAGCATTCATTCAGGACACCTATGCTGGGCTATCACTGAACATTGTGCCCGAATATCCAGGTAGGGTGCTTCGTGATCCTCCACGTTTTCACACCTTAAAGAGCGGCTGCGAACTCGCAATGATTGAAGAAGGCCACATCTTTGATGGGAGTCTGACTAAATCGATTGCTAAGCTTGGGAAAACACATATTTCACTCACTCAAGCATCCCCAAGAGTCCTGCTGTCAACTCCTAATATCCTAGTATTCATTCCATTTTAACAGAAGGAAGCCTAGACACACAACTCCAAACCAAGCATCGTTGCTTGAACAAGGTACATCTGGTTCCACTGGTACTTCTTTCGGCATCACTTCTAATTCCATGTACCGAAATATCAAAAAACGGTCCTGAGCATAAAGATCCATCATGTCTTTTTCATCGATGATATGCCACCGTGCTTTGCTGTGGATATTATACGTGAGTCTTAAAGAAAGGTGCTCTTGTCTCGGTCCCTTATGGTTGATGGTGCACGTGAGATCTTTCCGCTGAAGTGCGAAAAAATTCTGGTCTGCAAGGCCTGGAAGCATGCTTCGCTCATGCTAATTTGTACATTTTCGCAGCATGTTCCAAAACGTCTTCAGGACGTAACTCCAACGCGATGTCGCGCGCCAGCCGCATACGACTCCGCGGCGCTGAAACGCGGATGTGCGCTCAGTGACGCGTGTAGCAGGGAATCTCGCCAATGTTCAAGACCCACGACTCACGATCAATCAGTATGATCAATAACGACGATAAAATGTATTCGCCTTGGTAGGGAGAAATGTGTATGCGAAGTTGCATCAGAAATAACTTATCTCCGTTTACTATAGGGGTGGAACACACAGTGCTGCAAAAAAATCCAGTTTCATACAGCACCAACCCTTGTGCATGGTTGTCGTATTGGTACCCCCCCCCTACCCGACCATATTTGCGACAAACTCTATAAATGTGATACTCGTTACTCAAAATGACGATGCGCCAGCTGATGCAAAAGCTGTGCTGCTGTGGACGCATAAATGAGAGAGCAATGTTCTACCAAACTCGGAAGTTCCAATCTATTAATGCATTAATAGGTCTCCTCCCAGTTTCTTCAGCCTGCGCGTTCTCCCAATGATTGTGGGTATTATGCCTCTTGCCGTCCCTGTCGGAAGCAGTCGGACCGCGACAACTCGCCCATTTTCGTCGCGCCCGTGCGCGACGCCATGGGGTTCGCGCGGCGTTGGAGTTATGTCTGCCCCGTTCCAAAACCGCTGTGAGCCATTTAAAGCCTTGAAGTAGGCAAAAGCAGATGCGACCTCATGCTGAGCGCCCTTTTACACCGTGTAAACTCGTCCGACCTCATGTGTTCGCCACGCCGTCCCGCTCGTCGGGGTTACTAACATATTGCACCCGTTCCAGCAGGCTAGCAAAAGTAATTTGGGATAAGCAGTGCCAAATCTGGTTAGGCAGATCTTACGAAGGGGCCACACCAGTATCTTAGTGGATTCGTTGACGTGCTTAGCGTCTCGGTGAAGAACTTTTCTAGCTTAATGGAAAATAAGGGACACAGTGCGCGAAGTTTCGCGTGCTGAACCCCTAACAGATTGGCATTGCAGCTCGATATCCTGTCGCCATTTTTGGCGGTGCTAGATCGGATTGTTTATGCTTAATTTTTGCTGGTTTCAAGTTCTTAAGGAGCAGTCCTAGTCGAGAGAGTGGTGGGGTCTGCAATATTAATGGAGAGTAAAAGGAAAAGTGATAAACCTGTTGAGAAAAAGTCCGTTAAAAATCACGTTCAGCGCAGCAACGCGAAACCCTCCCTGAGTCCATAATGACAACCAACGCCATCCATTCGCTGTTCCGCAACAAAAGACCACATCACCTTCAACTGCAAGAATTACCTGAACGGCATGCTTGTTGCTCCTATCTACTCCACATGACCGGATCACTGCCTCTATCGCGCAAGCTTCAGCATTGCAGGTCATGGAACTAAATCTATGAAATCTGAAAAGTCTATGAATAAAGAGAGCTCGTAGAACTACTTTCAGATACGATCTCTACTCTTGCCTTGTCGATTTTTCTTAAGATACCGTCAAGAACAACACTGGTGACTCGTTCATCACCTGCACCAAAGTGCTGCTTGAAGATCCCGAAAAAATGTCTGTCTTTGCAAGCTTTCAAAGTGGTACGCCCTTCTGTCGCAGCAGTTCGAGCGTTCAGCGGGTACTAACTGACGCCGAAGCTACCGAAGAGAGAATCAAATCAAGGAGGATCTTATGTAGAGAAGAGCGGGAGTGCTGGCTAAAGTTCTCGATACGGATACGAACATGAGCGATGCCGACAGAAGCCTAACAAGTGAACGTGGCTGTTGAATAGAATGGAGTAGAAGTCGCGAATGATCTTCTCCACTGCCTTTTTAGACATGTGCTTATTTCCGATTCCTCGTTGAATCAACGTTCATCGTGGCCATGACATTGGACCCCAGCAGTTCTTTGCCGGATCAACCATCACCTATTGTGCAGCGTGGGATGTATTAGGTCGTTGCGTATGAAATAGCCGATTTTGCTTCTTCAAATTTTGGTCGATTTTTCGTGGCTACGAATGTTCACGTAAGGCATTGCACATAATTTTTGAAAACGCAGATTCTTCGCTTTCCTGCCATTTATAGCATTTGAGACATAATTGCCTGTTGCTGAGCCTTGACGTCGTTTTTACAGTATGAATCAACGTGATATTCGGGTCCTTTACTTATATGAATGGAAAAGTGGGCACATCGTCGCGGCCGCAGATCGTAACATCAACATTGATGGAGATTTCGCTAAGGTGTACACATTTCGCCGCACGTTTCGATCTGGAGATGAACGTCTCGACGATATAGACGCAGTAGGCCACCATCACTCCCTAACAACGGCCAGCTCAAAGCCATGGTGGGAGCGGATCCGCATAAAACTGTGAGGGAGCAGGCACAGGCGTTGATGGCAGCACTATTAGCCGCCACTTAAGTACGATCGGAAAAGTGAAGGAATTGGATAAATAGATCCCGTACGAACTGACGGCCTGGCAGGTGCTGAAGCGCCACAAACCCTTGGCTTCGTTAAGACTGCGCAATCTAAGGGAACCTTTTCGGACAGGATCGTGACATGCGACGAAAAACGGTTCTTTCATGACAACTGTCGTCGCTCTGCACAATGGCTGGACAAGAATGGGAGTCTCAAGAAGATGCCGAAACCAAGTCTCCATCCAAAGAAGACCCTGGTTACCGTGTGGAGGACAATGGCTGGTACAGTCCATTACAAGTTCTTGAAGACTGGAGAGACCATCACACTAGGCCGATGTTGAAGTGATGCACCAGAAGTTGATTGGAAAACAGCCGGCTTTGGTCAATCGAAGAGGCCCAATCTTATTGTATGACAATGTGTTTCCGAAAAAATTCAGCGACCAACATGATGTCAGAAATAACTTCTTACGTTTTATTAATTTTCATAGTTCTGATTTTTACAATTATGGAATGCCTAAGCTATTGTCGCGTGGGAGAAGTACTGTACTAATTGTGAAGGTGCTTATTTCGATTAATAAAAAACTAAACACAATTGTGATTTATCACGTTTGCAGCCAAAATAGGCCATTTCATATGCAACGACCTAATAGTGCTGGAAGTGCACATGAGCCTGCTCTATCCACGATTAGTTTCAGCTATTGCACTTTTATTTACCAGGACACATGCCGGCACAATGATCTGTCATCTTGTAGCCCCAGTAATCGACATCGTGAGCTCTCCACCACAAGCACAGTATAAGTTCTCTATGAACCCCTATTCGGTCAATGCTCTGGTGAACGACGGCGGCAGATAAAAAAGTTAGCCTTTCGAGGCTCTCTTTTGTGTGCACGAGCTTTCACCTCAGCATGCTCAATTCGAAATGTTTGTCTGCCCACACCGTCTTGGGTCGCTCACGAAGAGGACACGATTTGTGGAGTGTTAGCAACAGCCTATCACAATATTGAGGTGGGCATCAGCAGTTCTGTAGGTCTTCCATTTTTCTGTCGATGCGTTACTTTGACATTCGCTCCATTATCTGCACTGGCTTGGAAATCTTTGAAACAAATAATGTCCGGATACTTATGTACTTATCTCCTCCTTATATCTTGCTCTTCACGCGTGGTACTACTGCGAAAGGAAGCGCTCGCTGCTGAGTCGATTCAAGGAGAATCTGGATCCGCCGAGTCAACCAAGTCTTCACCGTTGAAATGGCTTCAACCATGGAATAAAACACTGACTTGTACATAAGCTTCCCACCGCGGGTGATTGAATAACATGACACATTATAATCGCCAACGCGATGACCTGAAGAAGTAGAATGTGTGGCGCATCCCAAACCGTGATTGATCAACGCCGGCCTTTATCCAATGTCCTTGTGTTGTGGTTACTCATCCAAACGAGACCTCAAAATATCGCCTCTCCCATGCGCTCATCATTAGCGGCTCCGCGGATTGCGGAGAAGCTAGAAGTCCGCAAAGAAAGAGACTAAATAAACTTTATTATTTACATGCACAAGTATTTATGCCTCATACAAAAACAGATTCACATGCAGCACCCCACCATTGTGAAACACCAGAGAAAGTCACGAAGCGAGTTAACGAATTCTTCACTGAAATGCGCACAGGTGTGTCAGAATGTGCTCGACGCAAACCGGACATGGGTGAGTGAAAGTCACACAGCCGCTCCGGAGCACTCTCTCGTTCGACGCATGCATAATCGCATAATTAAAGAGCAGTGGTTAGTGGGTTAGTTCTAATTACAGATTCCATGTCAACTCATTCAGCGTGAAGGGTAAGCTAAATCAGCGAATATAACCGCTCAGGTCTTCGGCGGTTTCGGCTTCTCGAAGAGCTCACCGCGAAAGCCGTACTCTTCACCGCAGTAGGAGCATTTGTCGACGTAATTTGTTTTCAGAAGCTGCAACGGAAGGAAGCAAGTGCAGCATACGGTGGCGTAGGCTAGTGCTTTGATGGCCATCTGAAAAATAAGCTGCTGCTGGAAGACTTCCACCGCACCTCTGACTAAAGAAATTTTCTGGAAAGCTACAACCTTAGATTCAGGTTTGGAACTCTCCTCTTCCGTCCTATGAGAACAACATCATCAACAGACAATTTCTACAGTTCGTTTTCACGTATTTACGCATTGTTTTTTTTACAGTGTTCCAGTGCTCCAACAACATCTATGTGGTTGACCATTACCATTAGTGGAAATGTAAAACAACTGACTGTTCAAGTTCTTCGAAGGCGCAACATATTGAGTAATCGATCAAATAGTATATGTGGGAACCGGCATAAATGAAGGAGAATAAATAGGATATGATGATAAAAGGAATAAAGGACGGCGGTAATCAGCCCTTGTTTGAAGTGCGCCACATACTCTATTTCTGTGGAGAACCTGGCGTGTAGAAAATTCGAATTCGTATTTGACCTATAGAATGGCATGCGATGGTCTGCCTACGGACAAGGCAATGGTTTATGCTTTCTGATTCAATTCTGTTGCCAATGCAGGGATCCCTGGGCAGCGGAAAGCTTGCTTCGGACACGAAACAAGGGTGCCCGCGACTCCGGCGCCTCCTCCGACAGCGCTTCCACATCACCAAATTAGGGTTTAACTTCGCCCTGATTAGCAGCCGCTCCCCCAGTCTGGTTTAGTGATTTGTTTATGTTTTCTCCCAAAGCGAAGCCGTAGAATACTACTGGTAAATAAGTCTGCTAGTGAAGGAGGTACAATTCCCACCTCTCTAAACCGTGCTTGTCCTCGAGTAATGTATCCAAGGCGACACTTCGGACATGGTCTAGGAGCCGGTCTTGCGCCTGCATTTCCACCATTAGAGTCCGAGTTGGAGCCAGAATTTGCGTTCGTGTTAACGACCAGGTTAATTCCTCCTGTAATAACGCACATAAACATAAATACATCCTTTCTGCTGGCCGGATGAAACCAGAGAATCAGAGATTGATCAATAAACCGAAGCTTCTGAGAAATGAAATGGCTGCGCCAATTCTCGGAGCTGCAAGATCGCCAACGAGTATGAGCTAGTAAGTACATACCTCGAGACAGCAGTGGAACTTGGAGTAAAGCTTCGATTGTCTGCTTTATGAAACTCATTGCTAATTACTAACGAATTGCTTATGTGTGTTGCGTAAGAAAGCTGTGGAAAATGTTTTTGCAATTCCGCTACTCTATCATGATAAGAAGGCGGTTGGGAACTGGTAGCGCGGTTGGAAAGGGCTCGTGCACTCCCATTTAGTTTTTGGTTCGAATTTTCCACCAGGGCCGAAAACGCATCCAGATTGCGTCCTAGATATCTCAGAGAAGGAGAATGCGTAGCGGCTACCCCGAAATAATTGATGAACTAGTACCGGTCTTTCTGCGTTTATCTCTTACAAGGGATTATGTGGAACCTGTTTTTTGAGTTGACATCTAGACAACCGTTTAATCTTGAGCAGCACAATGAACCGTTGAACGACGGTGGGACAAAACACCCGTAGAACGTGTTCTTTCTTCGTGATAAGTCAGCGTCACACTTGAACTGTCAACTTCACAACGAATAACGACCCACGAATTCAGGGCGATATCAAGACAACAGACGCCGAGCTGTATTTAGAGAACCTACGGAAAAGGAAAGGTGACCGATTGTCTCAGATTCTTTCTGGCGCACACCCCTGTTGAGCCACACACTCAAATGGTCATGTTCAACGCGCGGAAAGCGACCAGAATTTCGTGATGTTGAACTTCATCCGGTAGAGTGGGAACGGCTTTGGGTGAGGTAGATGGCGTCTCCATTTGCTGACAGTGTTAGTGACACAAGAACCACCACAACAACATCGCAAGGCGCAAGATCACTGGCCGACAACGGCTATCAAAAATTAGGCAAAGTGAGAGAGTTATTAGCATTAGCACATTAGCCCAATCTCGGTACCTAAACAACGAATGATCAGATTCATTTGGGTGGCGAGAGCGGGGCTATTCTATCCGTCCTGCCGCACTCTACTGTGCCTCTGATTCCTTCTTGTCGCTGCTGTCTTTGCGAGCGTAACGATGAGGCGAAGTTAAGGCGACTTATGCATCGTCCTAATTCTTCGTGCTGTTTTCGAAAGGCAGCTTTGTTTACTTTTTGCATCATCTAACTAATGCCTTACTTTCGGTGAAGAACAAGAATGCTCTGAAGAAATACACTCACTGAGAACTCGTTTTAGAATAAGCTGTCTTTTTTGGCAAAGTGCCCTAAGCAGTCGCAAAACATCTTCAGACTTGCAATGATGATCAATTCTCGAACAGAGCGTTCTGCCATCCAATGCAAGAACAAGTAAGAACGGTAGAAGAGCGAAAAGGAGGATATGGTATGCAAACAATAAGGTGAAATGCGCAGCTGGAAGGATGAGGAAGCAAGAATCCAAAGTTCATGTGTCGTTAAGGAAACGTCGAGCCTCGGGCAACGCTCAACTCACCATTTTGAGCTGGAGCTGCTCCTAATGCACCAGGCTGCTGCATTGGGTTCATCCCCATGGCTGCTGGCTGAACAAGCATCGGCTGCATGGGCATCATACCAGGATAGACCTGCATTCCCGAAGCGACAGCTGGAGCTCCACCGTAACCCATCGGCAGCGACTGTGGAGAGGCAGCACACTGCGCGCCCATGGGCACCGACGGTGGCGGAGCTGCGCACTGACCTCCTACGGGGAACGACTGCGGCGACGCAGCGCACTGTGGCATCCCGGCTCCGAACATCCCTCCGTTGACTGCAGTGCTGTAAAAACGTCATGAAGTACGTGAGGAAGTGCTCCACACACATACCGTGTGCTTCCGACGGCAAGTTGACCCACTTGAGCGAAGGCGCTGAATGATCAGCATACGGCACGTTCATTTGACGCTGAGCTAAATGAGGCGTGTTCGGAGCTGTCGCATATGGTAGTGGAGTCTCAGGCACTCTGTTGGCCGGTGGCAACGCGCTCACTAAAACGTAAATGATGATGCTTGACACGCACCTGCAGCACAAATTACAGTGGAAGAGAAGCTACCCACTTTCGACACTTGGACTAGTGAGAGGAACTTTCTCGGCAGTACTCGAGTTAGACGCACCGCTATTCACAGCCTAAAATGAAACGGCAATGAGAGAAATACTCTTATGGCTCGGCTTTTCGGCACTTACTCCTACTGCAGTGAAAGGACGCGGAAATAGGGGATGCGTGGCTTTAGCTTCGTTAAGTGCCAAGGAGAACTACTTCCCTTCTCTCAAATTATATATTTATCGTACATCTTTTCGGTCATGTTGAGGTTAAACGGGTTACATCGCACATATAGAGTGATCAATGCCAACCTTATTCAACACTATTCTGAATGTATGTACAGGAAACAGCCTGTGAGTTCGTTTGTGAGTAATGCGCTTGTGCTATCCAACGTTTTTAAAACTGAAAGAGGACATTTCGTATCATATGTGAATACAAATACCTATCCACCCCTCTATTAGCCTTAACTTATAGTGCTTCTTTTCAGCATTCCTTCAGCACCTATGTATTGTTCGAGAGCTGCACTTGCTCCCACACGATATGCGGCCGTCGAACGAATTCAGGAAAGAAGTTGGTGTGGCAAAGGAGCAGCGTTGCTGATTGCTTTTATGAGCTCCAAAAGAATGGATGACGCTTGAGGCAAACTGGATTGGTCCTGTGTGAGCAGTCAATCACTAATAGGCAGAGCAAAGACTGCTACTCTCGCTACTCTTGCATAGAATGTGTGAATTCAGTATGGAATATACAGCATTCTTACGGCATAGGCGGCACAACAGCGACCCTTGTTACTGCTCGGCTGCGCTTCTTTTTCACAACAAATGTGAAGAAGAAGCGCAGCCAAGCAATAACGAGAAAATAACTCAAAAGCCCTACGTGTATTTCCATCGGAGAGTTCTACCGTGAACGCAGGCGTTAGACATTTCGCACACAACTCGCCTCAATCTCTCCATTTCAACGCGAAAACAGTCTCTCTTCTCACCAGCTCCTCTCCTGAGTTTCCTTGAGAGATCCTGTTGTTGTGTCATAACTTATCGGCCCACAGTTTTTCGCTAAAAGCTTCGCTTAGAGAAATCGCAGAGCACCAGCCGCTTGCCGTCCAGGTCCACGGTTTATTGATATTTGTGCTTGCATATTCTTCCCTCTTCAGCGTTTCAAAACGAGCTGCAAGGCGACGCTCACCCACAACTTGAAAATGCCGGCACCAATTTTGGACATGTCACATTAAAGGATAAAAAGATAGAGGACAGCGCTTTCGTGATTGGCTACATATTCTAGTTCTACCAAGATGACGGTGGAGACAATTTGAATGCGTACGTAGCCTACATTGTACAGATTTACTTTTGCCTTGCATGGCTAAGAGGCAGGAGCGCCCCATCCAATCAGAACCAATCAGAGCAGTGGCCGAGCACGCATCAGCCAATCAGGTCACCAAATGTACGTTTGACGGGCATGATTGGATGGCGCGCTTCCACATGCCTGTATAGGCCACATTAGCTAGTGATGTCACATACTAAACGCAGTTGTGCGGTGAAAAGCGCTGGATTATTCACTCTGCATTCATCGGCCGTGCTTTCGCGTGCTTCAAACTCAATACATATCTCGGAAACCTTCACGAAAACTAACTACTCTGCGTTATAGTGCATTTTTCGAAAAAAAAGTGGATGCAAGACTACGGAGGTGTTTCCCCTGTTTTTGCCATAACTGGCAGCTCAACCGTAGCGGGATAATCTCATAAGATGTTTTCCTGCAGTTGGAGTAGCGTATGTTGTATCTGTGCTCTTTTTTTAATTATAACGTTCTTGCAAAGCTTTGCTGGACTTCAGAAATTTAGAGTTTCTCTTATTTCTTGAAGTGTATGCAGGATGGATCTACCCTCTATACTTCCACTCAACAAAGTAGCATAAGATAACAGTGCCCCAGTAGAAATTTTTGAAACTTTTCAGGGACGCTACTTCATTTGTTCTAGAGAACGTTGATAGGAGGAAACCCTTGGAAGGGGTACTTCCTTTTCTCTTCTTGATGATTTTGAAGACGAATTGAAAATGAGCTATTAAGCAGATATAACATGATAACAACATGAATACCTGTCTATGCAAGAAATCGCATTTTTCAACTTTCGATCAATAGAGGGCTAATCTATACGTGCTGGATATGGCCTTCACTAATGGACAGCTCCGTCCAGGACCTTGCCAATAAGGAAAGCACCACTCAACCCTCTTGCGCCTACACGCTGCAGCATGAATTAAACTTGGAAGTAAAGCACTTTGTGGAATCGGTAGAGAAGAGTAGGTGGCTCCAACTTTTCCCACTAGGTAGATGCACGTGCGAAAATCTGAAGCGCTGAAACTGTGTAAAGGGGAAACTAAATCTAACGCGAACCTTCTGCGCAACCACAGTGTCGTCCTTAAGCGTGACATCGTTGCCTTCTGTGCTGCCTGGGTATGGTGGAGGTGGAGTAGACATAGTCGTGACACTCTGTGACAACACTGTTAACCGCGTTGAATTCAGATGCTGAAGCTAGATTCGGAAGAACAAAAGGCGGAGAACGGACAACACCTCTAGCTGAACACGTCGTCATCTCCCGCGCCATTTGGTCAAACCTCCGAATCCATCGGTGGTCAAGCACCACATTGTCCTTGGTGGCGGTCTGCTTCTAACAAAGTGGTTCTGTGTTTTTTCGAGAGTTGGAAGTGATGAACGATAAGGAAGAAAACCTTTCTTCTGAAGATGCGCCGTGCGATGGCCACCATGAATTCTCTGTGGATTTCACAGTTTTTTTTTAAATTTTAAAGGTGGCTTGTATCAAACAGTAAGCTGCTCAAATGGAACGGAAAAGTAAATGCAAATGCATGAAATTTGGCAACGCACCGACTGCGAAGCGATAAATGCTGGTTGTTCTGGACGGGACCGGAACATGCAGTCAACTAGGCCTGCAATCGTGAAATGGCCCCTCCTGTTGGCTGCACCTCAAATCATGGTTAGAATTTCTTGGGTACATAAGCCTTCCAATACTGCAGCTGGACTTGCCTCTTGGTTAGACCAGATATGGCCTTGTAAAGTGCAAATAATGGTCACATGATATCAGGTCGTAGTATTTGGAGCCCACAACATATCCCACTAACATCGAAATTTACCCTTTCTTCTCCCGAGAAGTGGAGATGTGGAGCTGTTGCAGAACTTTTGACGATTTGCACTCGCAACTTCCAGTTATAGAACAGCGTTGGCTTAATGGATTACAATCATAACACAATGTTTCGGTAATTTCATACTGTTACCGAAATGTGTAGTCATTATCGCAAAAGGTTACATATATTGAGGGTTGGATGATGGATGAAAAACTAGCGAAAAGTTTCCCAAGGGATTTCGAGACTGTAGCAAATTAAACAAGAAAAGGGGAACTGCCACGTTACGCCAGTTTGCTTTATCTTATTCCATCTTGAGAGGATGCCATGCAACAGTGGCCGTATTGATATTTTATTTAATATTAGGTTGTTGCAGAAGTTCTCGCTATTTTCAAGACACCAAATTTTTTTAGTTTTACAAAAAAGCGAAGTAACCGCCATCATGTTCTAACACTCTTCTCCACCTTTCAGGAGGCTCCCGATCCCGTCAGCGTAGAACTTTTCCCTTGACTCGAAAACGCCAGGCAGCCAGCGCTCCATATCGTACTAGTCATCGAATGTTTTTCCTTGCATGGCATTGGAGAGGGACAGGAAAAGGTGGTAGTCTGTTGGCGCAATATCTGGGCTGTACGGTAGGTGAGGCGTCCCATCCAAGGTCTAGAAGCTTTTGGCAAGTCATTCTTGCAATGTGTGGTCGAGCGTTGTCGTGCAACAATCGGATTGCGCCTTGATTCGGACGCTTTTCTGCGATCTTGGCGGCCAGTTTATCCAACTGCTGACAGTACAAGTCCGCTGTTAGAGTTTCGTTACGGGCCAGCAGCTCGTAGTAGATGACACCTTTGTAGTCCCACCAAGTAGAAAGTACGATCTTCGACGGGTGAGGACCCTCCTTTTGATGTGGTTCAGGCTGCTCACCCTTGTCAAACCAGTGTCTGCTCCTCTTGATGTTGACGAGCAGGCACCACTACTCATCTCTATCTGTGGCGATGGACTTCAGCCAACTATCTGTGCGCTTGTACGAGAGCAATTGAGTGGCTACCTCAGCACGTCGCTGGCGGTCGCGTTAGGTGAGGCCATGGGGAACCCACTGTGCCAACTTCTGCACCTTACCCAGATGATGTAGGTGCCCGGCGATGGTGGCGTAGTGCTGCGCAAGTTCACGAGTAGTCTGCCGCGGGTCCGATTCCACCAGCTGTCGAATTCGGTCGTTGTCGACATCGGATTCACCTCCTGCCCTAAACAAAACCTGAAATTTAACCTCACCTTTGCGAAAGTGTGCGAACTATTCTCGTGCAGTGCGATCAGACACTGTGCCCTCCCCAAATCCACCATTGATGCGACGACACGAAGCGGTTGTTGACCCACCAAATTTGAAGTCACACAATAAGAGACTTCGGATAAAACTCCATTTTTCTTGAAGGACTTACGCGAGAGAGAGTAGCTAGCGATAATAGTAAACTTATACAGAGCTGATCTCTTTATGTGAACCCAAGATAGGTTGCTGTGAGTTACTATAAGGTAGCCTTAGTGAGAAAAAAGCACATTCAAAAAATTGCGGAGAAAAAACGAAGAAACTAAGTGTTAATTCAAAGCAGTTTCTTTAAGCCTCAGTTGGCTGGTATCGAGGTTGTAAGCTGTCACAACGATGTTTTGTTGCGATCAGAACTTCTAGCGCCAGGCGGGGCTCGAACCCGCACCTCCCTCTGACCGGGCGGGAATGCTCTACGCCATTACACCACCGGCGCCGTTTGATCGAACGCAACGTCCACACCTCGTGGGACCGATCAGCACCCACCCGTATCCGGGATGAGCTGGCCGCTGATATCAGCATTGATCCAGTTAAGCTGACGGTCTTGATAGAAACAGTTCAAATCAGTTTCTTTAAGCCTCAGTTGGCTGGTATCGAGGTTGTAAGCTGTCACAACGATGTTTTGTTGCGATCAAAACTTCTGGCGCCAGGCGGGACTCGAACCCGCACCTCCCTTTGACCGGGCGGGAATGCTCTACGCCTTCATGTTTTTGATTTACGAGATTCGCTCTTACCTGGTCAGTCAATTTCTCTCCCCTACAGTACATGTCTAGTCGCCAATGATTACGTCAATGGTTTTCCTTCGACCTCATGGCTAACGACCTTGCTCCTGAAATCGCCCACAGGAGAGCATGGGCAGCTTTCAGTTCGATTCGCGAAGTCACCGATCGGGTCAAAGATGTTGTTCTCAGTGCCTCGATATTCGACGCCTCTGCATTGCCTGCGATGTGTTACGCGACGGAAACCTGGCCCGACAATTGCCAGAGCAATGCAAACTACGCACCGTGCACTGGAGAGATGCCTTCTGAGGACAAGCCTCCTTCAGCGATGGCAAGAAGGCCTACAAAGCTCGGAGCTAAGGGAGAAGTCGCAATTAGCAGACCCACTGCAGTACATGAAGAAATCCAAATATCGCTGGGCCGGACACCTGCTTCGACGAGAGGACGATAAATGGAGTATCCGTGTCACAAAATGGCTCTCAAGGGATCATAAGAGACCACTGGGACGACCGCCAACGCGATGGCTAGACTCATTCTCAAGATCTTTCAGAGAGCGGAATCTATTTCACTGGATGGAAGCTGCCAGAGATCGAGTAGTCTGGAAGAGTTGTGGTCCCCGCTAACAAGGGAACTGCCTGAACGGTACTCCGGAACGGCAAGAAGAGTACTATAGGGAGAATCCCCGTCCTCCAAATAGTAACAGAACATGTTTTGTTTTTGCCGAATCCTTGAGGCAAACGAGTACAAGGGTGTAATGGTTAAGGGTCCCGGGAGCGAGCTCTTCACGGGCAGCGCAAGATCACGTCGAAGTGGACTGGGTGGCACAGTGGTAGAGGGTACGCCTCATGTTCGTGAGGTCTAGGGTTCTCTTCCCATGCTACATCACGTTTTTGCACTTTTACCATAGTGTCGGATTTCCATAGAGATTTCCATATGTGAACTTTTTTGGAGTTTGCTACGGTAAGATGTTTTTATTACTTACTATTTGTCGACATCTCGTAATTCATCAGCAATGTGCCAAATGCGATTACATATGAAATATTTATGAAATAACTTCAGCATCAACTTCAGCACAATGATACACAGGCACAAAGTGCATAAAACAGTAAGACCCATCACAGTATGGGCAACGTATGAAGGCTACAGTTACTTCACATCCTGACTCATCACATGGGCAGAGGTCTTCCGGGAATGCCATTCCACTCGGGTTTTTGAAGCAATCAGGATGTGTCGTCAAATAGCCAACTTCTCCACTTCGTCGATTTCCAGCTGTCGCAGTTCGAAATCCTGTAGGATACTTGCTATCCTTTCCGCCAGCTTCATCTCGTCTCTCGAAAAGAAGGCATCCAGTGGAGATCCGCACTTCAGTGTCAACAGGAGAATGACCACTCGAGGGTTAGCAGACATTGTAGAGTCAGTGTTGGCTGCAGCAGCTTGTTATGACCGCGCGACTCTGTGAGCACAACAGAGGCGAGATTTTTGATCGAGGTGGTAGGTCAAGTTGAAGATCATGTGGTCCCGCCCTACACTGTGAGTACACTGGTGGCACTCACCTTACCGACACTAATAAATTGCATTTGAAGCATTTTTCTGGCATTCTGCTGCAGTTTCATGTTGTTCCTGCATCAAAATTTCTTACATAGAAGAGATTTCCGCCAATGAAATCTGAGCCGAATGATAGTTTGCTTTCAATTTTCCGTTTATATAAACCGTTGATATCTATTCCATTGATATAGCCATATCTAGTCATGGTATGCCATTCTAAATAAATCTCTAAACACGTAAAAGAGTTTAAAAAGGTCAGCTCGGTTAGGAAACGACAGCCGTTATAGCGCGGATTTCCTCCAGTCCCTTCAAACGCGTTATAATGAAAAGAAACTCTATAATAATCTGCTGCAAATATACTTGCTCAGCCAAATAAAGAGTTTAGCAGCAACTCCATATAACCCATCACTCAAGAGTACAAGAGCAGTAGAGTTTGAAGATCAAAGTTCTACTTCAACGTAATATGGCTACAAAATATTGCTGAACAGGCAGTAGGCCCATAAAATGCCGTCGCTGAATTAGCTGCAAACATTTTCTGGTCTATGGCCTGGTGACTTTTCTTTTTTACATCTAGTCTCTCTTCCTTTTCATTCTCCTATCTCTCTTCACACACAAGCAGATTTCAAAGATATCTTAAGATATGCTCCTCTTCTTCACTGAAGAGCCACGGGAGGAGTATTACACAAAGGTTCGTCTGAAGATAGTGGCGAAACGAACCTTTTTAATATTTTTTATGCTAAGTAATATTTACTTTGTAATTAACGATGGCACTTTACACATTTCTTTACTTCTTTGAACCTTTATTTTTATTTGTTTTGTATTTAGTGTAACGATTGACGCTGAAGTCGCCAGTAGCCATTTGCACTACAGTGCCACTGGATGTAGCACCTTTGTGTGGGAGCCAACTGTACCGCCCTTTTCTGCGCTCTACCTTGTGGTGCGGCGCCATATCCGCTGCGATCGTGCTAAGCTTCACACAACCCTCTAAAGGCTCCCACAGAGTTCTGCGGCAACGCCGCTCGCCGCAATGGTTAAGGATAGGGCAGGGACGCCGCCGGCGGCGAGCTCTGCGTCTCTCCCCTATGGTTAAGCATAGGGCCGCGGCGCTGCCGCAGAACTCTGTGGGGCCTTAAGGTATTCATGTTGCCGGTGCTCATTCCGGAATTTTTGAGAAAATGACATTCCTTATTCATCGTTTTGTATTGGTTGGGGTGGAGCTTCGATCAGCACAGTGTTAGATGCTCTGTAAAACATTGTAGAATGTAGTAGTGAGTAGAAAACTATAATTAGCTTCTGTTTTTTGTTGATGCGCCATGCATTAGAGGCGGTGGTGTTTGTTCATTCATTAAGGTTCACGTTGAGTGCAGCTACAATGAGAATATATAAGAAGTTGCGACCAGGTCTCACCACACCTTTATAAATCAACAAGCGTCATCATCATTGTCATCAGAAAAGTTTCTGTCTTGGCGTTCTCTGGCTGATACTGGCATTTCGTTTTACGGTAACGCCTTCCGATACCTGTTAACTCGAGCGTTCGGTGCAGTTTATTCGTTCCTCCATGTATCCTCGTGCAGATGCTCAGGAACTTCATAATATTAGAATAGACACTGAAATTATACTAACCAAGCTCCTTGTAGTAAGCTTCCTTGCAAGAGCAAGGAATATGAGGAGCTCAGTTAATAAATAGCCTCACCTGCTGGTTGAGAAAACGTGCTCCTTAGATTGTACACGGCTATCTACTGCAGCCTCGAGTTCATTTTTATTCAAGAGCGTACATGAGCTTTTTCAGCGTAAGCACGATATCATTTTTGTTTTGTTCCTTAGGCTCTAGAAGTTCTGCCGTTGAATTCGTGGTAGCGTAGGAACTATTACTGGACTAACAAGGGAATGCATCATCTTCATATGGATTTTTAAAGAGAGACCATGCCATGTGAAAGAGGTCGGAGCGCTGATATACAGCGCCCATATACACATATGGAATTTCATAAGTGTAGATTAAGAACAATAATGGTGACAGGACTCCTCCTTGTGAGACGCCACTGTAAATTTCATAAGCTGAAGAAAAGTATCGCCTACATGAACTTGATGGGTTCGTCCAGCAATGAATTCTTTTATCCACGATACCAGCCTTGGATGTTCTCTTATCGACTGCAATTTACCCATCAACCTGCAAGCTGCGATGGATTCTAGTTCAAGCACAACTAGTTCAAGCAATGGCACCTACCACTCTGCCCTGAAAAAACTCCAGTTTTGGCGATTGGAAACGATACTTCCGATGCGGTATACTATGCTAGTGGAGACCGTCTAAGAAAAGTGGTTGAAGAGCGAGACTTGCAATACCTTCTCAACGAAAAATTGGATTTTACTTCCCATTATCAGATGCTAGTAAATAAGGCAAACCGCCGTATGCACAATCTCTTCAAATTTCTCAGAAATAAAAATGTCAAAGTTCTTCTAAAGGCTTATAAGACATATGTCCGTCCTACAATGGAGGATAGAACAAGTGCTTTTAACCCATGCAAGCAGAATGATATTAATCTTTTTGAAAGTGTACAAAACGATTTCTAGCGGAAGGTAGTTATGCGTTGCCTACTCTCTCTTTCTTAACGGCATTGAAAGGGCGAAGCAGCTTGGCTTACCCACACTAAAGAGCAGGAGAACGAATTGTTATCTAATGTTGTCGCATAACATTCTTCAGTGAAAAACTATACTTAACTCCCTCGACGTTTTTGATGTACATAACCACCAGTATAGCTAGGGCTGGGGCATTAAAAGTTTCCGGCTCGCTCGCAAAAACTAGGATCAGGTCAGATTTCTTCTCCTTTAGAACATTTCGCTTATTTGTACCTTTGATTAAAGACAAGGTACTCGAAGCGCCCAGTAATGTATTTACAGATATCTTAACCTAAGGACTCAGGAAGATGTAATTTTAATTGCAAGTAGTTGCGATCCTTCACTTATATTTTACTACCTGGGCTTCATATTGGCACTTTTGCTTTTACATTCTTTTGTATTGTTATTCATTGTTTTTTCGCCACTTTCCATCGTTCATTTGTATTTTGTTTTTTCACAGCTGTTGTTTTAAAACGCGGCTTTGCTCGGGTCGAAAGAAATAAATAGACAAAACCTGGAACAAATTCGAACAACTCTGCTATTCGCCATAATCAAGCAGTCGACGCGCAATGTTCTGGGCATGAGACGCCTAAGGACATGACCGGACAAGACTGAGAGTGCTGACGAGAAGGGATAAAACGAACTCAACTTGAAGTTTTATGGGAGGGTGAAAGCCTTCCCTAGTGAGCAATGTTATCTCCTTTTAAGCAGTGTATACATTGTTTGAGCCACCCTGTATGTATAAATCTAACGCGTGTGCCCTATTCGGCAGGGGCACCATTGAAAACCAAAACAAGTACCAGCAGGATCAGTACTGAATGATGTGCCTTCCCCTCTTAGGATAAAGGGTAAAGGACGGTGTTACTCAATTCCCCTTGGGATGCGCCACGCATTCTACTTCTACGGGATGTCATGGAGGTGATTTGAATGCGTATTCGGCCATACAATGACTCACGGTGGCCAGTCGATGAACAAGTCAGCGCTATATCCTTTCCAGACAAGTCTGGTACCAAATCATTGACCGCGGATGGTCCAGGGTTTGGTTGGGCTGGGCGGAAAATCCGACCCAGGAGCTTGGTTATCGGGTGCACCACCTTCGGCTGCGTTGCGGGCCGCTCACTCCTGCTAGGATAGATCTCAATGCTAGGATAGTTTTTTTCGAAAATGACTTCTTGCCACCATGAAGTACTCTCCTCACAAAGTTCTCTTCTGCTCATCGACCAAACTACAAAGGACCGTTTGTGAAACTTTCGTACCTTTCATTCCTCAGCAAACGCATGAACACCTGTGTAGCAGCTCCTATTTCTTTCACTACCTCCTCAGTGATATGGTTTCGTTTTGTGCTAATTTTCGAATTTTCCTTGCCAGTTTCTGTCATGAACTGACACACTGTATTTTCTTCACGAGTCAGCTCTTCCCTATGCAATGCTTCGTCACTGCAACATGCTGTTCTGTATGTTATTGATATGCTATGGATTTTTGAATTTCTTCTGTTCTCAGGGCTATGGCAATTATGTTGAACTCATGAACTTGATCAACGTTGCAAATTTTGCATGCCTAGAAAAAAGGAGCGGCAAACACCGTTATTGTTTCTTGAGCGACATGATACATATATTCGAATATTTCAGTCGCAACCCAGGTCATTTTCTTGTCTTCGTGTTTTTTCGACGAATTTTTGAACATCATTCTAGGCAGGACTTAGGTTAGAAGTAAGAATGGCGAGAACCACAAAATATGTAATTGCTTTTCGGTTTGGGTTGCTCGCAAGTTTTGACACGTGTCTCTTCTGACAGAATTCGTTTTGCCCTTAGCGATTCCTATTCCATTCTTTTTTATTCTTCAACACTTCCATTTCTTTGTATCTTGTAGGAGCAGAACCCGACACGCATCTCCGGGAGTGGCTGGCGCCCTCCATTACCTTAAAGCCGTTTTCATTTTTCTTCTTTCTTATATTTAAGTTAACATAGGACTGTTCGGCATGAGTTACAATGTCAGTTTTTTCTCTACTGAAAAATTCCATATCGGTGCTCATTACCTGCTTCTATGACACTTCAGAAGAGGAAGATACGAAAATTTTTCGGATAAGATGGCCGCATTCTAGAGCACTCATAATAAGGCAAATTTTTTGGATAAGACGGCCGCATTCTAGAGCACTCATAATGAGGCAACGGAGGCTACAAACTACTGAAAGCAAGCAAATCAATAGTCAATAATCATTATTATTTACTCTGTTGTTTTCATAATTTGTTTCCTGAACGACTACTCCCAAATGTCAACTGGTATTATGCATTGGCTTTGGCCCTGAGAGAACTCCAGGGGCTGTTTCAAAAACTACAACGGCAAGTTGCTCCGTTATTTGTGTCCTTGAAGTGCCCCGAAGTAATCCATTATTTTACAGACGTGCCTTCTAGAAGTTGAGGTTGAGGAAAAACGCTTCAACCTCAACTTCTAGAAGGTAGAACTTCTAGAAGTCGGAATTACTCTGCTGGAAGATGCTTTCCAGAAAAGACTGCAGCATCGTTTAAGTGTGACCAAGGGCTGGAAATGCGAAACACGTATCGTTACGCATAAGGATTGCTTCGAATTTCCATTGATCTCACTACCAATAAAATTGTCTTTTCGATACCTACCGTGAAAGTCGGTAGCTCTTACAGCAGTTCTCAGAAACTGATGACTATGCATTCAACTATTCTTTTTGTAAGATTGGTAATTTGAGCCTAATTTGTTGGCCACAATGGGGTAATTCCGTCGCAATCGTGGAGGCGCGGTCTCCTATTGCTAAACGCCTAAGTGATGACCATACGCGTACATAGATGCGGCAATTATTCTGTAAGCTACTCGGATTGTTTACCACGTTTCTAAGGCACCTTGATTACCGAAATTTATAAAAAAAAATTTGTTCGGAGGGAGTGCATGTCAACACTTGTCGAAGTCGAAGATTAAGCATTATTTGGAGCCTCACTTGAAGCGATGGAAGTAAGTATGGAGTGGTTGCTCAAGATGACAGATATTATACGCTAAACCAACCATAGTTCCAATTCATAATATCGATTTCAGCCTAAAAAATTCAGATAAATTTGGACGTTGTAGGAAATGAAATCTCTTAAAATAAGTTGGTCAGTGTCAACGAAACCAGACCTTTATGGAAGTTGACGCAAATACAGAACATTTTGGAATCGTTCTCTACAAGAGCACTTATCACGTCTATGATCTTTAAGGCTCGAGCACACTTCGCTGCCATTGGTTTTTTGAGTAAAGTGACCATGTCAACAGCCTCAAAGGAGTACCATTCATGGGATGGACTTGGACACAAGAAATGACAGTCCTTATTAAGTAACTATTGTAAAAACTCAATTTGATGCAATACCAAAAGGAGAAGATCACTAAATTTGAAAAACGATAAGTGCCAGTCGACGGTGCGGCCTGGAAAAGGCGGATGGAGCGACCCAGTAAATTAGCGCGTATACGCTCTCCAGCATCAGCGGAGGAGAGCACCAACTCGACAAGGGAAGGAACATCGAAGTGCTCCTCATCTATTCCACCCCTGCCAGAATTACCCACTGCCTCGGTACACATGTTCATGCCTCTGATTCGCTGGCGTGGCTCCGCCTCAACAGCATGCCACATCTTCGACTAAAAATGAATGCATTTTTTGTCATTTTACATATTTAAAACATAATTGAATCGACCAGGTCTTTATATCACGACTCTTCCCTCACAAATAACGGAATCATTAAGGGTCGAACATGATTATAGAAGACCAGAGGCCGTATTCATGAAGCGGCGGGAGCGGGAGATAAACGATATCATAGCGATATCATCTCTCGCCTCTCTCTCCTGTCTCGCTCTCTCGCCTAAGTCGCTTCCTGTGGGAAGCCGGGAAGATCCCGGGAACTTTCATGAATACGGCTACAGACGTTCAGCGGCCTACTGGCCGCCAAACATATGGTCGGGGCTTTGCCCCCAAACCCAGAGAATAGAAAACCCCGACCGCCTTCTTGTCCTCTTTATACCTTTTCTCATTCATTAGAGTAAAAAAAAAACTGGTTTTGCTATATAGAATAGAATAGGGGAGGAACACATAGAGAGCCTTAATTCGAAGTGCTTGTTCTGCGGAAGCACAAATGAAATCAATTGGTATTGGTAAACTGCTCGATGCAGTTCACAGTCCGACGGGAATAACATTACTCCGATCCCTTTACTCATTCTCCCTACCCCCCCCCCCCTCCACCACCCTCTCCACCATTACCCCCTTACCAAGTGCCGCCAAAAAACGGAAGTGAGAACTAAGTACGCGCACACTCGTTGTTGAACGAAGCCTTAAAAAGTCATCTGAAGATCCCACGGATGCTATGCAAAGCCTTATCTGTGGCACGTCTTCTGGATCCGGATGCACATTGGGTAACGACTGTGACACATTTGCTGGGTCCAGACGCATTTGTCACGACGTCTACGACACGTCTTTTGCACCTCGACACACGTGGCACGACGTCTGAGGAAGCACGTTTTCTGACGCCACGTTGGAGGACACTGAGAGAAAATACTGGTCCTCTTATTGGTCCCTTTCACTGATCCCCTTCACTAGCCCCCTTTACTGGTCCCACTTTAATAGTTCTACTACTGAACCCTTTACTGAACCCCCTTAAATGGTCTTCCCTTTATTGTCTCCCTTACTGGTCCCCTCTTCACTGGTAATTCACTGGTACCCCATTTATTGGTCCTCCTTCACTGGATCTCCCCCCCCCCCCTTCAACGCTTCCCATTACTGGTCCCGCCTTTATTGCTCTCCCCTTTATTGGTCAACTCTTTACAGGTCCCCTTCAATGGACAGTCCGGCCGGTCCCGCCTTCACCTGGTTCTTTCTTCATTGGTCAACCTTCTATCGGTCCCCCTTTACTGGACCCCTCCCCCCCCCCCACCATTCACCGGTCCCATTATTGGTCCCTTCCTTACCGGTCCTCCCTTCACTGGTCAACCTTCTACCGGTCCTCCCTTCACTGGCCCCCTCCCCCTCCTTCACCGGTCCTCTTTCACTGGAGCCTCCCCCCCCTCACCGGTCCCCGTTGCTGGTCCCACCTTCACTGGTCCCTTCTTTATTGGTCAACCCTTTACCGGTCCACCTTACTGAACCCCATCCTTCACCGATCCTCCATTACTGGTCCCACCTTCACTGGTCCCTCCTTTATTGGTCAACCCCTTACCGGTCCCCCTTATTGGACCCCATCCTTCACCGGTCCCCCATTACTGGTCCACCTTCACTGATCCCTTCTTTATTGGTCAACCCTTTACCGGTCCACCTTACTGAACCCCCATCCTTCACCGGTCCCCCATTACTGGTCTCACTTTCGCTGGTCTCTCCTTTATTGGTCAAACCCTTACCGGTCCCCCTTACTGGGCCCCCATCCTTCACCGGTCCCCCATTACTGGTCCCACCTTCACTGGTCCCTCCTTTATCGGTCAACCCTTTACCGGTCCACCTTACTGAACCCCCATCCTTCACCGGTCCCCCATTACTGGTCTCACTTTCGCTGGTCTCTCCTTTATTGGTCAAACCCTTACCGGTCCCCCTTACTGGGCCCCCATCCTTCACCGGTCCCCCATTACTGGTCCCACTTTCGCTGGTCCCTCCTTCATTGGTCAACCCCTTTCCGGTCCCCCTTACTGGACCCCCATCCTTCACCGGTCACCCATTACTGGTCCCACCTTCACTGGTCCTTTCTTTATTGGTCAACCCTTTACCGGTCCACCTTACTGAACCCCCATCCTTCACCGGTCCCCCATTACTGGTCCCACTTTCGCTGGTCCCTCCTTTATTCGTCAACCCCTCCGGTCCCCTTTACTGGACCCCCATCCTTCACCGGTCCCCCATTACTGCTCCCACCTTCACTGGTAACACGTCGTGTGAATCCAGAACCTTGGCGCGACATTGGTGACACCTCTTCTGAACCCATATGCCTGATAAACGACTTCGGTGACATGTCTGCCGGATGTGCAAGCCGGACGTGCTTTGCGCGACATCGTTGACACGTCGTGTGAATCCGGAACACAAGGCGCGATATCGGTGGCACATCGTCTGAATCCGGACAGGCCTTTCGCAGCATTGGTGACATGTGCTCTGGACCCAGACGCCTGTTGAACGACCTGGGTGACACCTCATCTGAACTCGGACGCTCGCCTTCACGACGTCGATGACACATGTTCGGAACACGGACGCTCTTTGCGTGACATCGGCGACACGTCTTCTGACCCCTCTCAAAACGACGTAGGTGACACCTCGCCTGAACCCGGATGGCTACTACTCAATGTTTACGAAAGGCCAGATGGGCAGAAGGGCGGACAGACGGACGGACAGACGGAAGGACAGACACAACTGCTTACTCCTTTATATATAGTAGGATAGGATTCTATCATCGTCTCTCACCCTGGCATTTTCGAGTGAACACTGTTTTCGAACATTTTCTAACCACTTAAAGTTTACGGCGAATACAGCGAATGGATGGCGGCTATTCTTCCTTGCGAGCTGCGCCGCGAGCGGTCGCGTCGCGGACACGTGGCAAACGTGGAAAACGAGGTCAGCGCGGTCAGTCGATGTGGAAGGCGGCCGATGGTCGGTCGGTGGCTGCTCACTGCTCCGTGGACTCTCTCTGAGCGACGAAAGCAGTGGAAACTGCAGTGGAAAGCAGTGGAAATGTGGAAACATGGGTAGTTTGGATGGCACACACCCTGGAGTCCATTCCCTAGCTTGATTCTGCGCTCGAAGAGCGCAGAATCCATCCGCGGACTCTCCCTGAGCGACGAAAGCAGTCCCCACATGGGCAGTTTGGATGGCACACACCCTGGAGTCCCTTCCCTAGCCTGATTCTGCGTTCGAAGAGCGCAGAATCCATCCTCGGACTCTCCCTGAGCGATAAAAGCAGTTCCCACAGGGGCAGTTTGGATGGCACACACCCTGGATGCTGCGAGAACCCCAGCTGCGCACTCCCCCTGAGCGCGCACAGCTATGAAGGAAAGATTTCGCGCTCTGTCGCAAAGATGCGTGAGAATATTGCGGCGGGTGCGTGCGTGCGATGAGCGCTCGCGGCGTAGCGAGGGAAGAATAACCGCGATCCAGCGAATGTGGATTTTTTAAAACTAAAACAACCTTTTTCGTTTGATATTTTCTACATCATTGCTAGGCAACCCATGCTTTGAGCAAAAAGTAATTACTTTTGAAGCACATCGCCTTTTCAAGAAGCTTCTGTGGTTTGATTTTGGAATTTGCGGGAAAATCGGTAGGAACTTCACCTGGTGTTAAAATACAAATCTGGTTACGGTGCTTATAACGTAAAAAATCTCGTTCAAATTTATTGATTTTTACGACAATGAGAGGTCCCCCCCCAATTAGACCTGCGCCAAAGAATATTCTCCGGTGCAATCCTAGTTGGTGGTGGCCACTTTTAAATCATTTTTTACATAAAAAATACAATAAAAAACCATTAATGTATACAAATACATGTAAATAAATAAACTGCACCAACCTGATTGCCCAATTAGCATGAGTTTCCGAGATCCCAATTGGTGGGGAGGGGCGGACCTGGTTAAGCAGCGCAAAGCGGCTCAGGAGGGTCACCATGTAAGTAAACACAAAGTAGATATGTAGAAACTAGTTTCTACATATCTACTTTGTATCTCTTAAATAGTTCATCAATGCACTTGACATTCAATTTCAATGTCATTGTTTAAAAAACCATGAAGTGTTTCCTCCCCAACTAATATAGATCTAACGAAACGTTAGAACGAGACGCATTCGCCACTAATAACAATGTATTCAAGGATTGGATTTCAGGTTTGCAATTCAACAATTTGTTAGCTCAATTGAATCAAATCAAATCAATTCCGTTAGTGTATACTGTATATAATGAAATCCAAACCTTGGAGTAAAAGAAAGTGGACGCAAATAGGGTCGGATGGGGGGCGGGGAGGGGCTGACCCCTTATTGGTTGTACAGCTTAGTAGGAAGGCACGTGTATGTCCAGTTACATCAGAAATGGCCTAACTCAGTTCACTGTGGGGGTAGAACACACTATTACTGCAAAAAACATGCGTCTTCAAAAAGCAGAGTTTCGTACTACATGGTCACTCCTCCATCCCCCCCCCCGACCCTATTTGCGGCAGAAACTGAAAGCAAGAGAGCAAAGGCTGGTCGCCCAAGCGGTAATAAAGCGCCGACCGCTCGGTGCGAGCGCTGTGAAGCCAATAGCCCGCACAAGACGCATACTTTCACGTTTCCGCCAAAAATTTTTGGTCAAGACCTGTCAAACATGTCTTTGGTTTGATTACGACATCAGTCCGTGGCTACAGACGCGACAATCGATTTCACGTAATAATGATGTGCGAACGCCTTGATATAGTTAAGTTTTTTTTATATAATCTGTGTTTTATGTGCCTAATTTTGCTTTCTTCAATGTAGTTATCTTCTATGGACTGAATGTTTTCAATATAGTGCAATATTGAACACATTCAGTCCTTATGCGGTCGTTTAAAAGTGGCCACCACCAACTAGGATTGCACCTATTCTCCGTCCAGGCGTGCACCCGGTTCGCTTATGCATTGCCTTTGAAATGAGAACAGAGACGGCTCAGGGCCAAGAAGATAACTGGTGGTAAATGATAGCAAGTGATGTGGTTAAGATTGTTGATAAACGTCCAGCAGTAAGCTTCATTTTCTACCAGTGTGTACCCATCAGCCGACATACTAACCCGTTTACTGGTTGGTTCCGACTTTACTTCAACGGATTGTTTGGGGGTCTCAATCGTGCCTGTAAATTTCTTCAGGTGCTTCTGTAATGTGTGCAGCAAGTCGGTAACTTGAAGTTCAGTCTTTTTTTGGAAATTGCCTTCTCAGAGTTCTTACTTGCTTTCTTTTCAGAAACCGATAACAAAATGAATGAATCAAAGGGTGTAAGTGCTCTCCGTTCGGTCTACTGTATCCGGCATCCATATCTTAGGGGACGTTCAGAGCTCCATCGTCTCGCGCCGTGATAGAATTCAGAACAGAATTTATGGTCTGAACAATGCAAAAAACCCGCAATATAAGTGGGCAATAGTCATCGCGTGTATAAGGCACTTTCGGAAGTTTTTCGAAGCTGCCGGTGATGTTGACTGTTGTGCCAGCACAACAACATTACCATTTTCTCATCTTCTCAAGCGATGTTGGACAGCCAACCCCTACTGGCGTATCAGAGAATTTATTTGCATTTTTCAACTCTTATCCTTCTTTGCAGTCTCAGTAATACTTTGTCGACGGAAAATTTGATGAGTGTAAAACCACAGCTTCCGTTTTATAATATTCTGAGTGCCCCATATCTTAACTTTGCCGCAATTTTCCTTATCGTTCTGTCATGAACATTGAGCCTTCTTGCACGGAAGAATCTGTCCTCGTAGCCCCCTCACTCCCATGGGGATGAGAAGATGGTAGACTTGTTGACCTTAAAGTCATCTGCTCTGTGGCCAAATTCATCAACAGCTTACACATATTTGGCAAAGAAATTACGGCCGAAATCCCTGATAGCGCGGCTTATCAAGCGATATGGTGAGCGATAAGCCGCGCTATCAGGAATTTCGGCTGTAATTCCTCTGTTAAATTGCTGTAAGTCGCTGATGAATCCGCCCTCTAAAGTCAGATTCATCAACATCTTACCTGCCGTTAACGGTGTTAAGTACCACTAAACCCCCGATATGACATTAATCAGCATCAGGTTTGGCGGTACTTTTCAGCGCTCCCGCCCGGTAAGGGGTTGACGAAACTGGCAACTGTTGCTTACACACGGGTGCATGCTAGACCCGCTCTACCAAAACTGTATAAAATCCTCTAGAATCAGAAGTACTATTGCAAGGAAACTGGAAACCATACTTTCCCGCCCTGCTGATATGGATGCCTCAACAAAAACGACATCCGCGGTCAAGGATAGGGTCTCACCCGCCAATTCACCTGCCAGATGCTTCCTTATCGAAACCACTAACACTATTCTGTACAAAGAAAATCCCATTCAGCAAGTACCATCTAGCAACGATCCAAATTTCGGAAATGTGTGTGTTATGCCAACAAAGGATGCGATAGAGGCAACGCCCGGCACTCCACTCACTAAGGGTTAGTTACTTTAAATGAGTGCTATGGAATCCTCCGCAGTTGCTAGTCATTAATGATAAAAGTCGTTATTGTAAGCATATTTAGAAGAGAATTTATTGATTAGAAGTCACAACATACTGATGATGTTCTAAACAGTTGGCTAGAATGAGGTTGCAGAGGAGATAGCCAAGTTGGAAGCTGAAGGACAAATGCCGAAGGGATGGGATCCTTCTCAAGGCGGCGGTGCAACGATGCACAAGATGAAGTGCGGAGATCAGGAGTTTGTTTTTGTACGTGAATTCATTCTGCTTGGTCATAGCACAGCGCCAAGGCTCTGCTGTCTGCAGATTATGGTGGATCCTCCACCGTGTGGATGCGTTCGGTTGGCGAACGGAAAAAAGAAGCGATGCAAGAAACACAGACAAGAACGAAGGGCGAAAAAGAGAGCGAGGAGGATGAAGATGGTCAGAGACGATGACAGCGACAGGAAGTATTCACCAGCAAGGTATTAGCTGCGGAGCATTCCACGTTCTCATCCTTGTTCTTCCTAGGAAAGTGGTCGACCTTCGTCACGCAGCCGATTCCGAGACCGACGAAGATAAGGCCATTGACGGAGCCATCACTCCAGACAAAGTCGCCATTGCGGTACGCTGAACTGTTTATTTTATTATAAGAGCAGACCGCGATTCTAATTTCGAGTTTCTAGGGACCAGCTGGTGTGGCTGTTCTGATAGAAGTCATAAAGGTAGAAGGTGAAGAAGTTGGACCGAGAAAACAAGTGGACAAACCAACGAGGGGTATCTTGGTCAAAGGAGCACACGGTAGGGAGACCACTCAAATTACAGTGCTAACGTGAAATGTGTGAAACAACATTGATTAATGGAATTATAAGTAAAATAGGGGGATAAATGACACTAACTCAGTTATGTGTGCTGTTGGAGACCAACTCAGGATTGCCAAAATTCCCTGAATTTAAGAAATCCTCGATTTCCAAACTAGTTTATACGGAGCAGTTTTGTATTAACATGCACCTGTGCATGCATGTGCAACAATGCATTTATCTCCTGAAAGTATTTTGAAGAATTTCTACATGGGAAAGCATCTTAGTGAAAATGAGCCCATAAGAATAGATTTTATCCTTCTGTGCCGCGCAGGTTTGTTATGGCGGTACAACTTTATTTCGGCCTGACGTTTCGACGCTACTCGTCGTTTTCAAAGGCCGCCGTTCCACCAGCGCTGAGAGGAGCTATGAGACTATCAATGAATTGCTTACTGAGCACACAGATAGGCTAGAATTTACGTCTATGCACGGCTCAGTATGAATTCAAAGATACGCCTTAGCATCAAGTTTGGGTTAGTCTGATGCCAAACCGTTCCCGTACTCTTTCTCGTAGCTGGTCCGTGGAAAGAATATGTGCTCTCTGATTTTTGTGCATAGGTGTGGGTGAAGATTTGAATTTTTGGCTGTGCCCTGTGAAAATGTTGTACATTCAGGGTCGACACACAGTAAACTCCGCTGCATATCTGTAAGGTTTAGAGTACCTCGTCCTACTAACCTGCTCTCATTCACTGCCTTTGCCTGAAATACAGGAATATTCTGCATGTTTATCTTCAGTATCAGTTACGCAGTTGAAAATTTGTGAAACTCACTCGCGCGCTTGTGGATAAACAAGGGGTGACACACTTGTCGCTCCAAAATAAATGGTTGGGCACACTCGGCAGCGGCTTTAGTGCGTCAAAAACGGGGCGGGGCGTCGCTCTCAGGCTCAGGACATGTTTGCGGTGAGGGGCGATCGTTCTTCCTTTCTCTGGTGTCGGCATTGGACCACTGCCAAGCATCGCTCAGCTGACCGGTTGGCTGGTTTGGTTGAGGAAAGGGCCTTCCTGTCTTACTTATCTTATCTCTTGCTCAGGAGCGATAGCGTCAGCTTCACGGAATGACCGAGCTCATTCGGTGAAGCTGACGCTTGCAGCGCTGACGCTGAGTGTCAACGGTGAAGCGAAGCGTACCGTAAGTGCGCCGCCACCCCTGACGCAGAAACACGTACTCTGCGTCTCTGCCCTATTCTTCATCATTGGAGCTGCGTCAAGCAGCAGGAGTGTGCCCAGCCCTTTAGAGAGCGTGATGCCTCTTTTCCTCCTCCACCCGCTTCTCTGCATCCCTATTCTGATGGTGACCGAAACAACTCCAGCTCTAGCTGTCTGTCAAAACGTAGCACCAAGACTTAAAAACAAGGCAACCCCTTAAAACATTGGCTCATTAAATCTGTGAAATTAAAGCATCTAATAGGTGAAGCTCAAAATAGCTAAACTGCGTCAAATATCAATAAACACAACTCACATACAAGATGTACAATTGAACAGGTCGACTGTGTCGACAAGAGCTAGCCCCTGATTTCTCAAAAATTAGGCTAGCAATCCACTGCCAAGTCTCATTGGTTCACTGTCGTGTTTTTGTTGCAGAAAACCTCTACGCAGAAGTTCTGGTCAGGACACCTGGTCGACGCAGGATGTCTTGATCTTTTATTGAAAATGAGGATGGTGCAAACGATGAGGCTTGGCATTATCCCGCGATCAAACCCCTCTGAAATAACGCCGAAGTTCACCAAGCTCTCTAATAGTAATCAGCCTCTACACGACGTCCTTAACGAAGCCAGCTTTCAAACAGGAGTTGCCTCACATTTACAGTAGCAACTCTCTGAAGGATACGGAAGCCCACAAAAAAAGACCATAGGTGGCCACTTTAGGAAATTATCGAGAACACATAAGGATCTCATGGCCCGGCTGGTTTACAATGGCATACAGTCGGCGAACAATCATCGACGTCATCTGGATCTCCTTGTATAGAAATGGGCAATGCACAATGTAGCTTCAACCTCGGTTCATACCGCTTTAAAGCCACCAGGAATAAGTTCGCTCAAGCTTTCGCTGCATGGACACTAACTAGATAGAAAAAAGTCGGGTACGATTTCAGCGAATTTTACATGCCAACAGGCGCACAGTCCTGTATGTCACGTAGTGGTTTCCAACAAAAAGCCTCGATGGGCTCTGAGCGCAAAGGAGTACTGTTTCGACAAGAGAAATACGCTTGTCATCCCACTCATCTCGGATCGGGTTAGTGTCCACCAACAAGTGCGCTAAGAAATTGCGTCTTGAACACACGATCAAAGTGGCAGCCCCTGCACATTACTCTCTGCACATCTCAAACGTCAGCTCGTACAAAATCGGCTGTTAACCGAATTCGCATAACTGCAAACTGCAGGATTTGTGATTGAGGTAGCGATGGAGACTGCTTCATTTTTGGCGCTGTCTGCCCAATATAGTGCAACAGCTGTGGATATGAGTACTTCGGTGAAACGGCTCGACCTTCTTATGCTTGAGTTAACGAGCTCCTAAAAAGAAAAAACAAGTTACCTCCAGCAGCTACGCAAATTTCTAAACTGGCCACGGAAGACCATACTGCCGGAGGCAAAGCTCTGGAGGGTTTCTCAATGCAAGGCAAGAACCCGAGGCTAAACCGCAAAGAAATGTGTTCATGCAACCCTCGAGCTCACTCCTTACCTCAGTCTTGGCTTCTACGATCTACGCACTATGCGATCTTCTGTCCGCTTCTAACCAATCCATATTGCCGGTAACCGCTAGAGGATTTGTTGTCCAATAGACCTTTAAAATTTCGAGGCGTTGCTTGCTCTACTGCAATAGTTACGAATACTTCCGGTCATTTCAAACCCTGAAGAAAGCAAACTCCGAAATGTTCGTCAATAAGGACTTGCAAAGTTAAGAGTTAAAAACACCAGTGATTTGTGATTTTGCTCAATACCCAGGTTCATCGAGGATCGAGTCTGCCAGCTAAAGTTATTGGCATCCCATCCCTCCCTCAACAAGGTATTTACCCTAAAGCTTGTGCATAGAGGATTTCTGCCGCAAGAAAGAAACACAACGGTAGCCCTCTTGAGCAATGCGTTTTTAAGTACCTTTTGGAATAATCAGGGGTGGCCTAACGTCTTCGCACTGGGATGTTTGGGAGTTTAAAAAAATCTCCTAAGCCTAACTTATTGGAATTTAAAAAAACGCTTTAAAATATTGCAATTCTCAGTTTTTACATACATGCCTAACAAATTAAGCTCTCTACCATACCACCATCACGGCAGCATGAAGCCGTGTTTGCAGAAACACCTCAGTTTATTCCGGAAGATAAGATACAGAAGAACGCGAAAGGTGATCCGAAGTGGAGAAACTACACCAGAGGAACGCTCGTCCGCGGTCCCCACGGTGAATCGATCTTTTACGCAGACGGGCAGGTTCAGGTAATATGCTTTGGTTTGGGGAACGGGGTTGTGAAGTTGATCGCTGCACAATCCCATATTTAGCCCGATGATAAGGGCAATCCAAAGAACATGGATGTGAAGGGAGTGGACAAGACTCTGCAACACAAGATTGGAGACGCAGGTTAGTGCTCGAAATACTCCCGCAGTAGAGTTCTTCAAGATCTGATCGTCTGACTGCAGTGTGCCCGCCATGTGAGGTGGAGGTGAACGACAAAGGAATGCCAGAGTGCAGACCTATCACTGCTGCCGACAACGTACCAAAGGTATTTATTCTCCCCTCATCGCTGAAATTGGAAAGAATCTTTTTGCAACTGGTGCCTTTCAGGATAAAAACGCAACAGTCGGTGTCATTGTTAAGAATCGTGACGGTGTCTGTGTGCTAGCGCAAACAGGAGGTCAAGCGGTGGGAGCCGCTGATAGTAAGTGACATGATGAGTATGATTGAACAGAAAGAATGCATCTTGTTTTGCACAACTCTTGTTACAGTATACGGACAGAAGGAGAAGGTAGGTCTAAAGATGCTCGATACCACCGTATCCTACTATATATAAAGGAGTTAGCGGTTGTCCGTCCGTCCGTCTGTCCGTCCGTCCGTCTGCTCTTCCGTCTGGCCTTTCCTAGAAGTCGAGTAGCAGGCGTCTGTGTTCAGACGAGGTGCCACTCACGCCGTGTGGAGACCGTCAGAAGAAGTGTCACCGATGTCGCACAAAGGGCGTCCGGGTTGAGAAAACATGTTACCGACGCTGTTCAACAGGCGCCCGGGTTCAGAAGACGTGTCATCGATGTCGCGTAATGTGGGTCTAGGTCCAGAAGACATATCTCACGATGTCACGCAAGGGGTGTCTGTGCTCAGAAGAGGTGTCACCTATAGCCGCGTGCACACTCCGCTGCGGTAGTGCGGCAGCCACGCTGAAGCATAGCACGGAGCGGCGGAGTTACACTGCGGCAGCGGAAGCAGCATCGCGCGATCGATATGGGAGCTTATCATCAGGCTTCGCTCGGGGTGAGCGATGGTATGACATAGACCTTAGGCTTCGCTCGGGCTGAGCGGTGGTATGACATAGACCTTAGGCTTCGCTCGGGGTGAGCGGTGGTATGACATAGGCCTCAGAGATGCAGGCTTCACCGCAGGTATCTCTACCGCTATGCTTGCGGGTTATTCATTGATGAATCCGGCCCCAGTGTGTTATCGCTCTACGACAAGTGTGGTTCCAATTTAGTGACCCCGGAAATGGGAATGACTTGGCTGGTCGAGCGGAACCAAAACCAACCATTCTCGATTCAGAGTGCGCGCAACAGCCGATATCTTAAAAGATTGCGTTACCACCTCAATAGGCAGAATACATTTTTAGATTCCGCTCATGGATCAGGTTGAAGTACGGTATGTAGGTAAACCTGCTAAGGAAGTAACTAACGACGATCTTTGCCCTTTTTGCTTCGATAAAATTTGCTCTGACGAGAAAAGTCATTGAATGAGCTAACCGTGGAGTTACTAAAATTGACTTGCTGAGCATTACAGGCCGTTGTCTGCAAAGCACCATAGTGTTCCCGAACTCCCTCTTTCCCTAGCTATGGGTAGACAAAAAAAAAGAGCAAAACTACTACAGTGCTCTGCCTCTAACTAACATAGCAAACAAGTTTTCTGTATCACCTGTATCACCTGTCGTCCCGTTGATCATCGACTTGCTCGAGCGGGCGCCAGCAGCTTCTCAATTCGTCCCTGTCGCGTGCCAGAGTGGTCCAATGGATCCTCCTCGCTCGAGGGACACGAAGAGCGTCATATCGGTCGTTCAGGGCTTTCACGAAGAAGTCCGACCAACGCGTTGGTGGGCGTCCTGGTGTTCTTTTGACATCCCGCGGAATCCAATTTGTGACGGCTCTCGTCCAGCGGGTGTCTGCGAATCGCTTTACGTGGCCGGCCCACCTAATTTTCGACGACTTGGCCCATGCGACAGCGTCTCTGATCTTCAAACGTCGGCGAAGCTCGGAACTCCGGAGGCCTTCTCTCACTTGCGTGAGTCGTGTCACTCCGAGCATGGTCCTCTCGATTCCACGCTGCGCGACGCTGATCGCGTGTTCATCCTGCTTTCGTATAACCCAGGTCTCTGAGGCGTATGTTAGGGCAGGAAGAACAGTGGAGTCGAATAGGTGGGCACGGAGTCGGACGTTCTTCGTTTTCATCACGACTTCTTCGACGCTCTTGAAAGCTCCCCAAGCCGCTCGTTTCCTCCTGCTCAGCTCTGGTGCTAGGTCGTTGGCCATGTTGACTTCGCGACCCAGATACACATAGCTGGAGCATTCGGAGACGTTCGTTCCGTTGAGCGAGAATGGGGCATCAGAAACCCATCCGTTCTTCAAGACAAACAAGTTTTCTAGTCCTTACAAATTAACTTACCAAAAACATGGAGCTTTGATGAACATGGGCTTTGACAAATTCCGAGGCAAAAGAAGCAAAAAGGCATATTCAGGACAGACAGAGTGGGGACTGCGATTGGGTGGCCGAGTGGATAATGTTGCAAAGTTGGAAGAGAGAGATCAGGTTTTCGAATCCTCCGTTGTGTTTTATGAATTGTGGAGGCCCTCGGTACGGTACCGCGCTCTCTTTCTAACTTTTTTCGTTTTTAAGCAGAGGAATGGCCCTTGGAAATTCATAAACTCCTCCCGATTCAAAACTCCGATCTCCCCTCCGCAAGTTTGCAGAGCTATCTTCTCTGCCACGCAACACTTCTGCCCTTCTGGTGGACGTCTCTCCTGAAGGAGCCTTTTCGATTGTATTGGGTAAACCTGGAATTTAAGTACCCATGTTCTGGTTATAATTGAAGCTCCAAACCCTGCTCAGGTCAATTTTTGTGCACGACAACAACATTTCAGACATCGCTTTCGCATCGTCATCCCGCGGCAGGAAACTGTGGTGCTGCACAGACAATGGCCCTGCATTCCTCAATAGGCCGCTTTGAGTAAATCCAAGTCACTTCATTGAACTTCCTCATCAAAGAAAATTTTATTGAAGACAAGAACCCAACAAGTGTTATCGAATGTTTTCAAGAAACACTCCTGAAGACTCTTTCTGAGCAGCTCTGCCGCAAATTACTGAAGGCATCGACTTCTTAAATACGAATAATGAAAGGAACTTAAGAACGGGGTCGCTGTGACAAAATATTTTAAAGGCGTGGCTCGTCCTAAAACAAATTTATGGCTATCACAACTTACGATTGTGATAATATTGAACATCGTGGTAAAGCGACAGTATTTTCCATTCTCAACAAAGCGCTACACCTGAACTTCGAGTACCTGGGCTGCCTCAGTTAGTCAACAAGGGTGGACACAATACACCCCACACGTGAACGAACACATCGTGCTTCCGGTTTCCCCGGAAGCTTAATCTCAAAATGAAGCTTTCCTTAACAATGAGGATGGAACAGGCCGAAGCCCTCCGATAATTTTTATTTTGACTGTCTCGCGTTTTAGGGCTACTTATCACGCATGTCAAAGACAAACTGTGCAATACGCACTCTCCTTGAAAATGGCATGTGCGAAACACATCACTAAGCATTAAAAATGTGAAATAAAGGTGAAATAAGATTCGGATTTTCTCGAACTGCATCTAGCAATCATAACAAAGGCTGGACTTCAAAGGCTGAGGCATCCGCACAAAAATTATAATATTTCGAGATCCTACATGGTATATGTAGTCAGATGTAGAATAGCAAAGCACGCCAATGTTATAAACCATTCACTATTTCATTTATATTCCTGGGAAGATAAGCTTATCGACAAAGGACTGCCTCTTATGGTGTTAATTTAGGGTCAGGATTGGGGTTTATGTCCATGCCTTGATCGCTGAGTACATAGCCAATCTCTAAAAGAGCACAACACTAAACACTCCATTGTCGGTGTTCTTGCCAACCCGCCTGTAGCCCAACATGGATTTAGGTGCACCTATACGTGATCGGTTCATGCCGGTCACTGTGCTTGTCCTATAACTATCAAGATTTACAACACTTGCTTATTTAATGAAGAAATATTACAATGCGTCAGTGAACGTTGTTAAGACGCGGACTGCATCCCAACAACACCGAACGACAAGGTTGCTCCTGGGGGTGTCATTGGAAAGATCGTCGAAGACAAAGCGGGACGGCAGGAGGTGGTGCTAGCTAGTAAGCAGCCTACTGCAGAGCAAGTTGTCGTCGCAACGGTTGTTCAGGTGCGTGATATGGGCTATTCCGGTTATCCCATCCGTCTGTTCCTTAGGCTGCTTATTTCAGGGTAATTACTGTGAGCCTGTTGTGCTTAAAACAGAGAAAGTCTCTGTAGTAAACACCGCACCGAACCTGCAGTATATTGCAAAGTGAGCGATGAATTTCGCTAGCTTCAACTTCAACAATCATTCCAGAAATAGGAACCAGTCGCGAGCGTGACCTACATGGAGAAGAGGGAACGCGCCAGCCAACCAGGGCAGCACCGCGTACGCCAGATCTGCTTGGCACCCATATTCGATGCGACTTGATTGGTGTGGCGCGTCCTCTCTCTTCCATATAGGCCAAGTTAACAACTATTGCCAAAGCTTTTCTTTATATTTTTAAACATTTTCATAATACGTCGAGGAGGATCCGCTTCACAATTTGAATTTTGAAAAAGCTAAACTTACACCTGCCTGTACCATGCTTGAAACAGTTTAATTCAAGTATGTGCAACAACGGACAACAATGCAACGAACGGAAGAAACACTATTTGGCCTATAACTTTAACAACTGAATAGATCCAAGTGGGTGAAAAGATTGAACCCGTAATTTCCGAGGAAGGCATGGGTGTAATCTCTCTGTAAGCATCAGCAGCGGGAATGTAAGAGCTCAGCTGATTCAGCAAGGTAAATTTTCACCGAAACAACGTGGCAAGTTTTGTATGTAGTGCAACGAGAATCTAGTGAGTCATTGATGGCAACAGAGCATGCCAGTTCATATCAGCCATCTATGACGCCCTGCGCAAGATACTATTAGGAAGGTGGCTTTAATAGAAATGACCACCAAAAGGATGCATTTTTGAAACATTTTGTCAAGATCCCCACAGCAGAGAGGTTTCGTCCGGAGCAGGGAAGCCGTTGTCGATCAAACGGCCTGCCGCGGCGAGTAGCTAGCTACATACAGCGAATGTAAATGCACTCTTATTAGGTTGGAAAAAAAGTCTCTTCACACTTCAAAAAGTTTTTACCGTTCTCCTTGTAAGCACGCGAGCCAGTATTGATTGCTGATTTCATAATCCTATCACACTTGTCTACCGTTCGCACGCGGACATAGGTCAAGACCCTTCTTGTACTTCGTTATCTATCCAATCTTCCGGACTCAATGCCAGATCTACCTCTTGGTCATTCTCGGCACGGCATTCTTCATGAATTCATTAAAGGATCTACAGCAGGTCAGGCAGCCGACCAAATTAATGATATATATGGCTTGGGATCTACTACTCATCGCGCCTGTTATGATTGGTTTGGAATGTTTTTAAAGGGAGATTATTCACTCGAAGTGAAGGCAAGGTCAGGAAGGCCAACTGAATTGGACGACACTGAAGTACTCTATCTTGTTCGAACCGATAGTAGGCAGACGACACGTCAGCTGGCAGAGAAGTTCGTAGTGTCTCATAGGATAGTGGGAATCCATCTGAAGAACCTCGGCTTTGCACGGAAATTTGGAGCTTGGATGCCACATGCCCTGTCGGACACTCAGAAAGGCCAACGGCTCTCCATCACTGCTTTTCCTCTGTCCAGATACGAGAGAAAATCGTTTCTGCCGCCGACTGTGACAGGCGATGAGTCCTGGGTTCTGTATGCCAACTTCCGAAGAAAAAGGCAATGGGTACGAAAAGGAGAGAACTCTAAGCCTGATCTCAATCCAATGTTCACGAAAGGAAGATTCTCTTGAGTGTTTGGTGGGATGTCAGAAGAATGATTTGCTGGGAAACTCTCAGAAGTGGAGAGACACCCACCGCTGCCACATACTGTGGCCAACTCCACAAAGTCGTCGATACTCTCCAAGAAAACAGGCCGGAGAAGTCAAAGGTGATGATCCTGCAAGACGATGCAAGACCACATGTTGCAAGACTCACAAGAGAAACAATAAAGGAGCTAGGCTCGGAGGTAATGCCACATCCACTGTATAGCCCTGACCTTGCCCTTACCGACTACCATTTCTTCCGTACTCTCAAGCAAGGAATTGGAGAGAAATATTTTGAAACGGATGAAGACCTCAAAAATTGGATTCAGCGATGGTTCGACTCCAGAACTGCAGTCTTTCACGCGAGAGGAATTGGAAAATTACCCAGTCTTTGGAGAAGTGTAGTGGAACAAAATGGAGTTTATCTCAATTGATTTGACTTTGTAGTTGTCAAGTAATAAATCTTTGAAAAAAATGAAAAGTCTTTTTTTCCAACCTAATATTTCCTTGTTTCGATTACATATCCGTGTTTTATGTGCTTCCCAATTGGACAAGGGAGGAAACTACAGGATATAGGCAATTCTAACACGGGCGCGTCACTCGAGCCACACCCTGGAGCCCATTCCCCTGCGCAAATCTGTGCTCTAGAATCTATGATTTAGATAGCATAGAACAGAGCTATAGCATTGTTTGTATCTATTCTTTACTATCAGTATGTTTTGTCGCTTTGTTTTTGTGTTGGTGACACTTTTTAGGAGGTGACCCCCCCCCCCCCCCCCGACCCGCTTCTGTTGTGCTTAATGATCGATTTGTTTATTTGCGAACCCCTCATCACCCCCACTTTGCTCTGCCTTCGTTTCGCATTTTTTATACATTATAGGTCGTTACTCACTTTTGGCTGCTTCAGATTAGTTTTTCATACTTTCCGTCCATTCGGTATTCTTCACAGTTTGTTCTGTGATACTTGTTTTATTAGGTTGAGTCATAACTTTTGCAACATTTCTGTTTTTCTGGAGATCAAAGTAAACCCGCTGAAGTGTCATATACTTTTTGAAAGCTTGTTTTCTAGCAATCATTTGGAGTTATGAATCGTTAATTTTCCTTTTTTTTTGTAAAAAGTTTTATTCACTGGAACAATGACCACTTAAAGTGAGAAAGTGTGTGATTTCATTTTCAAATAGTTCAAGGCTCGGCAACAACTCAGCGACGGGGATCAAGCACATTCAGGAAGTCACCGTCGCACGTTTACTCCTAACCGAATGAATTATTGAAAATGGTATCAGCAGTTCCTTTCCACCCAGAAGGGGAACCAAGACAAACCACTCCCGGGAAGATTAACTGCTGCAACTGGCGCCTGTGCAAATCCATCAAGTCGAATTCTTCTCAAACCACACTAGGACTGATCGTTGATCTTCACTCCTCCCAGTGAATCACCGTTTGTCGGCTGCAGAAGATTGGAAGGTCGCCAAAGTCGCCTTCGCCAGTGCCTCATGCGTTGACGGAAGCCCAAGCAAATTACTGTGACTGCTGAGAGCTCCTGCACCGGCTCAAGCGAGGGGCCTGGATTGAGTCGTTACGAGCGATGAAAAGCGGATGCTTCACTACAACTGTGAAACCGGAAAGCAGTACCTGAACGCAAGGAGCCTGGGGTTTTGACGTCAAAGCAGGTGCTCCACCGAAAGAATGTCCTGCTGTCAGTTTGGTGGATGCACAGTGGTCCAGTTCACCAGGAACTGCTCCACGTGGTCAAACCATCCTCGACGCTCGCTCTGGCCAACAACTCGACTAGTTACAGCAAAAATTAGTGGAGAAAGAAGCCGACACGAGCTAATGTTTCTTCCACCAGGGCAACGACCGACCGCTTATTGCACTTCAGATGCTAGCAAAAATCTAGGAATTGGTCTTGACCAAAATCAAGCAACCACCATACACTCCGGACATTGAGCCGCGTGTCTGCCATATGCCTCGGTCGATGGATTACTTCCTCCATGGTCCATCGCCGAAGACGATGAGGTCACAGCGGTGGTTCACGACTTCTTCAAGTCGAAGTCGACTAAATTCTACAGAGATGTAATCCACTCAGTTCAAGAAAAGCTGAAGAAACTCATTGAGAGTACCGGCAAATACTTCGTTTAAGTCAATCATTTTTCTTTGTGGTATAATCTTGTTGTTGCTGGAAGGCAAATTTTGTTACAAAATTTATGACTTAACCCAATGTAAGAAGGACTGAAAAGGAGAGCGTGAAGGAATCGGCTTTGAAACTCAAAGACTGCGAAAACAAGCGTTAGAAACAAAATGAAACCAAGAAGAGGCTCCTTCCCTCTTTCCCTCAAGTTTTCCGGAATGCTGGACGGCTTCTTCGTGCAGCATCAGGCATTGCGTGTGGGACTAATGCAAGGTTGAGCTTGTATAACTGATAGAGCATGCGCGTGCTGGTTGTGTCATTGTTCCGCTTTTATTGTATTTCATGCCGTGCATGTATGTGATCCTACTTGAACTGCTAGTCTTTTTCGAGGACTCTCTTGGCAGTGTTCTTGAAGGAAAGCACAGTCTCTATACACGTAAAGCGGAGAACGTATAAACATAAAAGTACCTGAAATTAAAAAAAACCGATGACCACATTTCGTTAGTTGTATTACGTCAGTTCCAAAGCCAGTGCTTTATTTGCAGTCTATTTCGTTAAGAATTAAAAAGCTGCTACAAAAACTTTGAAAATGCAGCTTTTTCTCTGGCAAGACATTTTGTACATCTTTGGGTTTTTGCTTATTTCTTTGGTATTTTTCGATATCTATGAGTTTATTTTCTATTTTGCCAATTCCTTATATTTCATTTACCAGCCAAAAATATCTACACGAATAGAGACAAATTGAGAAGCAAAAATAGATTCATAATACGCACCCTTGGTGGCTCGTGGTGCCACTGGAAACTGCTCGCTTTGTGAGCTAAGCTAAGCACCGACACTCGAATGCAGGCGACAGGCCCTTGTGACAGGCCAGACTACGAAGACCCATCTCACGTCACACGGTTGATGACGCCTAAGAGATTTCGAGAAGTGCTACGGCGTCCGCGGGAGCCGACGCACTCGTAAAGCCCGGCGAGCGTGGAAAGTATGCGAGGGTCCCTGATGCGAGGACGGCATCGGGGGGGGGGGGGGACTGAGCTGGTCCGAAAGTCCCGCAACGTAAGCAGGACCCGGTAGCAACGCTGAATATGGGTACGTTGACGGGCCGCTCGTGCGAGTTGGTTGAAGCACTGGAGCGTAGAAGAGCTGATTTCTGTGCGGTGCAGGAGACGAGGTGGTCCGGCCGTAAGTCAAGGGACATAGGACGTGGCTTCAACGCCATTCTATGGATGTCCCAGGACCACCAGTGGTGTCGGAATAATCGTCTCCGAACGATTTCGTGACTCGATTGTGAGTGTCGAGCTCTTTAACGATTGATTGATTAGGATCGTTGTCGCCGCTAAGAAGTGACTCTATCCCTTCTTCTCTGCGTATGCTCCGCAGAATGGCCGCTGGGAGCAAGCCAAGGAAGAGGTTTGGAGCCTGCTTGATGAGAAGACAGCAGAGGTACCGCCGAAATATGTCATCATAGTAGCTGGTGACCTTAATGGGCACGTAGGTGCTACGAAGGACGGGTACAGCTGTCATGGTGGTTTATGATACATGTAGCGTAACGCCGATGGTAAGCGTATTGTTGAGTATGCAGAATCGCATAATCTCATCATTGTGAGCATCGTTTTCCGAAAACGCGACTCCCACCTCATCTCATACTATAGTGGGAGCTCCTAGTCTCAAATAGACTTTGTCCTTGTGAAGGATCGCGACCGAAGCATTGTCACAGACGCGAAGATCGTGCCGTAATAGACGGTCGCCCCATAGCATCGATCGCTGATCTGCACCCCAAAGATCGCCCCTCCGAGGCTGAAGCAGACCGAGCGATGCGGCGCTGCAAGAATCAAGTGGTGGTGGATGAAAGGGAAGAAGCAGCTGTGATTTCTCGCGTACGGTTACCGACAGTCACGACTGTCGATGAAACTTGGAAGAGAGCAACCGACGCGATATGCCAAGCCGCAAGATTGGGACTCGGGCACTACGAAGCCTGGGCGACGCATATAGACAAGCAGACATTGCTGTGAACGGACGATGTGAAAGCGAAGGCTCGAGAGAAGAAGTCGCTGTATCATGTGTTTCTGGCGATAAAACAGCCGACAACTGGCAGGAGTATCAGAAGGCCAAGAAGTCTGCAAAGAAAGCCGTGGCTGTTGCGAAAGCCACTCATTATGGTGATGTCTACCGAAAGCTCGAGTCGCGCGATGGTGAGCGGGATTTGTACCGACTTGCTAAGACCCGCCATCGCCAAACCAAGGATGTTGAAAAGTTCTTTGGCATCAATGATGAGAGCGACCATCTTCTGACAGACCGCAAAAAGGCGCTGAAGCGCTGGCGTGATTACTTTGAGGAAGTTTCCACTATGAAATTTCCTCACCCGGCCATCCGTTCTGTGGGTTCTGTTTACGTTCCCGCTTACAATATCACCGTGTACAAACAGAAACGGCTCTGAAGAAGATGAAACCATGCAAGGCGACAGGACCAGATGATCTGGCAGCCGATGTTTGGAAGTCGAAGCTCTGGTATCCTGCTGAGTGGTTGGCTGAGTTCTTCGATCAGGTTGTAAAGGACAAGAAAGTACCGGAGTGTTGGCACAACAGTACGACGATTCCGATTTGGAAGAAACTGCTCCAATTACTGTCCGATTCGCTTGCTTTCGCACAGCATGAAGATCTTCGAGAGGACCCTCGATAGGCGAATTCGCGAAATCGTCAAGCTCTCCGGAAATCAGTGCGGTTTTGTGTCTGGTTGTGGGATTTTTGATGCTATACACGCCGCCCGACTCCTGGTGGAACAGCCTCTCGAGAAACAGAAGCCGGTGCATATAGCCTTTCTCGAATTGGAGAAGGCCTTAGACCGCGTACCGCGTGAGGTTATATGCTACGCCTTGCGAAAACACAACGTACCTGAGGAACTTATAGAGTGGGTGCGGATGCTCTACTCTTGCCCAAGGCTCCAAGACCTAACTCCAACACGACGTTGCGCGCTAGCCGCGTGCGACCTCGCGGCGCTGAAACGCGGACGTGCGCTCGGTGATGCATGGTTAGTCGCGGAGCACGAAATGTTCTCAGTGTTTAAGCTCCCAGACCACATTTCTAGCAAGGAACTTGAGATCCCACAGAATGTGGTAGGCAACAGTCTGCAGTAGGACAACTGATCCGAGAATGGGTGACAGTGACCTTTTTCCGTAGTATAACCATAATTACGGGTAAAAATTGACCGAAGAAGTTGTAGATGGCAAGTACTGACGCTAGAAACCATCCACATGACCAGGATTCCTGTATAAACTGTCGCTGATCGTCCTATTCAAGCCACATGCATGTATCATCTCCAAGAAACGTTGAAATAAGGCAAAGGCGTGCCGCATGTCCCTGTGGGAAGTGTTTCTAGCCGTCGGAAGCATCGGACCGCGACAACTCGCCCAATTTCGTCGCGAACCGTGCGCGACCCCAGGGAGGTTCGCGCGGCGTTGGAGTTATGTCTGCCCCCGCTTGCCCAAAGAGTAGAGTACAAGCTGCATCTGGAACCTCAATAGAGTTTCCCATCTCTGTTGGGGTGCCCCAGGGTTATGCGCTTTCTCCTCACTTTTTGTGGTCATCATGGATGCCATTACGAGAGATCTTCAGGAGCCTGTCCCATGGGACAATGCTCTATGCTGATGACGTAATGCTCACTTGCGAAGACAAAGATGATCTCGAGCGGCAGGTGCAGGCTTGGTGCGACCGCCTGTCGATGTTCGGACTCAAATTGATCGTCAAGAAGACCGAGTACCTAACGACTGACGTAAACGAGTCCGGCTCCATTAAGATTAACGGCACTGAGCTTGCACGCTTCGGTGTTTAAATGCCAGGGATCAGCAATAGCGTCTGAGGTGATCTGATGGTTGAAGTGAACTCCCGCGTGAATGCAGCTTGGTCCAAGTGGCGTTCTCTGACTGGTGTGCTCTGTGATAGGAAGATACCAGAGCATCTGAAGTCGAAGATCTAAGAGCAGTCGTCCGGCTAGTAGCGATGTACAGCGCTGAGTGTTGGCCTGCGACTAAGGAAGTTGAAACGCGTCTCAGCGTCATGGAGACGATGATGCTGCGCTGGACGGCTGGAGTCACGCGCATGGGCCCCATCCCAAATGATGCTATTCGGCAGAAGTTCGGTGTCGCGCCGATAGCGGACAAGATGCGCGAAGCTCGCTTGCGATGGTACGGCCACGTTCTGCGTGGGAAAGAAAAGATAGTCCCTGAGTTGGAAGTGTCATAAAAGAGGCCTAGAGGACGCCCGAAGCAGCGTTGGTCCGATACGTTACACATGGATCGAGAAAGGTGGCGTCACGACACCAGAGGAGCGGATTTTGGAAATGTTAGGAAGATACAGACAAGATGGACCGCTGTTAGTATAACACGACAAATAGCCTTCCAAATAGTGTATTTCTTATAAATACATTGGAAGAAAGGGGAAGAGCTCAACAACTGAAGTCTGCATTATTTTTTTCTGAGAGCAAATTTTATCGCTATGTAAAAAGTAAAAAATAGTCTTGGTTAACATCTAACTATGCAAGCTGTTGATGCGGTACCACACTGTTTAAACTTGCAGAGCCGAGAAGATTGACAAGGCTCATCAGCCCCAGCTCGAAAGGGCTACGGATTTGTGTCAGGCTCAGATACAGGGCAAGAGTACTGCTCAGATTCAAAAGGTTCTAATTTTTTCTAACTTGCTCAATAGAAAACAATGAAAAAATACCGCTTCTCAGGAGAAAGCCGAGCTGAAGGCCGCGGCGCCGCTGGCGCAGGGCGAGGTCTACTCCACATCCTTTTGTGCGACGAGGGAGAACGAGAGCCACTTTTTCAAACCCGTACGTCTTCCCATCGCAAATTCTTTTACTCTGGCAAATATCGCACTCTAGAGCGGTGTTACTCAAAAAGCTGTCTCCAGGGCATCGAAGCGCCAGCTGGAAAACCGGTCGTTAGTCTTCGAAAAACATTTAACGTCTTCTCCTTAACATTATTGTGTGTGAGACGTCTACTTCGCATACAGTTACGATTTTTCGTCTGATTTAGGCCTCCCAGTATCATGGCAAAACCGGTGTATCAGTGTTCGTGAACGTGAGTGTTGCGTTCTTTTCTCTGAGAATTCGATATCATCTTGAAAAGGGTTGAAAATATTAGGGTGGGCCAAAAGTAATGAGACAAATCCAACAAATTTCTTTATTTCTTTATAACTCAATTACAACTCAACTCAATTTTAATTACTCTGAGGAATGTATTCGCCATTAAGATGAATGACCTTGCTGCCATCGATCAGCCAACCTCCTGATCCCATCCTTCCAGAACTGCCTAGGACTGGTGCTGATCCACTGCTCGTTATGGTTGTTGAGGTCTGCTTGGGTCCTTGTGTCCCTTCCGTCCATGAAGTCCTATAGGCTCAAGAAGTTGTGGTAGTCGCATGAAGAGATGTTCTAATTCTTTCACCATGGCCTTGGAGTCCGTCGTCGTGCTTTTGGAGAATAGCTTCCAGTATACCGGCCCATGGGTGCAGACTTAAAAGCTCAGAAGGTGCTTCTCGCCGTGAACATCCCGCCAAACGAAGGTCGGTAACAGGTCACCAGACCTCACCCAGCCTCGCTGCTTTGCAGAGTTAAGATAGAAGGCGTACTTCTCATCTTGCGTGACTATTGAGTCCAGGCTGCTCGGGGTCGGGAAATAGGCGAGATTTGAGCGACACAGGTCGGCTCGCCAGACTGGGGTTTCGGCATGAGACAGACTGGAGTTTTGGCATGCTTCTGGAAAGGGTGAAAGTGGTCAGTTCTCAGGTGCCCTTCAGTAAGCAGCAAACAAACATTCAAATACGAGAAGCACGAAACCGGACTCCAGTCACGACATATATGGACACGGCATTGAGGGTCTCATTTCTTTTGGCCCTCCCTAATACTACAACGTTAGGGTGTGTCACAGAGTTTATCGTGTTAAAAGTTCACGACCTCTTTATGGACAACAGACTAATCCCATATTGCAGCCGCAGTTCGGGCACACTAACCCGGCCATTTGCCTTCAGTGGCAATCCTGGAGTAAGGGTCTCACAGAGAAGGATCCCAAACTCGTGAAACTTTGAATTGAGATCTAGCTAGCTGGATGGAGCCTGAAGTCCTGACTACAGAAATGCAGTTTAAAGTTGCAAAATGCACCTGCTGAACGAACGATTACCTCTTAACATTAGTGCCCTCTGCGTTGACTTCGTGAATGCGTGTCAAGTTGTCTATCAGCACAGTTTATGGTTGCAGTGCCATCGATTAGTAGTAGAAGTGGTAGGATTCTCGCTTCATGCGAAACAGGTAGCGCGTTCGACTCGCACCGCTGTATAATACTGTTTTTGCAAGCCGTGGTCTATTGTCGCTAGGACCTTCCAATCCCTTTTGCAACAGACATTTCAATAAACACACGGTAACAGCTATCATGCGCTTTGCTGAGGTGTTTGCCGACGAAGAGGTGCTGTCGGCAAAACAATTATTCCAACATGAAGGAAGTCGCAAACGAATGCCATCGGCACCAACCACATGTAACGAAGTTTTGTTGCGATCAACTCTTCAGCGCCAGGTGGAACTGGAACAAACACCTCTTGCTAACCAGTGGGAATGCTCTACGCCATTTCACCAGCTCCATCCACCTGATGCTTAAAGAAATTGATTTGAGCACAAAGTTTACAATTTCACGTCGAATTGAACACTTTTCAAATAAAATTGGACACGTTTCACGTCGAATTGGACACTTTTCTAAGCTAGCCTATGGGTTTTGAAATCAAAGCGACTTCTTCCAAATCGAAATGACCTTTAGGCAGGTTAAACTACGGACTCACAAAGATGGTTAGAATAATTTTTTGTTCAAGAAAAAGTTAGTATAACTTTCTTTTAAATTTTTTTAGTTCACCTGCCCCAGTACGTGTTATAATTTTATAAAAATTTTATTTTAAAAAAATATTAAAATGAATTTTGTTGTGAAACGCAGCAAGGCAGCAATCAATACTGCACTATGTAGAGGCTGGACCGCGCCATGCACTCAAAAGTTCGCCGCAGCGTTTATTTGATTGATATTGTAATTACTGCTTACATGCAGCTTCATTGCGAGGATACTTAATTCCTTATTTGTTTATTTATGTATACGTGGAAGCCCACGCAAAAACAACACAATCGAAAAACCAAACAGAACATTGAGAACATCAAGAACAGAACCAGTGCTAGCATGATTAGTGAAGCAATGTGATCAAAGAAAACAAAGTACTAAGGAACTTCTTTCAGATGCCTGTCAACAATCGTTTTATATTGCCTTAAGGAATTTGGAAGCACAATTTTTTTCGTTAATTTCAAGAATTCAGTGCCTGCTCTGTTTGTGAAGAAAGTAGATCTGATATTACTATTAGCTCTAGGAAATTGGATTTTCCATGGGCCACCTCTGGTGTTGGAATAAGAAACTGAATAGAAGTCATTTACAGAAAGACCCACAGTAGTATTTATCATCTTATCAATTGTAACTAAATCATATTTTTTTCTGCGACAGGCGAGAGGGGGTAAATTAAAGAGTTTATTTCTGTCAGATGCCAAGGGGATGCTATTGTAGTCATATCCATGTACTCTTATCCAGAGCTTTCTTGTAAAACTGTTTTGTACCGCTTTCAATCTGGCGATTTCTCGCTTGGTATTAGGACTAAACACAGTAGTACCATACTCTAGTATAGGCCTCACATAGGTCTTGTATGCACGTAATAAGTGTACTACTGAGTTAGTTCTTAGAAATTTAAAAATATTATGCACAACTCTTTCAGCTCTCCTTGCCGTATATTCGCAATGCTCTCTGAAGGAAAGCTTATTGTCTAAAATGAAACCTAGGTCACACAACGAAACTGTGCTATTGAGTTCTACTCCACCAAGTCTATAGGTATTTCTGTTGGATTGCTGTCCCAGATGAAAAACTTTGGTTTTTTCCCTTGATAACGGCAGGTCCCACATTGTTGACCAATCCGCAACTGCGTTAATTGCAGTTTGGAGAGCAACATGGTCGTCCTCCTCAACAATGTTCTTGTATATTTTTATGTCATCTGCAAACATTTTGCAAGTGACACCGTATTCATCAATCAGGGAGGGAATTTCGGCAGTGTAGATAATAAAAAGGACTGGTGAGAGTACACCTCCTTGAGGGACTCCACTAGTAACTGGAAGGGATTCGGAAAAAGAGTCATTGACCTTAACCTGAAAAGATCTTTCAGTTATAAAGTTTTTTATCCAATTAGTTATCCTTGGATGAACGCCGATTTTCGTTAGTTGGAGTATCAACTTATTTGATGGAACCTTGTCAAAAGCTTTCATAAAGTCGAAGTAAATAACGTCTACATCGATCCTTTCATCAAGAGCTCTCGTCCAGTCATTTAACGCTGACAACATTAATGACACTTATAATTGTTTATGTTGCACCGTCTGCAGGTGTAAAACTCTACGCGAACAGAAATCTTGCTATCAATCGAATAAAAATCGCAACGTTTCAGAATAGGGCATGGCGCAACCTCTGTTTTGGCTCTAAAAAAATGACCGCCTTCCTCCTCTTTAAAACAAGCTTTGAATCATTGTTTTTTCATTGTTGCTTTTTAAATAAAATTTTTATAAAATTTCAAACTATGTGTTCCCTTTCTGGGAAGTGAATTATTTAAAACTTCAAGGAAAGTTATACCAAGGTTTTCCTTAAGCGAAAAATGATTCTAATTTTTTTCTTAGGTTCTTAGTTCTATTTAGAAAAAGCTCATTTCGATTTGGAAAGGTTCGCTTTAATTTCAAAAGTTTTAGACTAGCTTAGAAGTCTGTCGCATTCGACGTGAAAATGGCATTTAATACAAACGTTGGGTGAAATAGGTGGTCCAAATCCTATGGTCATCCTCCCACCTCCTCAGTTACTTATTCGAACCAGCTTCGCGGTAACGGCCTCCCAGACCTCGACAGTCAAGAAAGTGGGGTAGTGCACACTTCATTTCAAAAGATAGAAAGAACGCTGAAAGCAACATCTGTTTTAGCGTCCTCATTCCTTTTTAACGTTATGAAGGCCAAAAAGACACTTAAACAATTACCGATGGAATCTAGCTGAAGCAAGCACGTTACTTTATACGTTACTGCGCATACATCCTTCACGAAGTTGGTGATGATACAGTCCTTAGCAAGATCGACTGAGCATTTCGGAATAGTAACGGACCTGCCTTAATGATTATCAACACACTCTGCCTGTGCCTTCCATACGTCAACGCGTGCGAACACCTACCCCCGCAAAACATTCGGTCGCACTTCGTAAATCCCGAAGTCTAGAAAGCCGTTGTCGTTAGGCTAGGATGAATAAGCCGAAGGTGGTGGGATCAGTGCCACCACACATGGGACAGAGCTAACCATCACAACAAAGTTCGTGTGAACGTGTGAAACGAGTAGGCATAGAGGAGACGTTCAGAGCTTTATCGAGGCTCTGTAATGATAAGCATCATGTCGATTGTGCAGTGCGGTGACGTATTTGGTCGAATATTTGCCGCCGCCGCTGCCACTGCCGATGCTGCCGAGTGTGAAAGGGCCTTAATTATCTGGGCAATCTGTTTTAGAATGTGTTTAAGGTATATGTTCTAGCCTCAAATTGTTTACGCTTTTCCAAGCTGTCCAGATTGCTTTTGAAGACTACTACTTCGATGTTTACCTATAGGAGCACTCGTTTCCCAGTACCCCATTGACCAAAATGGATTCCAGGTTAACGGCGGAGGTGGAGGCGGCGGTGCAGCTGGCGGTACCACTTCCAAGGTTTGTGATTATGCTTCAAATAAATTAATTGTGTAACATAGAGTATAGATCGTCATCCTTGTTCTCACATTTTGCAGCCTACTAACAAGGGAAGCCCATGAACTTCCCCTAAAGATTCTCAACGCGACCTATATGGTCTTCTAGAGCATCAGACGAGGATCACAGAACTGTGTTTCGTTTTTGCTACGGGCCACTGGGTGGTCCAAAATGATAAAAAATGGTATCACTTTAGAGCGGGCTGACAAAGCAGAAGTGACAAATGGAATGGCCCTGTCATGCTCAGAACTTGACCCGCAAAAGGTTTGGAGCTCAAATTAAATTTAGATTATAGTGAAATGATAATTTCCTATGTTTTCTGGAGGGAGCTGCAGTGTACCTTCAAGTGATTCATTCGCAACGGTGTTGGCAGCGACTGGAAGGCCGAGTGGATAGCTTGGCGGACTTACAGCAGGGGTCGAGGGTTCGATTCCATGGGTGGGGTTTCTGCGTCCCTACGTAGGCTGTTAGCGTTTTTACAAACGAAGATTACATTTCGGCTTCGGTAGGGTACCTTCTTTACGTCCTAACCCCGTCTTCAACCTGTTGTCAGATGTGGAAGGAGCTGGTTTTGTTGTATAGAGCGATATCGCGCTCCATTAAACGATGCTTTTCTCGCTGAGCAAGGTTCCTTCAGATGCTCCCCTATATGACCTCTTTGGAATTTTCTCAATTAGTTTTGGAAGTGTTTCTCGTGTCACCGTCACCTCATTCGTGAACACGGTCGACAAGCATTGATTTGACCCATCATCAAGACATGCTCATTGCTTTTCGGATTTCTTTGAAGACCGCTTTTTATTCTACTCGCAACTTTCACTATTCTATTGACTCTTACTAAGTACAGCATATTTTATCCACCTCATGGTATTTCTCTAGCTGTTTATTTTTCCTGACCATTCTCCTATACACTTACAGGAGACGGGTCGGGGCATTGCAGATAGGAACACTTGTACTCACTCCCTCAACTCTAGAGGTCGAAAAAAAATTAGTTCAAATTTTATCTATAGGGTTTATTTTGGATGCAGATCAGCAATCTGGCAACGATTTTCGTTGAAACGATGGATGGCAGAAGGTTAAGATGGGCATGTATAAGTAACGGGGTGTACGAAGAATAACTGACACTGCTGCCTTTCACGACTACAGATCAAGGAGAGGATGAAAGAAAAAATTTCGCCCAAACATCGCCCACGGGGTTATTTGGGGGTGCTAATCAAGGATATGATACCTGTTATTACAATTTCAAGATATTACGGAAGGTTACGGTAGATATGGGTGAGTAAAGCTTTCCATGTTAGAGGGATCGCTTCCTTCTCCAATCTGGTCAACTTATTTTCCAACCTTCGAGGTCAACTTTTAATGGAAAGTACTGCAAGCAAAGTGGTAATTTAGAAAAAGAGTGACAGATTCCTGGTCAGCAGCTTAAATAATTCCCATAGGCGAAGTCTGGGCGAAATCGGCAGTGATGACTTCGGCACCTTTATTCACCACTAGCCAATAATTCGGTAACCTACCGTAGCCAAAATGTACTCTTCAGTTGCAAAAGTGGGAGCAGTCCACAAAGCAGGATCACTCCCGGAACCGAACCCTCGACCCCTCCCGCAAGTCCGCGTCGCTATCCACTCGGCCATCCAATCGCTGCCGACACCGTTGCATAAATCACTTGAATGTACATTGCAGCTTCGTCTAGGAAACGTAGGAAATTATCATATTACTCTGATCTAACTCTAATTTGAGCTCTAAACGTCTTGTAGGTTGAGCTCTGAGCACGAAAGGGCCATTTCAGATGTCATTTACGTATTATCAACCCGCTCTGAAGTGATACAATTTTTTGCGACTTTCGAATCACCCTGTGGACCGTAACAAAACGGAGCACAGTTCTTAGATCCTCGTCCGATACCCTACAAGACCATATAGGTCTTGATGAGAATCTTTGGGGGAAGTTAATGGGTTTCCCTTGTAAGGCCTTAAGACTTCAACAGCTCTTTTGTGCTCGCACTTCTCATTGCCACAGTTAGCGGAGGTCTTTCAAAATAAAGGGTGCCATGCTTTTTAACTTGCTTTTTTGGCACAGGCCCAACATGGATAGCCTGCCAAGTTCGATCATGCATGATAGGTAGCTCTGGTACCAAGTCGTCCTACAAGAGACGTTTGACATGTTTAGGGGTGATCATGAGGGCGCATCGGGCGTTAAGGTTGGTCGATTCAACTATTTGTGCGGAAGCGCTGGCCTACAAATGATCACAAGAAAGACGACCTTCGTGAGAGGCAGAGGATCCTCAAAGAGCTCCATTCACAGTTATCTCCGGATGCTCTGTGTCCCTAGGTCGGGAAGTCAAAATGAGCATAAACGAGCGTTTTTGATGCCCGCGGAAACGAGCTGCTAGGGGAGTTCTCCAAAGCGTCGAAATAGCAGCACAAAATCAGTGGGAGAGGAGGAGCTCCGAGTCCCTGCCATCCTTCTCCACCGTTTTTCTGCGCTAGCGTGCGACACGAAGTCAGTGCACTATGAATGTATTTATTGGATCCGAAGGAATAATTTTCGGATATTCAAATCCGAATCATCCAAAAATCCGAGACCCGCGAAGTTGCGCGTATCCGAATCATTCAAAAATCAGGTTCCGCGAAATCGTCATTATCCAAATCATCCAATTATCCAAAGATTTTCGCTCGTTTCTAATGTATTCAAAGCACTATGAGAGCAGGATGAACAAATCAGAGAAGACTTACGGATTTCGAGTTTCGTCAACGTTTGAGGATCAAAGGTGCTGTCGTATTGGGCAAGTCGGCGAAAGTTAGGTGGTCTGGCCATGTATATAGTGCGTTTCGCAGGCACCCGGTGGACGAGAGCGTTACTAGCCCGATCCTGCAGGATGTCAAAAGAACACCGGGTGCCCCCACAGTTGTGCTCTCCAATTTCTTTTTCGAACATTGAATTGGCTTCGAATCTGAATGAAAAATTGAAATCGAATATATTCGAAAAACGAGATTTTCCGAATACTAGAATCCGAATGTAGTCGAGAAAAGTGCTTTTTCTGGAATGAAGTGGAATACATTCAAAAAGGCAATTTTCTGATTATCAGAATTTGAGCACATTCGAAAAACGCAATTTTCTGCGTAACGAAGTCGAATACATTCGAAAAATGCATTTTCCGAATATTGGTTCGAGTATGCAAATTGTATTAATGAATTTAATATTCCAATTCGAATGTTGATTTGAATATTCCATACGAATACTCGAACTCGAGTGAAACGACGGGTTCCAGTAAGGAAGTAAACATGACTGGGTGTTTTGGTGGCAATGTCGGACAGACGGTTCACCTTTACGTACAAGGAAATTGGCAATTGTAATGCAAAGCTTTTAGCTTGCAGAGCGACCTTTTCACTGAATCACCTTCTTCTATGCCTGGAAAGATAAAATATGTTCGTGTTCATCACACCAATTATCGTGTCCTTAAGACGTTGAGTTCAGTTTTTTTGAGTGGTCGACTGGTAGATTCCAAAGGCCTTACTTTACCATACTAGGGAAGCGTCTCAGGTCTGTCTAAGTGGCGAAAATGAATACCACTACGAGAATCTCCACCCTTGAAATAGTAGGAAAGTAGGCTTCACTTTTGCAAGGTCCTTAAGTCCAAGGAGTCAGGAGCTCCTGAAGGTCCAGCATTGAGTTGCACTGTCAGCACGCACCTTTGTGCGCGCACTTCGTGGAGATAATGGAGGTGGTGAAAGATACCGGTGCAAGCAGCTCGGTGGCTCAGTGGAAAGAGGCGGTGAATCAAAGGCTCAGTGTCAAGTGTTCGATCCATGTCCCTTGTCGAATTTTTGCGTTTTTTAATGTTCATTCCTCGTTTGGTATCTATCACCTTTCCAACATTTCCTACTCGTATATTGCACAGGCTGCCAAATACGTGCTCCATAAGAGCTCTTCATCAATTGCCCCTCTCCTCCACCACCGTATATACGGCATTTTGTATTTTCCGCACATTTCTGATAGGATTCTTGACTACATGGGGAATGAACCTTCCCAACGGGACATAAATAAAGCAATTACAAAAGCATATGACGACACTAGTCCACAAGTCGAGAATGGGTGTCCTGACAATCTCACCTAGCATGTGCCCACATGATCAAAGAAGTACAAACGATCGTTGCACAAGTCTGGTTGTACCCTACTGCCCGTAGAAGGTGTACAACGAGACGCATTGGTGATGACCAGCAAGTAGCTGCTGCAGTCGATATTCATTGTTGAAATTTCGGTCGATTACGGTACTTTAGCGCGTGTGCATGCATAGTAAACTTGAGGGTTCTTGGCTCCATGGGTTCAAAGACTTTGCAAAAATAGAGCCTATCTTCCCACTATTCCATGGGCGGAGATTCTCGTGGTGGTAATCATTTCCGCCATTCAGACGTACGACTGAGACATTCCGTGGTTAGCTCAATGAAGGGCCATCTGAAATCGGGCGGGATTGAGCAGGTGTATGGGAAAGCGCTTATTTCTGGTTAGAATGTGAAATCTCGCGGGGTACATACCCACCTTTTTGGCTTACCATGAGGTCCCTGGAACCTCTCAATGAATCATCTACTTGCTTCATCGGAGACCAAGGTTATCATATTGGAGGTCTCCGTAACCAAAAGATGCCGTTTACTTTAACTTTTTATTCAGGTTACCTAACAATCATGAAGGGAACATAAGAAGGAACATAAATTTCCTCGTATCTCTGACGAAGTTCCTTAGTATTATTCGGGCATTATTCATCATGGCACACCGGAGTTTGATAAGGGTAGTGGTGGAATTGATGCTAGTTTTGTTAAGTAGCAGGAGTGAGTCACATAATTGCCAACTCTACATGCACCTATAATGGTCTAACGATTCTTCAGCTGTCGACAAGTTGGCGGCAGCTACTCTCACTGCCAACAAAGTCGGACCCATAGTCAGCCCAGGCACGTATGTTCCGAGGGATAAAATAACAGGGCTCATTACCTCTGTTTCATGTTTTCTTAATGAATGCAGGAACGCATATGCCATGCGGATAGGAGCTTGCCATTATTGCAGCTCCCGACACCAACCTTTTTGCCATTACCTTTATGTCAAGGAATGTGATCAGTTGGTGTCATTTTTTTGCTGCACTATCGACCCTTGGACAACATCACACTTTTTGTGCCATGTGAGGTGAAATGGGCAATACAGTCCCCTCTCGCTATAATGCGTTTGAGGGGACCGGAGGAATTCCGCGTTATAGCGGGGGTCGCGTCCTAACCGAAGACTCTTACGCGTATATTTATTTAGAATCTCACACAATGACTAAATACAGGTATAGTAATGAAATATGTGACCTTGAGGAAGGCAAAGAACATTTTTAGATTATTAATGAAGTCCTGTCCTCAGAGATGCTCTTCGCTACATACATACATAGGTATGACAGATGTGTGAGGAGTAATGAGTACCAGAAGAGTTAGAAGTAATCAGCAAAAAATTGAGTAACCTGATGTTACCATATCTTTTGCCACCATGAAAACTCTCGATCTAGGCGGGACATGGACCCGCACTTTCTACCTTCCAGGCAGGATGTTAGCCCATAACGCTATCAGCGCTGTTGAATCGCGGCCGCATCCGCCATATCCTCTCGCGGTGGCCTCTCAGCACTCTCCCATGATATCGTGATGTTGCGTGTGATCAAGCAGCGCTGCAATCCTGCTCGGAGAGCAGAGGGTGCATGTACAAGTCCTGCATGGCGCGAGAATTCTGATAAAAACCATTATGTGACTGCACGAAGCCTCTATGGCAGCTGCTCTAGGCTTAAAACAAATGTGTTGAATATTGTTTTGAATAATCTGAGCTTTAATCCACATCATCTGTCGCTTCTGATAGAGAAACACCTCCAATTTACGGCAACTTCTAGATACTACCGGGACTCATACTGTGCCCGACATATTGCTGACTTTGGGCACTTTTGTTGGCAGGGCACGCATGAAAAACGTCTATGCATCTAACTCGTTGTGGCACATGTGTTGTACGCGACTACGAAAGAGGCAATTGAAGGGTAAGACTGATCGCAGACGCTCTCAGCATCTTGTTCCTCTTCATTTTCTGTGTAAGACCGGAACTGAGCCCAGGTCGCGTTATAACGGGAGTCATTTTGAACGTAGAGTTCTTCCAAAACCGCGCTATAACGGGAGTAGCCTTGTATCTGACGCGTCTTAGATTGGAGTTGGTTTGTACTGGCGTAAAGGTAAGCTAGCTGGGGCCGGAGGAAATCTATGTTATATTGAGAGTCGCGTCTTATCTGCGGGCGTTATAACGGGAGGGGACTGTACTTTGGTTTTATGGACAGCTAAGCCAAAGCTAATAACCGCAGAACGCAGAAACAATGTACGATCCGAATTTTTTTACCGATGCCTAAAATCACCTGGCTGGAAAAAATGTGTTGCCAGGTAATAGCCAAGGCACGACGAATGGAAGCAGCGTATTCTCCATGTTTTCCCCTGTATAACCTCGCGAATAGATGTTTATTCATGTTTCTGCGCCGGAAACGATAGCACGGAAGATCCGTCCTGGGCAGCCTGACCGCTCGCCCCTCGTCGTGTTGGTAGTCCTAAAAGTCCGTCAAGGATAAATGCACTGACAGATGAAGTTCCTCCTGGTAGATTGAGGTTTACCCATTATGCGTCTAAACAATGGGCGAAGGGCTCCATCCTGTGAGGTGTTTGATCGAGTAGATAGCAATGTCCGCATGGATGAGCAATTTTAGGGCTGCAAGGAGGATTATCATTTAGCAAAAAAAAAGAAGCTCAAATCGGGATAACTGACTTTGCATTTTTCCTCGTTTTCCCAAATATCGCTGTCCAGATAGGCGTCATCCTAAGTGTGAGACTAAAGGCCGCCACAGACTTCTGCGGCGCCGCTCGGCGGCGCCGCTGCCCTATGCTTAACCATAGGGCAGAGACGCAGAGCTCGCCTCCAGCGGCGTCGCTGGCGGAAATGACTTGAATCATTCCACCCGGCGGCGCCGCTCCAACGTCTGTCTGTCTGCGCTCTGCGCTCTGCCCTTTCGCGGCGGGATCCAGAGCGGAGACGGTCGATGCGGGCGCGCGATCGTCATCGGGGCGCATTATTGTTAAGCACCAGTCGGTCCCGACTAGAAACAGTACAGTACCTCGCCGTCACCGCTCCCACTGATGATGAGTCAAGCCGCTGAGCGGCGCCGCAGAAGTCTGTGGCGGCCTTAACGGTTTCAATAAGGACTGGTCAAACTTACCACCTCGTTTCGTGCAAAAGCAAATAAAAGCAACAACACGCTTTTGTATAAAAATCTGCCTCATCTCAACTGACGAAAGGCAGATCTAATGGTAAAAAACATTTTGTGTGATGTGCACACGGAAGGAGAAGCCAGTGGCTCTCAAAGAGACTCGAAAGGTACCTGCTCTTAGTGATAAAGCCATCCATAAGTGTACATCTGGGGCCGAATTCATCAACGACTTACGTAACTTTAACGGAGAATTGTAAGCTTATCAAACGATATGGTGAGCGATAAGCCGCGTTATCTTAGCTCCTAACGCTGCTTACCGCTCACCGTATCGCTTAATAAGCTTACAATTCTCCGTTAAAGTTACGTAAGTCGTTGATGAATCCGTTCCCTGGATACAGAGAAAAGCGATTCGAAAATGCAGCCTTAACCCTGTTTCGAAAAACCTCCTCGTAGTGCCGTTTGTCTCTTACGAGGTTAGCACCACTGTTCAGAAATGTCTGAGCAATTGGAGTCTGAGCCAATTGCTGTAACTATGTAATCTACCTTCGAATTCCCAACTACCCGGGTCGTGTTATAACGGGAATCATTTTGAACGCGCTTTAACGGGAGTAGCGTTGTATTCGACGGTCTTAAGCGGATTTGATTTGTATTGGCGTAAAGGTAAGCTAGCCAGGGCCAGAGAAAATCTACGCTATATTGAGAGTCGCGTCTTATCCGTAGGCGTTATAAAGGTAGGGGACTGGATGTGGTTTACTCCTCAGGTAGTAGGAAAAGGAAACTGCACCTCATGGTGACCCTGATCTGCCAACCCTGGGGCGGTGAACAGGGCGTGAAAACAAGTTGACCTTTGCACTTTGCGATTAAGAAGCTATTCGATGTGAAAAGAATACATGGAAAGGCCACCATAAGATCAACAATCACCAAGCAGAGGACCTCGGAGTGAAGGTGGATAATTTGGAAACGAGGTTCAGTCTTCTCTGCACAAAACCCTTCAAGGCGTTCTGGATCCACAACATTAATTCCAATGTAGAGCGGAGGGGTTTCCTGTAGGGAGATCAAGCCTAGGTTTAATAGTGAAGAGATCAGTCGTAGCTATATAGTTTCAAACGGAGAAGTGGTTTGTGAGGTCCAATGCTATTCAGAAATTTCACATCCGATTGATAGTATAGGCCCTTCTACGAGTGAAGCCCCTGAGGTTTAGTTTTCGGTGCACTCATGCTTCTTCTTTCTCGGGTAGTATTGTATAGAGCCAGATTGGGAGGCAATATGGAAACTGCACTGCATATGGATAGCATACGGAGATCGTAGCACTAACAATTCCTAGTCTGCTTACGCACAATATCCAGGCTTGTGCTTTGCAAATCAATGCAGATCCTAATTTGTCTATTGTGCTGTATCTGCAGTGTCAAAGAGGTAATCCAACATTTGAATGGCACCCAATGAATACTCGAATTGTGCGCTTTTGACAATTTTCGAATATTCAAATAATTCCAAATGCTGGAAATTTGTGGTATTTCGATTAACAATATATTTGAATAATAACATTTTTGTTAATACTTAATTTCATTTTAATGCTAGTGCATTCGAAAAAACGATTTTTAATAATGTGTCGTCGTCTCAAACGGCTGCGCGCGGACGCGGCTCCAAAGCGCCGACCTCCTGCATCCTCTTTCACCATCCCCGAGGATCTCCGGGTAGTTAATACATACAGCCTAGCACCAACTTGGCGGTCCCTCATTGTCCCGTATACTATTTGCGGTGGTGTCAACTATATTCTGTATGGCATTTTGGATATTGCGTCTAGTGTTTTTATATGTGATAAATCGTGCGGTGGTATAATGTGCAGAGCAGGAGGAAATTGATGAGTCCTTATACTATGTGTTGTGGACCGCATGTACCGCACGAGGGCAGTTGGTTATGTTGGTTGGTATGTTGTTGACTGTTGCCGTCGTTGTCGGTTGCATGTATTGGGGTATTCTACTCATTCAATGTAGGCAGCTCCATTACAGTACGCTCAAAGTGCCCACGGCTCACCTGGTACGAGCGTGCGTCAATCCTGCGGTCTGTCCCGTGCAATTGGTCAGAGGCCACTACGCGGTGCCCCCATCTGCCGGAGACGAAGCGTGGCCTAATTACGTCACGGGGGCCCCTACCTTTCCCGGAGTTTGGGTTGCATGGATACCACGTATGCTCACGGGCGAATAGGGAACCCGCTCAACAGGGGCATGTTCCCTCACGAGCGGTGCTACCGGTTCGCAACACTCACCAACACGTGGGTTGGACTTCTTCGTGAAAGCTCTGAAGGAACGATATGAACGATATAAGGCTCTAGTGTCCATCGAGCGGGATCCAACGGTGCACTCTGCCACGTGACAGGAAAGAATGGCGATGTTGTTGGCACTGGATTGATGACTTTGGAGGACAGGTGATGTAAGTAAACGATTGCTCGAAGCCACAGTGATACAGGGATGACCTTCACATTTACGTTCTTTTGGGAGCGCTTCCAATAAGAAACGCGGCCTGTTAAAGAGATCCGTTCTACGGTCCGTTTTGCACGGTTCCTTCCTGCACATTTTGCTGCGAGCCGCTGTTGAGGAGTGAAATGTTTAAAGAGAAAGTTTGGCCGCACATTCAAGCGGATTCTGTCATTGAAATGAAGGCCGGTCAGGCAGCCGCTTATTGCCCATCCCTCCGATGCTTGTTACGTTCTTCGCATTTGTCGTCTTCATCAGAACCCATACTCCAGTTCTGGAATTATCTGAATGACAGAGGAACTACTTTAATAGCTAGCATTTTCAGGTCTTATGCGTTCGACAACATCATAGATGCGGCGGCTGGAACAGCAAGCCGCTTTTCCGCTGCGTAGTAGAGCTCAGTGTGAATCCCGAATCAAATGCTATTTTTCGTCGGTGATGCAGACTATGGCTACCCTGAAAAATCTTTCAGTGGTCCACTGAAAGATTGTTCTTTGCCATACACCTTGTCTTTCGACCAGTTTTCCGTGTTCTTTTGGCTAAAGAAGTGGCATATCGGCTATTTAAAACGCTTCAAAACGCTTCATGAATTTTCATTTCCTCCATAAAACGTTTGCCCTGGAGTCTGCCTTCCATGTTCTGGATGTAGCCAATGTCATATCCTTTTCGAATGCCCCGTCTTCTTAGTTTGACAAGCATCAATCAATTTCTTCGACAGATTTCCTGGAACTTTCGTAAATTTCCACTGTGAAAGATTAGCAGATCTAGTTCCTTGACTTGACAATCTAAAGAGAAATTTGACGGATTTCAGACTGTACCACCAGTACCACAGCCTCCGAAATCAGCACCGCATGTAGCGCCACCACCGCCACCACCAGCACCTGCGCCACCAAAGCTTGTTCAACCGCTGCCACCAGCTGTAATGAAGGATCAGTACAGTGTGTACCTCTGTCACAAATAACGTAAGCAACGTTACTTTATTTTTTCAAATCAGTGAAGGCGAGCATGCCTTGTTTCAGGAATTCTTCTGAAGATCATATATATCACACATTCAATAAAAAAATCCGCACTGGTTGCATCTACAGGCACACTACAGAATATTGTCAAATTAAGCGTCTAATTTACAAATGTTAAAAAATTAGAAGTAACAACGCTGTACTCAGGTATGCAAATATGTGTAAACTTGAAGATATTGATGATGAAGAGACGAGTGATGAGGAGAATGGTCCCAGAGGACAGGCTGAGTTGCAGAAAGTGGACGAGTTGCACAACTTGTAGTCGTAGTTGGCGCCGTTAATTTGTCTGAACCATCCTTCTATGTTGAAGCCTTACTATCAGTAGACCTACCATATAAACTAACCTGTACTCGCACTGTCCAAATGAGGCATATGCCACGTTATCCACATAAAGCAGGCTGTCACTATTGGTGCATGACTTCTTCACGCTGTTTCCAGCTAACGTCTGTGTTCGTGCTGAGTAGGAAAAAATTACACAATGAAAGCGAGAATTCATAAAAACGTTTTCATGTGGTCGGGCGTCTTTAGGAATGTTCGGAATGCGTGGCACATCAAGCAAATCACAACGATCCACTCTTTTTAATGCGACCTATGTTTTTGCACTTTGTTTTTTTCTCGTCCCTACTGACGATTTAAAAGTTGCACCTAACTTAGTAAAGATCAAATATCGGCACTGAGACGTATTAGATTTCTCGAACCACTTTCTTCAACGCACGACATTAGATGTAATTCTTGTAAGCGTGTGCTTGCTTGACTAGTCCCAACTAAGTGCAAGAATATCCAGTGAATTGTTCTCTGAATTCGTATTAGTGTTGTTCAGGACTCCAAAGACAACAGAATTTGTATTCATTCCAAGCAAAGAACAGCATTGTACGCAACAATCTATGAACGTGTTGAAAGAACCCCAATATGTAAACCCAGTACCTAGCTGTTCAACTATACCTCTGTAGGTGTGCGATTCAAAGTTCTTCCTTCCACATCTGTCAGTAGAATGGGGAGGAAGCCAAAGAGGCGAAAGGGTAGAACAATTGTGGAGAAACATAACATCTAAGGCGTCCCTAGATCTGGTCACATTTCCTCATTTTTACTTGTGGACGGTGTAACAGAAATATGGCGGTTCATTCAGATATTGTCACAGCTGGAAGTTCCAGTGTTCAGCAGTTTTCATTTAACCGCTGGGATCTGCAAAGTTGTCTCCTATCCATGTTGCCGCAATCCTAACATCTTTTCTAAAAAACTTAATAAAAAAGCTTGAAAGCTTCATTAGTAGTCGCTCACCAACACCCCGATGCAAAATTATAAGTCCACTCCCTGATTCGTTCATTATGTAGTAGCTAAGAAAACTCTGTAAATTCTCAGTAATGTCACCACTGTATGCCTCACCAGCGACAACCTCTCTATGAGAATCCTTGGAAGAAAAACTGAAGTGTGCAAGATATTTAGAACTTTTATTGAAACGTGAAAGAAATGGACCGATGCACTCGGGATTTTTTCGCTGTCAATGTTTTTCCCGCGCAAATTAGGGAATAAATAGGTCAAAAACGCAACAGAAAGCGTCTGATAAAATGCCCACGTGCTCCAAGTTTTCTTCCTGTGAGCAAACTCAAGTTGAATGCTGCCGGTCTTTCAAACAGGAAGACTGAGGCTCAAGCAGGGCAGTCCCATAAATGTAGCAACAACTATCTGAAGGAAACAAAAGCCTGCAAAGAAAAACAGTAGCCGGCCGTCAAAGAAAGCTATCAAAAAGGGATGAGAGTCGGCTGGCTTCCAACAGTGACCAGCCCGCGAAGGACCTACGACGTCATCTAGACCCCTCAGTATCGAAATGGACGATACTATGCAGCCCGAATCGTAGTTTATATATTGTTCATCAACTTAAGAAGCGAAGCCCTTGAGTGGCGGCTCGCCACAAGGCTGCCAGTCTAGAGCTGTTTTAATTGTTGATAAAACAGGCTCCAGAGAGGCTTAGGGAGAGAAAAATGAATGTTGCCTATGCGCGGTAGAAATCACTCCGTTTAGGATATACGAATCTTTGTGTTGGAGTTCGTCTCGTATAAATGAATAACAAAAACTACCAGAGTGCGCATAGAGACCGATAGGTCATTTGCTGCCTTATTGGAGATATCGCAGGCATAGCCTTGTTTTCGGCAAGAGCCATGCGACGCATCCATATATTTATCACAGTCGGTTACATATTGGCTTAGTGCTAGTGGAGTAAAGCTTCTGAGTGGCTAAGCTGTTCTCTAGATATTAGCCCGAAAGAGAACTTGTGGGACATTTTTGCACGTAAACGATTCGAAAATGGAATCACTCCACGGTTTCTGATTTGAAGAAGGCCAGTCTTGATTAATGAGCGAGTGTAGAGCAAACTGTTATTGGAACCCTTGTCAATAATGTGCCAAATAAAATTACCGACGTTGCTAACCTTGTATTTTTGTAGTGGATAAGGTTTTTATGAAGTGGACCTGCAATTGTGCACCAGCCCACTTCACTAATTTTTTTCAATAAAAACTCATGGTATCCTGCTTTTCGATCCTTCTTTTTCTTGTAAAAGTGTTTTCGCTGATGAAGAACACGATGGTGACGTTATGAGCCTTGGTAGCAGTTCTCTGGTTAATGATAGATCAATAAGAGGGTGGACCTATGTATAATTTTGCACCGGGGTGTAAGAGTGCACTTCTAGTTGCTGTAGAAGTTCACTTCAGACCAGATCTTGACGACGATTTCCGAAGGTTTTCTTCGATATGTCGGAGGATACCTAGTTCAGTTGTATGCACGTGGGAATTAGGGAGACACAAACACTACAGAGGCTAGGAGGCGTTGTCACATTCACATGTCGGTTAGATAGAAAGTTAGCTGCTACGCTATGAGAGTATCATCTGTACATTAGAGCTGGAGTGCATTGGTGCACATCGACACCTTGAGTTTCTTAGTAACCGTCAACAAAGGAGGCCCTCGACTGGGCAACCAAAAGCAGCGACGAGTCGTCCATCAGAGCGGACGAGTCGTCCATCAGAGACTCGCACGACGCGTGACCATACGGCGGCCAATTGCTACTTGTAGTGTGTGCAAAATGTTAAAAAAGGTCTCTTATAAAGGACAAAAACAGGAAAGTTCATTGAAGGATGCGCCACGCACTCAATTTTACGGGATATCGTGGGGACAATCTGACTGTGTATTTAGCCTATACAATCTCCCCGCCCCTCCCCCCCCCCCCCCCGGTTTGCGATAGCCAGGTGATGGGCAAGTTATTGTTTTATCATGCTCCAGCCAAATCTGACATCAATTAGAAGAGAAAAGGGAAGTTATACTAGGTATATATTATACTTACATTCACTGTATAGTTTCACTAGTCAACCAGTTCCGCCTATAGAAGCGACGAATGCCGACATTGTGAAAGAAGCATTGTCTCGCCTAGTACGTAAGGCCACAGCCGGGCGCTTAGGTGTTGACCAGCTAGGAGTGTTGCTCGGGAGTGGTTTGAACCAAGGAACCGCACTATAACTGGGCTGGCAAAAACTATACCTTTTCTTTCTGTCTGCTACTTAGTACTGCACTATCTTATGGCACTGCTCCTATAGTTATACGAACAACCATAGGTGGTCTGCATAGGCACCAGGAGCACGAGTCGGCTTGGCACTAGCAGCGGGACTGTCTGAGCTCAGACGTGGCTTACTTATTTCACGTCCTACCAATGTGATTAAATATTCCAGTTAGAACAAGCATAGCTGCCTATCTCCACATTGCTCTCTGCGCTTCCAATTTGAAACCTTTCACTTATTGCAATTCTGTTTTCAATCGAGAAAACAAGAAAGCGGATGACTTTACCACAGTTCTGGGTCACAGCTCTCGCTTTTCCTGTTCATGTTTCTTTTCCTCTGTTCCTTGACTGCCTTGTCCAGGTTATGTTGCTTCTTTTTCAGTTGGGTTAGGATTTTGTTACCCATCTATTATTATTGACCGTTGATTATTTTAAAGAATTTCATGGTGTGTACGTGTTATTTCAATGGTCATTGTTAGCAAGCCATAGTGCGTACAGCAAATAAATAAATGAATCAAAATTAGCGGACGAAGGAGGAATGGAAGGCCTGCTTGGGCTGAGCTAAATCCGAGTCAAGAAACTCGAGTCGGAGTGCGAACGAAACGTGACACATCCTCCTACTGTTCCATCGCCTACGTCGTAAATGTCGCTGAACATTTTGATTTTATTATCTGTTAACAGTGAGACATGCTTTTGCAGAATTCAAGATGTTACCGTACACAAGTGATCGTAGGATTGCTAGCAGCCGCTGCGGAAGGAGCCTTAAAGTGATCTGCTTGCAGACTGAAAATTTGGTAGAACTCACTGAAAAGACAGTATTTTCCTTGACATGACCCGGTAGTGCAGTCTAGTTGATTGGTCGCCTCACAGTTGTAGCAGGAGATCAGCGGCTCTGTAACAACTGTATCTTCTAGCTTTATATGGTCGACCTGTACGGAGTTAAAGGCCTATGTCATACCACCGCTCACCCCGAGCGAAGCCTATTGATAAGCTCCCATATCGATCGCGCAAAGCGATGAGTCGATATGGGAGCCTATCATTAAGCTTCGCTCGAGGTGAGCGATGGTATGACATGGGCCAAAAGAAAGGTTAGGATGACGACGACGATGGTGTTTAGCAATTCCGTCTTATCACCAGCCAAGGGGTATTAACCTCCCATGGAACTTCTGTAGCTCCTAGATAGCTAGGTGGAGCCTCAGATGCTGATTAGAATAACTGCGTTAAGATAACAAAATATATCTCCAAAAAGAATTCTGACCTGTTAATGTACTCCATGCCGGCAGCGAATTAGCCAAGTGGATAGATGTCGAGCTATACCTGCGCAATTTTTATTAGACCTGTCGGTCCCAGTGGTGTAGTGGTATGTTCGCGCTTCACGATAGATACGTCGTGAGTTTGAATCAACCGCTTTCCGCAACCTTCGGTTTATGGCAGATGTTTATTTCCATTTACAAGCAACTACCATAAGCTTTCCAACTGAGGTGGAAAATTTATCTTTACAAGGGAAGGATACCACGTGACTATGGCACTTTGAGATCAGATGTGAATCGATGGATGCGGCTTCGAACGCTGGTTCCAAATATGTGTTCCATGTCTAGTAGAAACTGCGCTAGCGACGGAGCAGCGGTGGCACAGTGGATGAGTGGATGCAGGAGCGGCGCGATGGGGCGGAGCGGTTTGTAGTCCGACTCTACTGTGTTGCAAGATTTTGACACTTTAAGGAAAACAGCCACCGTAACCAACATGTAAAATCGCAGCGGGAGAGGTCGCCAGAAAGGAAACCTGACCTATAGATACTATTGTACTCTCAACTCCAGAGTGGAAAAGATTTTCTCCCTCAAACTTCGCCTACTCATGCTATTTAAGGCGCTGATTACCAATGCGAAATTTCGGTTGACACGGTGGAATTATTTGTAAAGATGTGGTCAGATTCATCAATGGTACCGCCTGTATCATCTCACCGTGGATCCATCGTACCGGCTTACGTTGTAACCGATATAGAGAGTTCGACCCCAAATTTAGCCCAGCGCATGTTGGTGAATAGCGGTATCAGTAGGTTTCGCGTTACTTTTCACCGTTACCACCTGGCAAACGGTTCACGATCAGGAAAGAAGTATTCTGCACGATTAGGGGAGGAAGACTATAAGTAAAACCGAAGTCGCTTGCGTAGATCTTTTCGCTTCGATGAAGTGGGGGTGCCGATGGAGAAGGCGAATTTTGCAATTATGTCTTGTTTTGGAATTTTCTAAATTTACAATCTTGTCCATCTGGATGAGCCAATTTTGCACTCGGATCTACGGAAATCAAACACAGAAGCCAAGTTAGTGATCAGTAGACATTGGATCCGACGCCGATTCAGATAATTCGGATTCGTCATTTTTCCAAACCCTGGTTAAAAGGATTGTGCGAATAATGGTATCCTTGAAAAGCTTGGATCCTAGGGCGATTCGGATAGGAGTCGTTTTCAGCAGATGAATTTTCAGAAAATTGAGATAACTGATTTTTGATAGGGGAGCTGATATCTTACCCGATTCGGATATCCGATGTGAATCCCGAAGATAAAACAGTTGTTTGGATCGTCTGAAAATCTTTCCTGTTAAGGCCACTCTTATCTGAATCATTCCAAGATCCGGAGCTTCTCAAAAATGTTATTATTGGCGTACTCTTTTTAACTCGATTTGAAAAAATGACAAATTTCGAATTATCCGAATCAGTGTCGGATCCAATGACTAGTGATCAGTGAGTGATCAGCGCCAAAAAAACCACCATACACGAGGTTTAGGCGAAACCAGGGATCCCGCTCTCAAAACCCTTACTCAAACTGCTTACCGTAACCTACTATAATCAGTCAAAATCCAGATACAGATGCCAGATGGGTGATCAGCAGAGCAAGTAACCTTCTCACACAAAGTTCTGGTGAAATCGATACTAATGCCCCACCATCTTCACACCTATTATTAATACCTACACGCAACCTAGCGCTTCGGAGGTCTCGAAGTAGAGTGCGGCCGAATGCTTTATCTGCAATGTGTTTGAACGATTTGAAGAGCTGAAGGCACATGGCAGGGTGTGTTGGCAATCGTCAAGAAAAGCTCGTTACTTCTGACAAATGTTTCTTCAATTTGTTAACTTGGACTGTTTCGTCACCGGCTTTGTAAAGGAGGTGTGTGCAGTAAAATGCAAGGCAGCACGCCCGCATTACTTATTTTTTAATGGCAATTGTTTTGGGCACCCTCATGGCTTCCTTTTTTGTTGAAATAGGATTTGCTGCATGCAGCAGTTCGCCATCTTTCCGAAGCGCACTACCCCGTTTTCATGATCATGACGGAGTTTAGAAAACCGTTACTGGTAGTTTGCGCCTAGGTATAAGTATCTGAGGGTGAGGGTTGTGAGGTTAGGATCAGCGATTTTGCCCCAACTTTGTATATGGTGGTTATTCTGGATGCTGAAAACTAATCTGGCATCCGTTTATGACTTCCTTTATGATGGGATAATTTTTTTACCTGCAACGTTTTTCTTCAGCAAACGCCTCTGCAAAGCCTTGACAGCTGCCATCATGTCTTTACTATTACGTTGTCCGGAAAGTTCTCAACGTTTTTTGTTACTATTATATATTATTATATATTATTATGTGTTACTATTATATATTATTTTTCATTCGTCCATTATTAAGTAAAAATTCAACTTGCATTGCGCATTAATGCTACTTTCTGTACAGAATATTTCATTCTGACTGAATAATTTGTTTCAACGTTGTTTTACATTTCTGTTCTTGAAGGGCTCGCTGAAGTATGTCGAAGAAGCGATTCCGAACAATATTTTATTGCAATTTTAAATTGGAACAATCCGTATCAGAGACAGCTCGACAATTCAATCGAGTGTGGGGGCCTAATAGTGCTGGAGAAAGCACTGTTCGCCAGAGGTTCAGTAAATTTTGGACCGGAGATTTCAGCCTCGAAGACGATCCCCGTAGCAGTAGACCTAGAGCAATCCTGGACGACGAGTTGAAGGAATTGATGGAAACTGAACCATCCGAAACAGTTCGCGGGATCGCGCAAGAGCTACATAGACGTTGGTAACACTGCTGTATACTCTGAAACGCCTTGGGAAAATGAAAAAGCTCGAAAAGTGGGTGCACCACGAGTTGAGTGAGCGGCAATAGTTGTAACGTTTTGAGATTCGTTCTTCTCTACTCACAGCAGAGTTCTACTATAAGGATATCGACGAAATTCATCGAAAATTGCGTCAACTTCAGCCAGCATTCGTCAACAGGATAGGACCTTCTTTTGCATGATAACGCCGCCCGCCCACACGTTTCACAAATCACTATTCAAAAATTGAACGAATTAAGGCTTGAAGTTCCGCCTCACTCACCATATTCTCCAGACCTCTCGCCAACCGATAACCACCTTTTCAAACACTTTAGAACTTTCTCGCTGGTAAAACCTTCACCAATCCGTAATAAGCCAAAACAGCTTTCGTTGAATTAGTCACATTTCGACCACATAATTTTTTCGCGTTTAAAGTGAAGCACTCAAAACACTGAGAACTTTCCGGACAACCTAATAAATATGGCTTGTAAAAGTTCTTACGTTCGAACGCAAACCAGAAATTGCGAGGACAACGCAACAATGCAGCTCGAACACAGAACCAATCCCCCTATATATTCTCTTATAAAACGAGAAATCTCTTCCACTTCACCATTCCGACCGATGGTACTGCACATAACCTGCACTGATAAGTAGTTTAGCACGCACTGCACAGTCAACTAACATTCGGCGTAGTAAATATTAACAGGTCAGAACGAATCCAGAAGATTGCAATCCGCAGTTTCAACCTACATTTTTGTAATCAATGTAATTGTAATCGGATCTATCCTAGTCCGGGGGAGGCACATAACTAAAAAGTATTATATATGACAAATTCACTCAAGACTTACAGAGCGGCTCCTACAGAACAACACAGGACCTAAACAAGAAAAAGTCACAAAGAAAAAAAGAAAAAATTACATTTGTTACGGTTGTAAGAAGGCAAAGTTGTGTGCCCTCCTCACCATGTTAGATCCTGGTTATAACATGTCAAGCGCAGCCCGCGGCACGCGGCTTCATGCGCCCTCTCTACCATGTTAGATCCTGGTTATAACATGTCAAGCGGCGGTCAGCACGCGGCATGGCTCTATTCCGTCGCTCTTTGTCCGCCGAGACGGTTGTAAACCGATTATTGATGATTTATTTATTTTTTGTTTGTTCGTCCGCTTTTGGCTTCTTTTAGGTTAAGTTTCGTTTTCTAGGAGCCGCTCGGTAAGTTTTAATTCATATTGTTGCCTAGTTTTTAGTTATGTGGCCCCCGGACTAGGATAGATCTTTGTAATCTATTAATTTTGTAATCTCTTCATCTATCTAGACCTTCATTTAGAGTTCCACGGGAGGTTGAAACCCTTACGTGGTCATTAAAACGAAAAGAGTTGCTGTTGACGTGGGTCTTTTACCTGTCTTCCATTAGCGCTTGTAGTGGATGAATCCTGACCAAAGGCAGATGACGTTAGCAATTTTAGCGGGCCCATTAAATAAGTGTACTGCTTTGGAGTGTCATTTTTATTTTAAGTTCTTATCTGTAGTTGTTTCGACTTCTCTTTCATATCTCAAAATTGGCCTAAACAATAAAGGCCCCCGCACACTTCTGGGGCAACGCCGCGGCCCTATCCTCAACCACAGGGCTGGGACGCAGAGCTTGCCGCGGCGGCGAGCGACGGCGGCGAGCTCAGCGGCAGCCGCGATAATGATGTGAATCATTATTGCCGTCGCCGCTCCAGCGGCAGGCTGTCTGCGCTCTAGAGGTCCCCACAGAGTTCTGCGGCAACGCCGCTCGCCACAATGGGTAGGGCAGGGACGCCGCCGGCGGCAAGCTCTGCGTCCCTGCCCTATGATGAAGGATAGGGCAGCAGCAACGCCGCAGAAGTCTGGGAGGGCCTTTAAGCCTTCGATGAGTCATCCTGCTCAGCTGCGCCGGCGGCCGCCGGTGAGCGGCATGACTCATCGTTTCGCCGTCCGCCGCTAGCGGCAAAAGTGTGAGGAGGCCTCAAGTCCAACTAGACCTCGCAATAGTTATGCATCTGCGCAGAAGATGCATAGCTTGTTGCCCGAGACGTATTTGTGAAGAACAGAATGCTTATGTTCCGCGATTCTACAATACCGCTCATAACTAGTGTCGCATTTCGCGTCGCCGACGAGACGTAGCGTCGGCGACGCGAAATGCGACACTAGTTATGAGCGGTATTGTAGTTGTGTCTACCATTGATAATGCAGCTATCTCTACTTCCATTGTGTAACCTGGCGATGAGCATACCGTCTTGGTCAGGGCAAGCGGCGTTGCAGTTGTTCCTCGAATTGCATATGAGAACCTGATACTGTATGTCATTGATGGTTCTGAAACGATTCCAAGTAACAACGATCCCTGCCATGCGCAATCCATTCGAAGAAACTCTGTCGCCTGCGTGAAACTGTTGGAGAAAATTTAGGACACTCACCTACTCTCACAGTTGTTCAAAGCCGTTGAGGGACGATTGTCGGGATACTCTACAAAAGGCACGTTCGTGCACGATTTCTTGACGTACGTCGTTCCCGTCGACAAGCGCCGTTGTTTCTCTGAAGAGCTATTTTTGGGAGCAACTGTGAGCACGGCGTATTGCTTTGGAAACAAAACAAGAAACACGTCGTCTAATCTGATCGAGATGCGGTAAGCAATAAAGAATGGGACGCGCAAAAAATGGGGGTGAACCGACATACGAGCTTTATCAGGAAGAATCCAGCCTAATCTGCAAGAAACTAAGTGGCTGGCTGGCTGGCTGTTACGCCACCCCATCCGTTTCCATAAATTCTTAACCAATCCCTTTGTGGGATGCGGATGCATTTATTTATTTATTTATTTATTTATGCGCCCATGAAGGACATGCTAAATTTAGGTTCGGTTTTTTCAGCCATCACGGGTTGTTGCCGGTCTGACATTTTTCCTCTCTTCTCGATCATCTTTTGCCTGGACTCAGCTTACACGACAAAAACGTTTTGTCAAGTCATGGAGGATATTCTAACCTCGTTCCCGGGAAACCACGAAAAAAAAAATCGTAGCTAGAGGTGATCGCATTAGGACACTTGAACCGATTCGGTCCACTTGGCGAGAAATCTCCTTCATCTGCCAACTTGTTTCAAGCGCATGAATAGCACTACCTTAACATTCCATGATTGTAATTGCTTATTTTGTTTGGTTGGTTCGTTTGTCTAACTAGTTTAATCGTTTCCCTTCGTTCTGTCCCTTGCGTTCTTTCTCTTGTTGTTGAGCTATGGTATTGTACTTCTACTGAACGCCGTGAAGGTGAAATAAAGCCTATGTAATGACTGGTGGCCATCCAATGAAGAGGTCGGTATTTCGAAATATTCGGTCGGCTTGAGCGGGTCCCAAAAACTCCTTGTCTCCTTCGTGTTTTCGCCGTTGAAATCGCTTTCCAAGAAGTTGGATAGTCGTATGTGGAAAGAGGAGAGCGATAAGAGGGTCAAAAAAGGCGAAGAAGGGAAGCAATGTAAAGACACACTCCCGGAACGTTTTCTTCTAACGGGAGCCTTGGTTCCCATTGAACTTTTGCATGTCCTATGTTGCTTAGCGAGGAGAAAATCACTTTAGTATGAACAACGAATACTAGAAAACGTCATCACTTCAAGTTGTTCCTACAAAATGCCAATATGCCTTTGTATAATTAAGTTCAACCGTAACTAACGGTCAGGCATTGCTTGGAAACAGCAGCTTATGCCAGCCAGTTGTTCCCTTGAGGTTTATCAACACTTGGGCGACACTGAAGTGCTTACCCATGCTCAGCATATACTAGGAGGTTCCTGTCCAATTCAACGCCGGTCAAGCCGCATTTGAAAACACAATGACAGCAGCAAGTCCTACCGAATGCTTTGAGAAGTTTCATGAGAAATCGCGCTGAGCGGCCAAGTCGCAACTAATACAGTGCCGGACGCGTCTATTGAACCGCAAAAACCGCGATTATGCGGTTTTTGCGTCTTTTTGATAAAACTTGCCCAAGTCCATCATTTGAAAAACCGGCATATTTGAGCTCAGGAGCTCGAGCTCTATCGTTTGGTATACATATTTCATATGGAGCAATGAAAATGTCCGAAATTGAAAACTTGCGTTCCATTGCGAAGGGCGGTCGCGGACGAGTTGTCGAGCGCAAGCCGTCGAAACGGTTGCGTGCTCACAATCCCTCTAATTTGAGTTTGTTTTTTGTTGAGAAACGGTTGGTACCGTTCGTTTCGTCTCTTCGAAATCTACACAAACGTGGGTACAGCTTCGCCAGACCGGTTTTTCGCAGAGGGTGGTCAAAAATGACTGAGCAGGCTTTTTGCGATTGGGGAAGCGTATATTCCAGGACTTGCATGTTCTCGGAGTATGTCAAGCATGGCGTAAAGTGTTCTGCCATGCCAGGATTCCTCTGAAAGTGCGCCGTGCACAATGCATATAGGATCGAACCCATCAATCGAGTGGGCGTCGCGACAGCTTGTAGAGTGAGCATTTAGGGAGTTTTATGAGATATTCTTAGCCGCCCTACTCGGGATTGCTGTACTCTGTCCCGTCGAGACTTTGGAGTGCGCTGTGCACAATGTACATAGGATCGAACCTGTTAATCGACTAGGCGCGACCACTCGCAAATTGCACCGTTTGCGTGTTCTGAGAGCAATAACTCTGTCACGTTTGAATCTTTCCGGCTGCGACTTGTGGTTTTTGTAAGCAGTATAGAGCTCAATAGGCGCGTACAGCGTCATGGACATGTGAGTACGAACAATGAATGATTAAGGAATGAGGTCGCTTTGAAACGTTTTGGAAAGGCTCGTGCAGTGCAAGCTCTGTGAGGACCACGGAAGACCTATGGTTGCTAAACTACATTGGTAAGCGGCAGCACTATCCATTCTGGGAAGCACACAGCAGTCCAGAAGAACTTACCCTCCCTCACCTGCCATCATCCTGGTTTGGTAGCAGGTCATAATCCAGTACACCACCCTCCCTTCCCTCCCCCCCCCACTCCCGAGTTCGACAGAATGTTAGTCTTTAAATTAAGCTTCCATTAAGACTGAAGACCGCACTAGGCATAGAGTTCACCATCATTTTCCGATAGCCCTCCTTTTTGCTGTTCCGCGAATAAGTGTTGTCGGGTTAGTCTTACATCGCATGCGAAACCACTATACACTACTACGTGACTCCGCGATGCAGGGAAGTGCAAGACACACCGTTAGAGGTGTCACAGCCCATGAAAGCAATTCAGGAAATGAAAGGCATGAACATAAAACTTACCAGCAAGAGGTTTTCGAAAATGCTTACCATCCTGGAATGTCATCTACAGAGTGTTTGGGAACTTGTGCAGTTTTCTGGATATGTTCGGACTAACCTATCAGCGTTTGAAAACCATGAATAGGAAGTATGTATGGAACGATAAACGAAGCAGTAAATGGTGTCTGCAAGATAGATGCTAACCATGAATTAGATTCGAATGAATCATTGTGGGATTTTCGATTCGGATATCCCGATCCGAATCATCTAAAAATCCGCGGCCCGAAAAATCGCCCCATCCGAATCATCCAATTACCCGAAGACTTTCGATCGGATCCAATGTATAGTGTAACCTCGGAAAGTCTTGAAAACGAGGTAGAGGGTGGACGTACATATCAGCGCTGGTTTAAGAAGTTAAACGTGGGGTTCAGGGAAGGTGGTCTATGTAGTGTGCAGTAGGAACATGCGCTGAGTTTGTAAGGGATGGATCAAACCACTAGAGAAGAGAACATCGTGGACATGCAGGATGGAAAGGTAGAGGAAGAAAAACAAGAATTGAGAAAAGCTGGAACAGTCGTTTACATTTGAACGAATTTAAAATAGTATAGCGCACACGGCATGCATGTCTTCCATATGCGAGATTAGTGCAACCCTAAGAGTTTTGTCCGAAGAACAACCAAAAATAGGGCTGACTGAATGACTTCAATGAATATCGTGTGCAAAATTTGATAGCAACCTTCTGCTGAACTAGGAAGCACGTTATATGCATCCGCAAGTGGAAAGGGAAGATCTGCCGCTTCTTCAGACAACTCGATAGCCCTTGTTTATATCGCTCTCTTGAGACAGGATGATGATGTAGCTTTTCCTTGTTGTTCAGCGTTTTCACGAGCTCTCATGCTTCTGAGGTGAATATGGCACGAGCCATCTTTAATATGTCCGACTGCAACCCCGTTCCTTCGTTTCATTCGTCCTTTGCGCTTGGAAAGTCTGCATACCATAACCTTCGATACAGGAGCACAGGAGACCTTGGGTCGCCCAGCAAAACTTCGCCGCCCTAGTCTCTTTGATGCAGATGCAATAACAATTCAATATGTGATTCCCTACCGTAAAGACAGTATTGTGCTGCGCACTGTCCCGTAAAGCAGTCCGACCCATAGGATTCGCACTCGTAGCAGGATACTGTTGGCTCTGAACGAAATTCAACTGGCGGTATTTTCAGATGGCTAAACGAATCTATGGTTAGTAGTTAGCCAAGAAATGGAAAAGCACAAGAGAGTCGAACGTCGTTGAGGCTCGGTTGTAACCTCCGGATTACAGTAGTTGTTGCAGAAATTTGCATCATCGCATATCTTAACGAAGTACCGCGAAGTGACTGTGTTTCTGAAACGCATCTGGATAAGGCTATGACTGCAGAATTCTGTTAACTGACAATTCAGCAAATTGCATTTGATTCAGATTCATCCACCGTCTCGTGAGGAAAGGGCGAAAGAACAAGGTGCTCACAACGGAATTGCCAATGAAGTCCATATTCAACTCTTTGTCTGCTTGCTGTTTCATGGTGACATAGAAGATAGGATGATGCTCAGAGTTAGGATTTATTGGAGGCCTTCTGAAAGCCGTCACAGAGTTGGAATCTTTTAAGGACTTTTTCACTGCGGGTCCATCTTCAAAGCAGAGAAAACAAGTGCAACAGGAAGAAATAGCAATCAGGATGGGTTACGAAAATATGTAGTGTTATCAATAGGGCCACAAACCGATTACCTTACCCGCTCCTCAAGCTTAATTCACCGTCCCCTCCCCCTATCTTACCGGATTGGCCTCATCTTCTCTCAGCCCCACCTTATCTCGCACACTCCGACCGCATTCACAGCTGTTCCGTCATCGAGCAGGACTATTGGGGTGTCCGAACAGCTCTTTTTCATCATCAGCTGGTTGTTCGAAATTCGTCTCACTGCAATATCAATTGGTTTTCTTTAACAGAACAATTGTACGCGCTATGAAAGCTTCAAGTGATACGTCTGCTTAGCAAATCACGTTTCCATCGGCCGCAACGACGGCACAAAATCTTCAGAGCCTGAAAGGGACCAAATCAATAAGAAGTTATCCCACCAAATGTCTACTCAACCCTACTAAGTTCAGTGCCACATTTAGTAGATGGGACCAATAGAGAGAGAGTTCAAGTGCCGCACCTGACCGTAGTCCACCGAGGGACCAATGGAAGCAGCGCAAGACAGACGAGGGGTGTGGGACAGCAGCTACCCCAGTTCAAAATGCGAGTCTGAGGTAGGGCTTGAGTTCTCGCGTTATATATAGGCACTCCCCCTTCCGGTTGACCTTGGGGTCTCTGGAGTATATCCAGAATGCCTCAAGGGCTCTGCGCGCGGATGTTTGAACCTCGTGCCCCAGAATCTCCACCTTGACCTCAAAATCCTCCCCTTCATGGCAATGAAGCCTATGATAGCCTAGAGCAGTCGTGGCTCTGAGCTTTTCCTTCCCGTCGAGATGCTCCTTGATCCTCACATGGTGAGGACGTCCAGTTTCCCCGATGTATTCTGCTCCGCAGGATTGGCATGAAATTAGATAAACCATACCAGATACGGTGCAGTCACCTTCCTTACCACCTGGGCAGACCACACAATTAGGCGTGCCGCAGAAACGATCATAAAGGCGGTTTCGAATTAGCTGTTGCTTCAGATTACTGGGTGGAAGATCCACAACAGTAACTGAGCTGTCCAACCCCGATCTCCTCAGACACTTCCGAATGGAAGTGCTCACTTCTTCGGATATAAACGGCACTAAAAATGGTTTATCTAATTTCATGCCAATCCTGCGGAGAAGAATACATCGGGGAAACTGGACGTCCTCTCCATGTGAGGATCAAGGAGCATCTCGACGGGAAGGAAAAGCTCAGAGCCTCGACTGCTCTAGGCTATCATAGGCTTCAT
>OX375866.1:39368744-39511068 GCA_947359475.1 Heligmosomoides polygyrus bakeri
CACAAAGTCTTGGACGCTCTTGAATGTTTGAAGCCAGTAAGCTTGAACACACCTACTCCTGTGAGGCGAATCTCGTGGTCATGTACTCATCGCAGCCCCTTGCACTCTTCCACGCTTATTTCTGTCAATTGGTATTTTTCTGGGAAGGATAGTGCGCTAACTTTTTCATCGGCTGTCCACCGCAAGTCATTGTATGGCCAAATACGTATCCAAATCGCCTCCACGATATACCGTAGAAGTAGAATGCGTGGCGCACCCCAAAAGGAATTGAGTAACGTCGTTCTTTATTTTGTACTTTTTGTCTTGAGTTGCATTTGTCTAACAGTGTCCTAAACGGAGAGCAAAGACTGCTACAGATAGGTGTGAGGTTCAGTTTTCCTGGAGAACATGAGATCATTCTAGGTAAATGCTTCACTACCTTCTACTTTTTTTCCAACATCCGTAGTCCAGATAACGATGACGGTCACTGGAAAAGAGATCGTTCTCGTTGGAATAAAGCACGTGAAGGGCTACACACAACTTTCTCCTGGACCCCGTGAACTAAGTAACCTAGACCCATTTATATCCATTTTTTCTCTTATAAGTGAGTAACAGGTAAATCATTAATTGAGATTATTTGAGAATTTAAAGGCGAAAGGTGCAGGACTGAAAGCAACGTAATCTGAAGACGAAGTAGCACCAAATTTGCAGATATTTTTCACAAAGTGTTTCTATACATAATCTCGAATAACTAGATATAGCACAAAGCAGAGTGCATAAGTTATAAAAAGTAAAGGCCTGCGTAAGTTAGCTTCTTTGTGCTGCGCCATGCATTTTACTTGAAGTGTGAGCTTTGCTTATGCAACAAATTGAGATGACCACTCGAAATAGAATTCAGTGCCTTGTCTTGCCAAACAAGTCCGCTACCAGCTCTCAAATTCTAGAGGGGCAAAAGTCTTCGTTGGTCTGATAGACGCGAACCGCACTTCGATTCGGGTGCACCAATCCGATTCGGGTGGGACAGTCGGCGCCTCCTCCGACTGACGCGCCCACACGAAGGGGGGCTCAATATTTTGCTCTTCATCTGGCACCTGAACCCGTTGCATCCTACTCTCTAACGTCGTGAAAAGGTCCGCTACGTTGTCAGCTAAAAAACAGCTGCACAGGACCTCTACAGCAAAAGATCTCATTTCATATAAAATATTTTTCTGATCGCACGCATTTTGTCGCTACAACGTATGGTAGGACAATTCGAGCCGCATCTTTGTACTTCTAAAGAACTTGAGGAAGTCGGCTGAACTTCATCCTCCTTCCGAATAATTTTATAGCACCACTTCTCCATTGGATGACTGGTTGTAGGACTCAATGACGAGAACGGAAACCGAACTTCTTGCCAACTGCAGGGCTACTTCTACGAACCTGCTTTTGGAGTGGACAAACTTCGAACTGCTCAACTGGGATGCAGCAAGCTGCTGACTGCGACGCTCACGCCACGGCGCGTAGAAATATAAAACAGTTATACCAAACTTAACCAAAACAAAACCAGCAAATCTAACACACGCTATTTTTCTTCCGTAGTCAGATGAACTCTAGTCCAGCTTGCGTAGAGTCACGCGCCGAGATACTTCCGTTTTCCACCACAACTTCTAGATCAAAAAACTCAGGCTCCTCAGTAAATGGATAACTCTAGGAAGAAACAAGCGTGGAAGAGCGCAAGGGGCTGCGATGAGTACATGACCACGAGATTCGCCTCACAGGAGTAGGTGTGTTCAAGCTTACTGGCTTCAAACATTCAAGAGCGTCCAAGACTTTGTGGTAGCTACTAATTGCAATGGCTCGAGGAAGGATCGATGACGTACCGGGCTATTTGGTGTCCTTAAGAGGTGTGAAGATGTCGAGCAGGCGGTAATGGACATCAAGGAGCAGCGCTGGGTCACTGCTACTGTAGAGCGGCGCTCGGGCTAGTTACGCCGACCGCAGCCTACGGTCAAGCGAGCATATATGGATAATGGTTACAGTAACGACAAACCTTGGAATCCGGCATTAATCGACTCAGAATTTACTTGGGAATTCGAAAGTGGAGAAATTTTTCCGTTCTAGAGCAACTTTTAGAGCAGATATTGTGTTGGGGCCACCTCAAGTTTTCGGCGAACTTTAACTACTCGAGTGCCTGGGGAACAACGCTTAAGCGAAGCCAGTGGGAAGATCACAAAGACTTTTGCTAAAGTCCTCACTCTGCGGTCTATCCCTCTTGATGCGACAGCCCTAGGTGACATTTAGTTTGGTAAAAATCGCTTTTTTCACCAACTTTTTGCACTGTAGATGACTTTGAGAGCCGTCAGTTTTCTAACCATGCCGCTGTGATCGCTTTCATTGAACAGCGTAAAAGATCACCACAAGGTCAACTGAACTTCCTACGTTGAGATTTCACGGACATCGCTGGACTTAGATTAGACGTCACCAAATTCAGACATTTTTTGAATTTCAAAATCCTAAACAAGAGGAATTTTTCGGAAAACTATATCATAATGATCACTTTTTGTTGCCACATACGAAAAAGTGAATGTTGTCGAACATAACATGTGCAAAAGATGGAAAATTCAGTTACAACTGCTGGTTCTAGTCAGTCGGGGAGGTGTCCGCTTTGGGAGCAATTATCTCGAGCGACGAAGGGAGGTGGCCGCCGTCGAGACTATGTAGGTCACCGAATCAACTTTTTAAGAACCACTGAGTGCTACCTACATCATTGGATAGATCACACAGATTAGATTCGAATGGTCGCACTTATTTATGATCAAAGTACTTTGAAGGGAGTTATGGAAAAGCGGCGGAAACGGCGGATTTTTCTGTCTATTCCGCCCAAAAAACCAAAAGACAGGAGCGGTATTGTACCTTCGCTTCGCTGACGACATCGTGCTCATAACACCGGGTATCAGTCAGGTGGAGCGAACGCTGGCCGACTTCGATCGTGTATGTGGGAACGTTGGACTGCAGCTGAATCTTGCGAAGACGATGTTCATGAGGAACGGACAAGTTTCTGATGCCCCATTCTCGCTCAATGGAACGAACATCTCTGAATGCTCCAGCTACGGATATCATGGTCGCGAAGTCTACATGACCAACGACCTAGCGCCGGAGCTGAGCAGGAGGAAAGGAGCTGCTTGGGAAGCTTTCAAGAGCGTCGAAGAAGTCGTGAGGAAGACGAAGAACGTCTCCGACTCTACCGTTCTTCCTGCCCTAACATACGCCTCAGACACCTGAAAGCAGATCAGCAGACACGCGATCAGCATCGCACAGCGTGGAATCGAGAGGACGATGCTCGGTGTTACACGGCTCACGCAAGTGAGAGAAGGCCTCCAGAGTTCCGAGCTCCGCCGACGTTCGCAGATCAGAGACTGTCGCATGAGCAAAGTCGTCGAAAATTAGGTGGGTCGGCCCCATGAAATGCGCTTCGCAGACGCCCGCTGTACGAGAGCCGTCACCGACTGGATTCCGCGGATGTCAAGAAAACACCAGGACGCTCACCAACGCGTCGGTCGGACTTCTTCGTGAAAGCGCTGAACGAACGATACGACCTCTTCGAGTTCCTCCAGCGAGGGGGACCCATTGGAGCACTCTGGCACGCGACAGCGACGAATGTAGACGCTTCTGGCGCCTGCTTGAGCAAGTCGATGAACAACGGGACGACAGGTGATACGTGATAAAAAACCACCGTTTCTAAAGTGCAGACGACATGCAGAATTTTCTATAGAAGTCGAACAACTAACTTCTTAAGATGGAGAAAAACTAGAGCCGCATTTAAACACCCAAGGGTTATTGATCCTTCAAAAAATCTCTCACTCAAAAAATTAAACTATGTACATAAGTACGCACTGTTGAATATTTTAAAGCTTATTTAGCAACCTAGGCAATAAGGGAATAGAAACACCAAAAAGAATTAAATGCGCCCTTCTCTTCGTTCCGAGTTTCATAAAGTATTTGAAACCCAACACCAAAGAAATACTGAAACTTAAAGATTTTGAAAACGAAATTCATTACTACTGGACATTTTATCTGAAGTTTTTTCTGACCTGATTGTTGTCGAAGCTTATAAGTTGCAACGAAACTATGTGAGGTGCGACGGTAACGGAAAAAACCTTGTCCTGTTCCGGGATATGGAGGCTGTGGTGTCGGAGGAGCAGTGGTTATACACTGGCTGTTACACGCGTCCCCTGACGAGCATAGAAGCACGTAGTACTGTCCCACTGGTGATGACCTAAACAAAGTTGTGGAGATGAAAGAACGTGGCTGAGTATTCTTTTAAGCGCCTACCTGGTGACACACTGATTCAGGTTCGTAATTATCGTACCGTCGTCGAACTGATACTGCCCTACTGCAGAGCAGGCTTTTCTCACCGACACCACGCCGTCTAGTCTGATTATCTGCTCTTAAAAAGAAGAGGCTTGTAAAGACAAAGAATTGACAGTGGAGGAATTAAAAACCTCTCAAAGCCTTAGTACTCTCCAAGCGTGTAATGGCTATTCTTTTCTCCCTATTTCCTGCGGTAAAAGGTAACAGAAACAGAAGAGGTCGTGGTTATTCAAAACCCTTAGAGTGTTCGCATAAAATCATAGAATCTTACACGTTGCCCTTGTTCTCGCCTTCGCCAAGATAGCTGCCATCCGGTAAGTATGCAGGTGATAGCGAAACTCAGCGCTTTGCTTTTACAGCGAGTACACAAAATACACAAAGTTGGAGCTAAATCATAGAGCTTTCAGAAAATGCGAACTCTGTTGGTCTGAGCGCGCATTTGATCAGAACTCAAGGGGGGTAACAAATGAGTCCTGCAAGCCCTTCGAATGAGCTACACCTTAAAGGAACGTCATCTGGAACTTGACCCTCAGGGTTCGCAAAAAGTTGTGTCCTTCATCCTCACTCTAATATCAACCTGTAGGAAATCAGCGCTACATATGCGTAGATGATTGCTAAAAGGTGTTTGTTTGACAGTGTGACAACTGGTGATTTGCTACGTGCCATCAGTCTAAGCTAGGAGTGTCCCTATTGCTCTTCCTTCGTGGCAAAAGAGTAAGTACACGGCAAGATAGACATCCATCGTCTGGTGTAACGGTTTGCTGCATGCAGAGCTTTGCTACTCGCCTTAGCCCCACCACTTCATCGAGAAAAACGTCATGTGAGTACGCGAAGGGGGTGAACCGTCATACTTCTTCCTCGGGGTACACAAAATTATGGGCTCTAAATCACTCAGGGTATACTTGTGCTTGCATCGAATGCATTGAGGAATGGTAGGCATAGCAGGTTGGCGATAAGTTTCCCACTAAATGACTCCCTCCTCACTCACGCTCTTAAGCTTTTGCGCTCGAACCAATGCAGTCCCACTGTAATATTTTATACTAAGCTTCTCCTGTCACCTTGCCGAAAAATATCGAAAATGGGTCCTACGCGCTACATATCAAGTGGTTAATGATTAGTCACATAAATTACTCTGACCCTTTCTATCTCCGTTTAGGTCACCGTCAGCTGATGAATTCCGGTGAAGGCGATGGAGGCTTTCCGACGATAAGAAAAAATCTCACCGAATAGACAGAAATCCCCATAACAGTCCGGATTGGAGACACAGGCCAGGCCGTTGTAATTGAAGCAACTCTGGCATCTGACAGCATCTGAAGCAATCATTACAAGGAAGCCTGCACTTTGAATACCACAGTGTAGGAACCGTACCCAAATAAGGGAGTATCTGGAGAAGCAGAAGGACCTCAAAAATGGGACGTCGCATGTCTCAAACGGTGGAAAGCACTGAACTTACATGCCGATGCCCGAATCTGGAGGGGAGTGGCAATATTTGTCGGAGGATTAAAGGATGCGCGAGTTTTCCTGAATCATTCACGCAAATATGAAGTTGGTCCGGGCTTTTTGGTCTGCGATGACTCCTCGCCTGAACAAGGAACGGGAACTCCTTCTTATCGGAAAAATGAGAACAGAATGCAAATTTTCCACCAGGATCTGCTGATATTTTCAAAACAACATTTCATTTCTGCTTCCATTTTGTTCCAGCGTGCTTTCTCATGTCAACTGCATCTACCTAGATTTTAGAAAGACCGATTATTTTCATTTAAGAATTACGGCCCACTTGAAACATCTGTGAACGTAGTTTTTCAGAAGAGAAACCTTCAACGAGCTCTATTACAAAAAGGGCTAGGTCGTAGCCTTTTGCAACTAATTGGCTTGTTAAGTTTTCCATTACTCCCAATTACACACTTTTGCGCAGGAATGAAGTAATAAATAAATATTCAATTAGTTATTGATTTGTTCAGATAAAATATCTGAAGCGAAACCAAAATAAAATAATAAGCCTTCGATTCGCAGCAGATTTTCTGATCCATCAGAATTCGTCTACTCCAAGCTCCAAGTACAGTCCGGCTCCAAGTACATGTATTGTTCAAGTTTTCACCGAATTTCGTCGATCTGCTTCCAGGGCGATTTTGCGACGGCTCATTGACAGTTAGACGACTTAGGCCTCAATGAAGAAGGTAGAAATGTTTCGTTCTTAAAACGGGACTTTAGTCCACACACTTGGCTGTGTAGATCACTGTACGCATTCAAATTGTCTCCGAAACTCCCAATAGAAATAGAATGCACTGCAAACAGGGTTTGTTCGTGCCGCTCTTTATCCTTTATTACGTATAAACGATAGGGTACCGTGGAGGGTCTCATTCATAACGCTCTTTCATTGACTTCTTAAAGTATTTTCTTGCGCATCTTCGTATTGAACCTTCGGAGCTTTATTGCTTTCCATGACCACACACCCATGTATAAGTCAAAACTAATGAGGAAGTAAGACAGAATGACAGCAGAGCTATTGAAAGTCAAACTTTTCATTCTCCAAACGTGGATGCAAATCTATTTTTTGAAATATAGTGCACGTTCTGGAGGTGCTTGAAAAGCCAGTCATACAGGCCTTGGAAAGCCAAAAAAACTATTTCGTAGCGCATTGCAAGAAATAGTAGTAGTGCGGTCCAATGTGGTCTCCTCAACGTCGACTTCCGTTCCTTCTTGTCCACTAAGGAGATCGATGTTCCATTGCGACCAAAAATGACTCGCATACCAAATAGTGCCGTCGACGCAGCACCTGAACCTTGAACTTGTTTACTTTGAACCCGACCGAGAACTCACGAGTGCACAAGGTGCCGTGGAAATATTTATTAAACGCTTCAAATAATTTTGAGGGCGGAAGTACGTGGCCAAGCTAGAAAGCTAACTCGATCAATTTCTGGAGAACGCGAAGTGAAACAAAGTTTAGGGACAGCAGTTTGCTCCAGGCAATCGTTTGCAATTTTATTCCATGTTTTGCATGAAAACGCTTTAAATATACAAATCAATGTGTTTGGTAATCCACGCGTTAAAACTGATGGGTAAAAGAATACAAAGCCCCCGAGGGCGCGAAGAGCACAACCTGTCTTCTTAACAGGCTTTTGTTTCCACAGGATGTGCGGGACTCTTTGCATAATATGAACGAGGGTGCGGAAAAGCCATTGTTGAAACACCGTTCCCTTCTGCCTGGTCCTCAAATTACCACCTGTGACCAACGAAACATTGGACAAGTGCCCGTTAGACGCCAGATGCAAACACACCCTCGTGGAACCCCAACGAGTTTTCCTGTAACATTCAAGTACTTCAGATAGTTACTACAGAGATCAAGCGACCGTTTGTAGTGTGTAGGCATTGTCAAGCATTTCCACTCATTGTTTAAGGAGAGATATATAGTACAGTCGAAATAAACGCCAGGCATTGAGTGCACCCGGTTCTGTTTTTGTTTGGGTCTCCCCCGGACAAAAAAACTTTCACGAAATCCCGTAGAAGTAAAATTCCAAGGAAGGACTGATTAAATCCATCCTTTATCCTGATCCTTTCTTCAATTCAAGTTGTTGCGAATACGTTCAAGACCGTCGGTACGTGCTCTTCCTCCATTCCAGTTGCACGAGGTCTACTTCCAAGATTAATATGATATTCTTGTTTTCACTTTATATATCAAGATAAGAAAGCAGATTCAGTTTTTAAGTCATTTAAAGCATCACTTATCGCAGATTGCATTCATCAAATTTGCTGAACTAAAACGCATGTTATGGTGCATATCACTTGGAGCAGGTCTACACATGAAACAGTATTGAATAATGATTTAGAAGCAAAACTTTGCGTTAAATGGTTGATTTTTGCATGCATGGTACATTCTGTCTTCTTCTACCGCATGGAGTGGTATTTTAATAGAATTCGATGACTGATGACTTCGACGAGAAGGTAAAAAGATAAGTAGATAAATAAATGAGGTGATCAATTATCAGTGTCTTTCTACTCCTAGAAATCTTACACCTTTTCACGTTGCCCAGAGGGAAGGAATGTACATTTCGCCTGGGTGCAGACCAAACTTCGATCCTGACGTGAAAGGTACTGACGAAGGTGAGTGTCATCGATGTCGTCAACCATTCAACACCTTGCGATGCACACTTGCGACAAACAGCTTAATGTTGGAGCTTGCTGGCTGGCGACAGTTAACCTATTCAATATGCTGAACTTATTCGAAACTTTTCCGTGGCTCGCCTTTCCGTGTATGTTTGTGTAGAAATCTTCCGCCTTTGTACTGGAAACACTATACAGAAGATGGAACACTGTCCTCATGCCACTTCACATTTTTTTCATAGCCTATCCAATGGATCTATCACAAGCAGGAAGCGCTTACTGTTCAGAAAAGAACGCTATTTGTGTCCGAAATATACTCAATGCGTAGCACAATATGAGTTGCAGGTGATGTTTTTTGTTGTGCTGAAACAGAAAGCGATACCTTTCTGCTCATTCGTTTATAAGGCTTTTTCTGTTTTTTACATTAGCCCTCTTCTCCAATTTTACGCACAATTGGGGCGAACAAAGTATTGCAGCAGCAGCTGAACGTATTACATATAACATTAGTATCAGTGAATGTTGGATCGAGGAATTAGAACAAGTTAGCTCCAGCTTACTCTTAGTTTATAGTTCACACCCGACAGCGAAGATGAACACAGCTCAAAGTTTGGATTCATGGCATAGGCGGTTAAAAAGATACATTTGTGTCTGGCTGGATCGAACGTCACATCACTGATCTTTTTACAAAATACCAGTAGCAATCATATAAAAGAGTCTGCAACCAGGCCTGTTCATACTTCTCAGCGACGAAAGCGGCAAGAGCGACTGAGGTGCGCAGTGTACGCACCTCTGTCGCTCTATGTACACCAGAACCCCATGGAAAAGAGACTTGAAATCCTTCTTGCTGATTATACTTTTTTCTAGCTTTCGATTGAAGAAATCACCTTATTTGTCTAGGGAAACATGAGGATCGCAATGGTTTGAAACGCTGGAATCCTGGAAGCAGTGCGAATTTTCTTTTTCTCGGCATGAAAACCTAAAAGAACTTTGGAAGACGTATGCACGCCGCTTAGGTGAACGACTGCTCGCTATCTATCAAGCTAAAGCTCGTTGAGGATAATTCTTGGATAATAGATAAATTTAGCGAGCACGTGTGCCACCTTCTAGTTCTTCCGACCTTCAGCGGCTCTGCATTCCGCGGTCCGGCGGTAAAGCTGCCGCCGCTGTTGCTCGCACTCGTCAGCGATGGTAACGACAGAGAAAGCGCTCGAGGATAAACAGAATTCGCGGCGATCGCTTGGTATTTTGCGTGTTTTGCACAGGCGACGAATCGCTGTCGTCGCGAGGTGTGAAGTAGAGTTGTGTTTTTGATTTTTGCTTCGAACAGTAACTAATTCGATTTTTCGAATTTTCGAGTAATCGAGCAATCGAACAACTCGATTTTTGAATTTTCGCACACACACGCACTGTTCGCACACATTATTCGAGCTAAACTCTAGCATGGTCAGGATCTTAACCTACATATGTAGGAGTATCATGTAACCCATACCCATTTTACAATAGTGAACAGTAAAGTAGAAAAAATTAGGTACCAATACTAAGAAAAAACCAAGTGTTAAATGATATAGATATAGCTACCTCAAAGGACGTAAAATATAACTGCTAGAATCTTTAGAATGAAAGCCAATGCTTAACAGACTCCATGAAAACACAATGCCTATTGATCACTCTCTTCAGAAAAGATGCATAACCCACAGGTCTCCATTGTTCACCTAAAAGCTCAAACTCTCTGTTTATGGTTGGTATGAATGGTGAGCAGTTGTTGCTGACAGCTCCAACGACGTAGAAATGCTGAGCGATGGAGGAAAATCTTGATAACCATCACACATCAAGCGAGGACGTGCGGTTGGAGCCTTCGACATTCACGAACACCCAATCCACCTCGACGAGCACTATGGTCTTCGATTTGAATCAGGATTGCTCGCAGCAGAATGCAGTTGCCATTTCGTCTTTTACAGGGGAGCTATCGAAGAAACCGCGATAAGACGCATTCAAGATGAAGGGCATTGCGTTCCCATCTGGAGGTTGAGTTCAAGGAGCACGTATCCTGCTCTTCGGAGCAATGAAGCAAGCACTTCGCAGAAAAATCAACGAACATGGCGCTCGGAAAATGTGAATCGCCTGGAATTCATCTGCAGCCTTTCGAGAAAACAGGTTAACCCTCCCCGTTTTGCCAAGTGACCAACGAGGTCGAAAACTTTGACAAATATGGTTGCATTGATCCATCGGTCAGAGAGTTCTGGAATCGTTACATTCCAGATAGAGGCAAATAAAAGCTGGGACGGCGTTCATAGGGAGCTACAGATTCAAACGGCTGCCCGGATTTCGTGGATACGAGCATTGTTGCTGTGGACAGTCTGTGACCAACTAGCAAACCATACCGACCGGTCAGATATGTACGTATTGTGGAACGGTAATAATGGGATAAGTGCTGTTGGGATGGCAGTGATTATTGCAGCAATTCACCGTTTGAAGTAGAAATCATGAGCCAGTGAAGTATGGGTATTTATAACAAATAAACAAGATCATCCACGTAATCATTATCATTGGATGCTCAGAGTTTGCTGTGGGAATCAAGCATGCACAACGCTTCCAAGAAATCCCGAAATGAGCAATAAAGGCAAATAATATCGAATTTTGATAAATATGTTCGAGAAGTTTAAAGAAAATTGTCGTGAAAACGTTTTCTGGCATGGAAACTACACCGTTCGATTACATAATATCAACTCCTGGGTGATGCTATGTACTTTCTGACTGATACGCATCTGAAGAACTGTGGGAACATCATGGCACCTGTGTATGCGCCCGACTTCCATTTCGTTAAAGTTCGGAACGAAGGTGCGACATTCGCCGTCTCTCTGCGCCTACTGCTATATTCCGGCATACGAAGGAGACGTTTTGGATATGTTAATCTCGCTCTATCGAGCGAATCGACGACCATCAGCGACGATGCGTGGGCTCCACGCACCTCTGACTTGCAACCGTTTTTGTTTTTGTTTCTGTGCACGGGGGGCGCATAGCGTTTATTATTCTCGTTTCGACTTTTTGAGCTAAGAATGTTCATTGAATTCTCCTTAGATACAGCGTGACTCAGTCCAGGCGGGAAATCGCCGAATCTTACAAAGGGGAATGAATCAGTGGCCACGCAGACGCGGAATTCTCATCAGACAACCGCAATGGTTTTCGTTTCCGCCACAATCGATGGTTCAGTCTCCGCACAACAGGCCTTCGCTGCGCCAACTACCGTACTCTAATTGCCTCGTCTCGTTAGAGGCGATTTGCCCTCCCGCGCATGATTGGTTTCCAGGGGACTGTGAAACCTACCCGTTGTCAAGGAGATAGCATCAGAATGCCTGCAAACGGCCGCATTCTCGTCGGCACTTTTTGAAGCGGCTCAATTTCAATCTCTGTTTCGCTGCCCTTTATCGCGTTTACAGCAACTCCTCGTCTGGTAGAAAATCGCGCACTGATGGGGACAAGATTCGATATATACCGATATTCAGCTTTGTTCTTTGAGGCTTCTTCAAGTCGCTGAGTAAGAGTTCCTTTAAATCTTTGTGGAGGTTAATCTCACAACATCTTTTTTGTTAGAAGCATTTTTCTTCGGCTATGAGAACGCATTCCGTTGAAAAGTAGTACTTGTATTATTTTTACATCGAATTGAGCACCTTTCAAACCAAATTGGTCACTTTTCACGTGGATGCGTTTCAAATCAAATTGGCCATTTTGCAAATCAGGTTTGAGACTCTTCTAAGCTAGACTGAGACTTTTGAAACCAAACCAAACTCCTTCAAATTGAAATCGGCTCTTTCTAGGTTAAACTAGAGACTCTCCAAAAAGGTTAGAAACATTTTTTGTTCAAGGAAAATCTTAGTATTACAGACCCATCCCGTTATAACGCCTCTGGATAAGACGCTACTCTCGATATAACGTAGATTTTCTCCGGCCCCGGCCAGCTTACCTTTACGCCAATACAAACCAACTCCGCTTAAGGCCTCGTGCACACTTCCCGTCCCCGCGATCAAATCGCGGCGATGAGTTTTGTAGAGCTATGCGAAAGAATCTGAACTTCTCTGTGCTCGTCGCATCGCCCATCGCTCTGCAAGGGAGCGCGACGGCGATCCGTCCAGGACCAACGCTAAACACCGCGCGCGGCGCGAAAAAGTATGCCATGCCATGAGCGCGGGAAGTCATCGCGCATGCCGACCGCCAGTGTTGCGGCGGCCGTGGCGAAATTTCCTTTGTCTATTCGACCGCGTGCGGCGAAATGGCCATGAATTGAGCGTCGCGATGGCATCGCAGCGATGGATCTATGCCCCCGACCTAAAGGCCCCCACAGAGTTCTGCGGCAACGCCGCTCGCCGTTATGGTTAAGGATAGGGCAGGGACGCCGCCGGCGGCGAGCTCTGCGTCTCTGCCCTATGGTTAAGCATAGGGCCGCGGCGCTGCCGCAGAACTCTGTGTGGGTCTTAAGGCGCGTCGGACACAACGCTTCTCCCGTTATAGCGCGGTTTTGGGAGGGACCCTGCTTTCAAAATGACTCCCGTTATAACGCGACCCCGGCTCAGTTCCGAACCCACACGGAAAATGAAGAGGAGCAAGATGCTGACCGCGTCTGCGATCAAACCCACCCTTCTATTGCCTCTTTCGCAGTAGCGACCAGCACCTGTAAGACAATGAATTAGATGCATATGGACGTTTTTCGTGCGTGCCATAAGAATTAACGCTTCTTTTAAAGAGCTGGCATTTTTAAGTGCCAAAAAAGGAGATTGCGCCATGCCCTCTTCCATGAGCTTGCGATTTTTATTCGATTGATAACGTTCGCATGGCGTTTGACACCTTGTAACGATATAACAAAAACGGCAATAAAGGACACACGTATCCTCACTTCGATGGTTGATGAAAGTGGCATTAACATTATCAATCAAATTAAAGTTGCGGCGAACCTTTTGAGTGCATCTGGTCTTTTGACTCGCTATGTGCTTGCATTCTTGCTGTGTCTACTATTTATTCTGTAAAAAGTTAAATTTTCATAAAATTTTTACACTTGATGAGATAGGTAGGCCAAAAAATTTCATAGAAGGTTACACAAATTTTCCTTCAACAAAAAACTAACAAAAACCATCTTGTTGAATCTGCATTTTAATCGCCTGACGGTTGTTTCGATTTGAAAGAGTTCGTTACGATTTCAGAAGTTTTAAAGGTAGCCTAGAAGAGTGTTGATCTGAAACGTGTAAAATTCGACGTGAATATGAATATGAATATGAATACATACATGTATATAAATATATATATGTATAAATATGCATATAAGCGCCAAAGAGTTCTCATTCCAATTTCACAGAAACATTTGGTGGCAAGGGCTTCTCACAATATGCGCGATGACTCGCACTTGACCTCTGCACTCAAAGAACGCCACTCCAGATCCTCTAAGTTTCTAATGGCGTTGAATTATTTATGAACGCCAGGATAATTTCTTTTGAAAAACCTTTCTTGGGGATGTTCTTATGAATGCAGTTACTTACAAAGAGCCGTAAGAACATGCAGGGGTTAGCGAGCTCAATCTCACCATTAATTATGCAGATGAGGATTTTCCTGTCTATGGTCGCGAATTACTGGAACCTGTCCATCCTGGCCTTGACTTTACTAACACCAGCCAATAAGCGCTCGGCCATGTTTTGAAGTAATTCCTTCCATAATCTTCTTTTTTGTGGTTAAGTAACTTCTTCAATTAGTGTTCTCCTGGGTTACTTTGCCGCTGTAGTAGCTTTTCTCTTGAGATTCCAAATGCTCCCACTGAAATGCAACGTGGACGTAGACCTTAGTCAAATTTTCCAACATTCCTCGACATAAGAAGGCAACGGTGCGCTTTCCTTAGCAATATGCTGCCTTGCAAGTCTAGACCTAATGCTACCCTGCCGAAGACAGTGAAATCGCAGCGGTTTGTTGACTGCATGTCGGTCACTCACCATCAGACGCACTGATAAGGAAGCAAGGCGCCGAGCACCGTCTCCTCCCTTCCAGCTGTCTTTCGGATCGGTGGCACCGCTCGAGATCTCACGTCGGTCTGCGTTGTTGAAGGCATCGGACGATCTCTTTATCAGACGTGTCTATTTGCAACCGGGCGGACTTCTTCACCCACAGGTTCCTCGTCAGATTTTCACGTTTCTGTTTGATTTGTTCGCCGTGACGTCGACTATTTGCTCAATGATATGATTTGGCAGGCGGTTAGGGAAAAGGCACGGCTACCATGATGGGCCGGCAATTATATGTACTTGCGCAAACAAATCCGTCCCCTCAACGGCTGTGCTGCACCTGCTAGCCCCGCCACACGTCGCCCGTTTCCTTACTCCTTCTCCCCCCTTTGTGGTTGCTTGTTTTTGGCTACGCCTTGCTCACGTCCTCCGACAATAAATTACAGCAGCCAAGTTATAGAGATCATCGTGTCCTTCACAGTATTTTCTGCGGCTGCTTCTTTCAAGGCAAATAGTTCTTCTGCAAACTTTCTTTCACAAAGGATACAGGCCTTGGCAACTACCAACTCGCATGAATTCCTCTCGCCTTCCGATGTAGGACATGGCATGACATTAACTCACTTTGCGTAGTTGGCCATCACAAAATGTAATGTGGGCCCAAGACAATGGCCCATCGTTTCCGCCCAAGGGCACGTTAGAATTTTAGGCGCGATGAGCGGACGGGGGAAGCAATCCACTCTTTTGGGCACGGCCTGACGAGGGATTTCCCATGTGTAGGACGAGTTTTGACCCGTTTAGTTCGCGCGAAACGTACCGCTTGGCCCAGCCCCTATCGTTGCAACTTGTATGTACGTGTCAGTTCGTGTACAATGGAAAATTCCACGTCGTCACATCCGACTGTTACCTGAAGGCGGTCGAAACCCATGGGCTGCCCTCCCCCTCCCGTCCGGCGCCGAATTTTCTGTCCTCCGATCATAAGAGTAAACCGCTTGGCACTAGTGAATACTTGTAGAGCAGAACGAGAGCTTTATTCTGTTAGTATTGTCCCTGTGTGCTGCGAACACAGTTCATCGGCTGCTTTCAGTGCTGCCTTTTTTATAGAAAAGCCTGAGAGCAGGAATTCTTAGCTTATGTTAGCAGGACGAGAGATGAGTGGATTCTGCATGGCCACAGTCGGACTACCCTGTCTGCTAAATTACATGACTAACGTTGCGTGCTGCTTCGGTGCTCTCCCCTTCAAGGGTTTCTCTGATCGAGCGTTGGTCGATTTGCCATTCAAATTCGCTCCAGTCTGTCTGCGGCACGAAGTGTTACACGTCACTCACGCCTTATCGGCAAAGGGTAAACCATCGCCCTCTAATCTAACATCTTGCAAATGAGCTAAACCTCGCCATCAGGGAAGCCACCTGTCCGAGGAAGCCTGGGCTAAATCGTCAAAATGGTTCACGCCAGAACACGGGTGAAACTGGACGGTGAACAAAAAATATGTGCATAATTTCTAGATCGCTAAGCTTCGTCTGCTCAGTAATCTACATGACGAATGCTCCTATGTTTTTGGTTTAGTTTACAGTTCTTATCGTCTGTCTGCGTGTTCCGAATCGGGTTTGAGGCAGTTTTAAGCTCTCCCACTCCGTTCCGTGTTCCGGCGTTCTGATCCGTAATCGAGATTACCTTTGTTCAATATTACCTTTGTACTGAACACCTCATCAATCAAAAAGATTCCACACATCTGAGCTAGTACAACAACAAAAAATAGAGGGAACCATTTTCCGCAACCTGACATCGGATCAAATAATTTCTTTAACGCTTTAAGCGTTCAGGAAAACTGCGTATTCCAAAATCAAGCTATTAAAGCATTTTGATATTTGTTTGTTTGCACCAGTAATACCTGCGCCAGTTCAGAACCCTGCTCTGAACAACAGAGCAGGACTCACTCAGAAGTGCAGGTCGATACCATTTTGTACTCCACATTTATAGGCAACTACTTTCCTAAAGAATGTCTCCTAGATGAATGTCTGGTACAGAACAGGGTCCCAATTCAAGGGGAAACCGTTCTGGAGTGCATGCGCGTCGCGGCTGGCTGCACAGTACAGCATATTTTTCATAATATGTGGTAGCTGATAAAGGGATAAGGTATAAAGAACGGTGTTACTCAATACCTTTTGGGATACGCCACGCATTCTACTTCTACGGGATGCCAGGGAGGTGACTTGAACTCGTATTTGGCCATGCAATGAGTTGCGGTTTCCAGTCGATGAACAAGCCGCTTTACCCTTTCCAGACAAATCTGGTACCAATTCACCAACCACGAATGGATGGAGGGCTTGGTTGGTATGGTCGGGTATCCGAACCAGGAACCTAATATCGGGAGCATGCAAAAGCGGGCACGACATCCGACTGCTCGGAAACACCTTCTTAGGACTGACGCATGCTTGGATGCGTGGCAGTTGGATTCGTTCCTTTTAACAGCACATGTGGCGTTTTGAGACGCCTTTACAGTGTTTAAAAGATTTCTTAGGCTACTTTGCAATGCATTTCGTCTGTTACTTTTAGCCGATGAGAAAGGCTACCATCGTTTCCATTACTGTGAGTTTCATGCTGCTCTGTCCCTCATCAATTTGTTCGAGCGCGCCATGGCGAACAAAAAGTGGGCAGCTTTCGTTCAGAGTGGTTGGATTTGAGAGAAAGTGTCACGAACGTGTTGGTGAATACTCCGATGTTCTCTCAACATAGTGCGGAGTCGGATATGGTTATAGCATATGTGGTTACATCGATAACCTCCACCCGGGCCGCCTCATTTTCGACCAGTTGGCCATAGCGATGGCGTCTTGGATCCACGATCGACGACCCAGCTCGAAAACTTGGATGACTTCCCTCACCTGAGTGACTTAGCCTAGCCTTCTCAGTCTTCCTCACTAATTTTTCGAAGCCTCTGAGCAACTCCCAAGCCGCACGTTTCCTCCTACCCACGAACTGTCGTTGGCCATTTCGGCTTCTACCCGCATATTAGGGGGGGGGGCAAAAGTAATGAGACAAAATGAAAAAATCTCTATCTCTCTATAACTCAATTACAACTCAATGATGCTGAGGAGCGTATTTGCCAGTAAAGGCAAGGACCTTGCTGCCATCGCTCAGCCAACTTCCTGATCCCATCCTTCCAGAACTGCTTGGGCCTGGTGTTGATCAACTGCTCGACATGGTTGTCAAGGACTGCTTGGGTTCTTGTGTCCCTTCCGACTATGAAGTCCTGTAGGCTCAAGTAGTAGTGGTGGTCGCATGGAGAGATGTCCAGCGAATACGGTGGGTGAAGCATGTGAACGTAGCCCAGCTGGCCAAGCTTATCCGTGGTTACTTGTTTCCGATGGGGTGCGGCGTTGTTGAAGAGCAGAACCTTCTTGAAGCGCTGCGACTGAATAAGAGCGAGTCGCCGGCCCATCTCTTCTATTTCGTTCACCATGGCCCTGGAGTTCATCGTAGTGCTCTTGGGAAGCAGCTTCCGGTAAACCGATCCATGGGAGCCGACCCAAAAGCTCCAAAGGTGCTTCTTGCCGTGAACATCTCGCCGAACGAAGGTCGGTAACAGGTCACCAGGCCTCACCCAGACTCGCTGCTTGGAGGGTTAAGATGGAAGACGTACTTCTCATCTTGCGTGAATATTGAGCCCAGGCTGCTCGGGGTTGGGAATTGGGGGAGATTTGCGTGACACAGGTCGACTCGTCAGACTGGGGTTTCGGCATGAGACAGGCTGGGGTTTTTGGCATGCTTCCGGAAAGGGCGGAAGTGGTAACTTCTCAGATGGGCTTCAGTAAGTAGCATACAAACATACAAATACGACAAGCACGAAACCAGACTCCAGCCACGAGATATATGGACACGGCATGGGGTGTCTCATTACTTTTGGCCCCCCTAATAGGATCTCCTGCACAGCTAAAGCATTCTAGGACGTTTGTTGCGTTGGTTGTGAAAGTGTCACCGGATTCGTTTCATCATGAAAACACTATTCGTAAGGCTCAACGGCATCTGAGCTCCTCCGCATCCGCGTTAACAGTATTGACGATGACCTCTGATCATCGGTTGGTGCACGCATTGTCCATTCATTGAATTCTAATTGCTTTCGTTTAACATTTGTCAGTGAGCCCACTAAGAAACGCTCCATGAAGGACCCATCTGACACACGGAACTAAATAACTCCTCTGCCCTGACGAAACATCGGATTCCTCGACTTTCATTCCTTATCTGTGTACGTAGAAGTGAAATGCCTGGATGGCTCTGGGTACTTCTATTTCTTCTGCTTTCTTATATTCTATTCTATTCTTCTACATTGGTCTCGAAGAAGAAGGGGAAGGGGAAGCGCTTTTGAAAAGAAATAACTCCCTAGGTTGTAGCTCCCAACCTATGTCAATGCATGCTGTTATTGTCAGCATTGTATTGTGCCACATGAGGTTTTCAGGAGGATTTTTTATTCAGCAGCGCCTCACGTTTCGACGTTCCGTGGTCTTCAAAGGGCTAAACATGATGGAAAGGTTTAAACTTGGGCTCTAACCCACCAAGCACCTCAACCACTTCAGAATTTTCAACCCTCCTCTACAATCACCACGAGGAGGCCAAATCAGAGAGATGATCTCACCCAGGTCCTCTGTTGAGAGCCAGCACTGAGGACAAGGGAATTTTGTCGTACCTGTCTCGTTGTGGTCCGTAGAATAGCCATTGGGCTAACGCTGCCACGCAATATCATCACAGTGACTGATGTTGTAAGGAAGCACTTGGTAGCTGACGCTGCTAAGCAGGTCTCATTTCGCTGAGATACCTCACCAGCGGCGACCGTCTATTTGTTGCCCTCTGATCAACATCGCTGTTGGCTCAGTTGTCCCAGGAAACGACACAGCATGGCGGTGGAAATGATACTTCCTCGTCAAACTTTGGTCTAAACCGGCTGCTCCTTGCGTCTTGCAGTCAGAACGGAAGGCCCATAATTTTCTGGCGTTGTGTTGTCTTTCTTACCAGATTATTATGTCTAGTTCTCTCTGTATTTAAAGGACACCATCCAACGCTGTGGCTCTGAGGGCATAGTACATGTACGACTAACGACTTCCACTCGTACTTCCTTTATTTTGAACTTATTATAATCAGGACAATGTTAACACTTAGTACTGCGCTTTCGCTTATAGTTGGGAGGGGGAAATGGCCCGGGCGGGAAATCTGAACCAGGAGCTAATGCTGTTGTAAATCGGAACCACACAACAGCTGGCGTCTCCTCCTACCACGCGCCATACATAGGTCAAGTGCGCTCAGAGAAGCAGGCTGTGTAGCGCATCCCGAACCGGGATTGATTACCGCTGTACTCCATCCCTCCTTATTCCCCATTGCCTTTCGCACTGAACCTGTTTTCCTCGGATCGCGCGAAGCTGTAGGCACGAGGTGCATGGACAGGGTGCACTGTTCTGTGGCTGCAGCCTCCAGTCACAACAATCGGCAATTCCTTCCTCCATCAGCTTAAGCCGATCTTCATCAGAATGTAGCGTCAGACTTGTACGAAAGAGGTGAATGGCAGGTCATTCTCACTCCTTCACAGGTTATTCGTGAAGGAAGGCTGCCTGGCCTATTGCGCACAGGACTCAGACTGTTCTCTTTGGCTTCTTCTGCTTGGGGTTGCCCTTCCATTTCCCATTCCTTGGAAGTTGTGCTTCTCCTTCGCACGTGGTCTCTTATCGCTGTCGGACAAGTTGTGAGAGGTGGTCTCCCCGCGGTTTTAAGACGTTATTTGCCATCATCACCGGTACACTCAGGACGAGTGAAAGTTCTGTGGTTGTTCTTCTTTTTCATCCCCACGCTGTTCGTTCAATACTATAGGAAGCTCCCCGTGGATTGCCAAAAAGACCGGCCATCCAAAGGAAAAGAAACGATGAGATGCTTTTTTTTCTCTTTATTGGAGTTTTATTCATGATTTTGTTCCGGATGTACAGCTTGGTTAATAGTTTCCCACTATTAATGTTGTTGTGTTCTTGGTATTGAGCGCACAATTATGTGCTTGAATAAATAAATAAATAAACAAATAAATAAATAATGCATTTCTTTTTTATAGCAGTGCTAATCTCTAGGACGTTTATGGCAATGCGATCTAAAGAAATATATTATTTATTGCTATTGTCAATAACGTGCCAACACGAGCTTTTGACGTGGATTTTTATTTCGGCCTGACGTTTCGACAGTGTAATTCGTCTATTCGGAGGCCCGAATTTGGTCTAAGGTTTTTGATATGTGATCTACACCACTAGGTGCCTTAGCTGCTCTAGCCATATTAAGATGAAACATACATTGTTTATCTAAGCGGCGATATGTACTTGCACCTTTAAATCTCGTAGACTCGATATAGATGCATAGACTCGACTGAAGACTGGAAATCGGGTAAACGAAAAAAGAACCATAGGTGAAGTTATTTGCTCTATGTTGCAACATGAATACTATATAGTGCTTCCCTTTTCAAACCGTTGGAGTTAAATATGAAACCAGTGGACCTCTTCGATGATGTGGTACATCAATGGTTCATGTGCGAACCGGAATTTAGCTGTTCAGCTTCAACCTTCTTCTCCATTCAACGTCTATCAATAGGAGGACTTCTCCCTAATGTTCTTGAAAGCCTCTTGAATCTGTCTGTGCGTTTTTCCTTCCTTCAGATCGATTTGCCTTATTTACGATTTCCGCCCAAACCCCTCGAAATATTTAGTCATGTAGCGTTCTGCTTTTGGACCCCTTGTGATATTTGTGAGTGTTTTTAGAACAGTTGCATTCTTCACTAGCAAGCGAAAGTGCTTATACATATGTATATGCAGAAGACTAGTGGCTTTTTTCAACATGCTCTGCGAACGTGCTTTCCTATTCGTCCTTATACCATTTTCCCAAACTTAATTTCCTTTCAATTCTACATCATCATACTATTACACTTCCTTCTACACCCATATACAATAAGTGGTACTTGTCGGACTGGCGCCCACATCGCAGCTGAAATGCTTCTTATCTCCTGCCCCAAAGAGTTGATTTAATGCGCTTCCTATGTTTGCATCGTTCGGGATGCGCTTTTTCTTGAGAAATTGTCCAAATGCGTATGGACATCGTGAGAGAGGGGAGAGCGACCAGGGTCAGGAACACACCGCCTGCGACAGACCTTCATTGCCTATTCGCTCTAATTTATACAGCATCGCTTGCAAAACATGCGTGCAAGCGGTGTCGTGCATAAAAATGTACCGCTGCTCTATTCCGGGAGGTAAATTTATACTTACAGATGGTTTCTGTGTGAACTTCTCCTGGGCCACATTCAACTACGACTTACAGAGATTCAACACAGAAATTACAGCCGAAATTCAAGATAACGCCAACATTTCTTCATATCGTCTGTTGAAAAAACGCGTTTTCTCAGGAATTTCGGTTGCAATTTCTCCGTTAAATGTAAATGTAAGTCGCAGATGAATCCGGCCCCTGGAAGCGAGGATTTCTATCGAGTGACTTCATAGTTGGCAGTAAGAAGGCCAACTTAATGTGAGTTCATTATGAACACACTTTGTTAGGCCTATGTTATACTTCGGCGACGCGTCGACGACGCTGTGTTGCACGCTCTGCTACGCACTGCATAGCAGCCCGCTTAACACTGTCGAGGACGTCGCCGACAACAGCGTCGCCGAAGTATAACATAGGCCTTAGTCTAAATCCAAGCAGAGCCTCTCGTCTAGGCAAACAATATTCACAATAGCAATATATTTACATAATAACATTAACAATATTCATACTGTCATAACAGGTACACGTACATATACATATATATATATATATATATATATATATATATTTGTATAAGTAAGTCTTCTTGGTATCGTAGAAGCGTATCGAGTGGGGATGCTGGTTTAGAGGATAGTCACCTAGTGCTATTTCCTTAACTGGTAGCATTGCAGTAGCTGCAGGAGGCCTAAGTATCCTCCTACAGTTATAATGTATGCAAAATTATGCTTAAAGGTTTCGTTTTGTACAAATTGCATGGATGCTATGGAAGAGGAGGAGCATCACCGTCTACGGCGGCCCTCAGATCCATCGAAAGGTCGAGTGGGCGGAGCAATTGGCACCGTACTCGCATGTGAGCGATAGTAGCGATAGTAGCGATAGTCCGAAAGAATGGCTTCTGTTCTGATACCACCACATGTGTCCTCTTTAATGAGACGTTCACCTACAGATTCGGAGAGACGACGCTTCTTCAATAAAGCTTACTTATTCACTCTTCTGTTGTCCGATCCTATCTATTAGGTTGGTTTGGCATAAGTTCTCGGACATTTGGGGCGTGGAATATTTATTATCACAACATACAAACAACAATATCAAATCATTTGAAGTAACCACTCTTTACATCAATTGTCTTTCGTCAACGTGCTGGTAAGTCATGGATGCCTTTTATCCAAAACGTGGCCGGTTGTGACTCGAAAAATGTGAGCAGTGCCTCCTTGACATCCTCTCGGTTCCTAAATTGCTGGCCGTCCAAATAGCGTTGAAGGCTTGAAAACGAATGATAATCAGAAGGAGCGAGATCTGGTGAGTAAGGTGGATGTAGAAGAACGGTCCATCCTTTGTCCGCCAACTCAGCCGCCGTCGCTCTAGCAATATGCGGTCTAGCGTTGTCGTGTTGAAAATACACCTTCACTTGGTCTCCTCGTTGGTTTGAAGGTGGGCCCTCAACTTCCTCAGTTGGTTGACGTAAACCTCTGCCGTCACTGACATTCCTTCGTCCAGCAGCTCCCAGTATTCTACGCCAAGAACGCTCCACCAAATGCATAGCATCACCTTTTTCACGTGAAGGTCGGGTTTCAGAACGTCCTCTGCCACTCCAGTTGCGCCAACCCACTGTGCACGCCGGTGATAGTTAGAGTAGAGTATCCACTTCTCATCCCCGGTGACAAGGTTGTCCAGCCATCCGTGGGTACGTCTGAGGGTAAGGAGAGACAGAGCGACATCGGCTCTGCGATCCATGTCATGTTGGTCAAGTCGTGAGGTTCCCAGCGACCCAATTTTTGCACCTTGCCAATCGACTTCAGTCCTCGAACGACTGTTGAGTGACTAACACCAAGAGGGCTTGATAGTTCGCAAGTGGTTTGGTATGGGTCCGCTTCCACTCTACTTCGGAGGCCTTCCAGATCCAGTGTCATCGGGCGCCTTTCTCGTTCGTTATCTTCAACGGAGAATTCACCAACTGCAAACTTCGAGAACCAATGGTACACAGTACTTCGAGCAGGAGCACTCACGTTGTAAACATCCTTCAGGCGACGATACGATTCGTTGGCATTGAGGCCAGATTGATGCAGGAATAACATGACGTGCCGAATATGCGTTTCAGTTGGGATGAATTGCTTAGCCATAATAGCTGACGTTAACAGCGCAGAAGTAAATGTTAGGAACAGTTTTGTAGCCCTTTCCCTTCTCTATCGATCGATCATTTACGCGTTGATACATGTGAGAAATTTGGGGGGAAAATGCGCTTTCAGTTCAGGAGGGATCAAATGTCCGAGAACTTGCACCAACCTAATATAATCCCCTGAACCACCCATCACAGTGGAAAGGGGACCATCGTTCTTCACGGCTGAAGCAGCCCACCCAGTGAGACTGGATTACGCTCTGATACCAACTTCCTGATGCCGAAGGTGTAAAACTGACTTGATGCAAATCGTAACCACATCGAATGACTCGAGAGCTACCTACTTCTGCTCCCTTCTGCGCGTATATCCATGCATAATTGTATTAGCGAAAACGCCCATACTAACACCTCTCTATTTGCTCCTACATTGAATCATATCGGTCCGTACTCGTCGCACTTTCGCGTTCTTATCCTTTTCCGAACTCTTCATTGTTTCACAGCAGGCATGTAGCGCACCTGGAATCATATGTGGCGCAACTGTTTCGAGGTGATACTGCCACGATATGAAGCGCAAGTCAGATGCTTGAACGTCCATAGGATGTTGACCAAGGCTGTCCTGTACTTTTTGTGTTTTCAGTTCACCAGCTTATAGTTAGCCACACGTTCAGCGGCCTATCGGTGGCATAACGTCTGGTTGGCGGCTTCGACCCAAACTCCGAAAACAAAACGCCTTAGCCCTAGTTTATACTTGCTCCGCCACTTTGCGCGGCACCACGATCGCCATGGATATCGATATTTTGCGCCGCTCGGTCGATACCTATCCCGACCATCGTGCCGCGCCGCGCAGCGGCGCAAGTATAAACTGGGGCTTAGACACGACGATTTATTGGCCTCTCGGCCACCATTAGAAAGGGAAAAACTCGTTGTTGTAGTATTGTCTGAATGCCTCTATACTGGAGTGCCCTGCGAAAGAGAGGAATTCATTCGAAGAGACTGTCGTGTGGCTCCCACCTCAACTGGTCAAACTTGGGCGAAAGCCGATAACTGCGCTCGAAAAATCGATACCATCGATCGATATTGGTCTCCTCATTGGCCGTTATAATCGCGTGACCCCCACCCCTACTGATCAAATCGGAGGTGTTTACCGATAACTCTGAGCGAAAAATCGGCGCAAAGTGGCTCGCAGAGCATCACCATGCGAGGCAGTCCTACTAAAGATGTTCTGTTGCATTAAATTAAAAACTATTACAGAGCACTGGTGCGGTCCACCCTTGATGTGAGCTGAGCTAGGCTAGTCCTGTTGTAAGTGAGCTTTCATATGCCTTACAGAGGTGGATAACCATCGACTGCAGGGCGACCCCCTGAGCTGCTTTGCGTCGAAAAATCGATGCTATCGATCGATATCGGTTGTCCGATGGAATATCTCTACTCATTCGTCCAATCTGGTCATTCCTCGCTAATTTTGGTTCATTTCCGTCATTTGCACGTGAGGATAACTTTGACAGGTTTTACCTGTACGTGCGGGTTACCTCTACACGTTTGACATGTCCTACTGGTCTATACAGGTTTCTGACACACAAATACGGACTAGCGCTTTTCTGTATGGTAGGATAATTCCGATCTCATTTTTGACTAGTCTTTAGCCTTGGTGCGAAAAGGCACTGCTCAATTCGTTGTGCCCTCCTGCTTCATCCAAGCGCCTGTTAGCGCAAACAGGAGAGGCGCCCGCTGTCGCTGCACATCGAGTGTGGGTCTGTGGGTCTTGGGTCCCGCTGAGAATATGCAACATTTCAACCACTAAGGAATCGGTCATTGACCAGCCTTATCTGGGAATGATAGGACTTGTCTGTCCACTTGTCCATCAGATTTCCGCCGCCAGCCATTGTATGAGCCAAACAAACAAACACGCACTCAAAGAATCCAAATTATCACCCGGGAATTCATCCCTATCAGGAACTGTCTAACGCATCTCCTTATCCTGTCTTTATTGCATCACCTATTTCTTCTAATTTCGTATGGTGTTTTTCTATCAAGCTCCATGGAGCTTGTCTCACCTGCGTACTCCTTTATCCCTCTCCAGGACCATCTAGAAGGAAAAATGACGGCTTTACTCATTCCCTTCTGTGAATCGGCACGCATTCTACCTCTACGGGATATCGCGGAGGCGAGTTGAATGCGTCTTTGGATATACAATGCCTTGCAAAGGCCAGCTGAATGGCGAGTCAGTGTCTATTCTCCAAGACGAGTCTGATACCAATTAACCAACCCCGGAGGGATGGAAGGCTTGGTGGTTCTGATCGGGATATCCAAACGAAGACCTAGTTTTGGGTGCAGGTCGCAGTCGGCACCTTCTCACGCGCCCATGCTCTTCGTATTGTGGAAAAATGAGCTTCATTTCGCTGTGCTATGTCCTTCAACCGAACGAAATAGGGGCTTTCCGAGCTTGCTGTGGGATAGTACGGTTATCGCTTGATACGCGCATACCAGGGGAGGTAAAGGGATGTCAAAAGATTCTGGAGCAAGTGGCTTCGAAGCGTAGTGGTGACTCTGCCTCCTAGGCAGGGGTCAGCTGCACGGTCCCCGAAGCTTGCAGCACTTTTTGAACCTTTAGCCAGACCTGCGGTCGGTGAGCAATGGTTTTCAAACGCTTCTCAAGTAGTTAATGCGCTGTAGACTGTCAAAAATTGGATTTCAGCACAGGAGCTGTTTATCAGTTAACGTTTGTAGAACATTTTGCGTTTCAGTACGGCATAGTGGTGGTCTTATCCAAAGCCAAAGAAAGAGCAGGCGGAATATCTGCTGCTCCAGGATTTTGTATTTAATACATACAATAGACTCTCAGAGAAACCTAGGGGTTTAAGTGAGTGGTGGACATGTCAGCGGGACTGGGAAGAACTCCCAAATCAGCCGTGGATTGTGCAGGGCTGTCTAGGCTAGTCCTAGGGGTGACCGCAAAGCCCATTCGTACCACAACTAACGCGACACAACTACATATGCTCTCTGAATTTAAATAAAAGCTCTTGCATCATAGGTCAACCTCTCATAAAAACTCATGAAAAGGATGGAAACATGAATACCCACCTCCGATTAGGATAGATCCTACGGACTATTTGTTTCACTAGTCTAGAAGATGGTCATTGCGTCCACGAAGGAGCATAAGAGCCGGTCGGTTGCTCGGTGCAAGGTCCAACATGTTGAGGAGTTGTTAATTCGTCGCAAAATATCAGCTTTTATTTATATCCGGATTAAGTGCGAAGAATGAAATTGCCAGGCTGAAATTGCGCGAAGAATCCAATTAGATAGACAGGCGATTTTCTGAGAAAAGCCCAAGTGCTGAGTTTTTTGGAAATTAACATTATGATAGTTCTGTGATTATAAAAACGACGTTTGTATCTTAACGTAGAAGGCATTTCTAGTTTTCTAATTACACGTCGAGTTCGATTTGGGTAGACCTCCTATAAAAAACCTAAGTTAATTTTTTCAAAGCATTTCATGAGTGTTTTCTAAATTACTAATTAATCTCAAATTGAGTCCCACTCCTTTACGTATAGAAACCTTCGACAAATCAACAAAAAGGATATCTCAGGGATCTCTGCTCAAGCCGACCGCTGATATCAGCTTGGAACCAGTTAAGCTGAGGGCCTTGATAGAAATGACCGCAACAAAACATCGTTGTAACAGCCTTGATGACCTCTCCGCGGAAAATGACATTGGGGCAGGTGGACGTGGCTATCGAAGAGATCGGAGTAGAGGTCGTAGATGACCGTCTCCATGGTCCTTTTGGAAGAGGTGATGGTTCTATCACTGGATCGGAGAGCGGCCATCTTGGTCTTGAAGTTGGCGAAGTTCCAGCGTGCATTGCGGATGCTCAACCCTGCCTATGCAGCTTCAGCCAACACTTCCGCTCTTGTCTCTTTCAGATAGTGATGTGATATTTATTACGTCGTATAAGACAGACGCAAAAAAGAAATTCAATTCGAACCGAACAAATAACAACTAACAACGTATGTTAAGCAAAGAGTACTAAATAGATATTACGTAATGCCTTCAAGTAAAATGAAGTCTTGGCTAAGTGATTGCATGCACAAATCTTTTGAATGAGGGAAAAGAGCAGGGAGGAGCAGCAGTCTTAATAGGCTTTCAATAGGCTAGTCGTGTTCTGACAGCGAATGAATTCCGTCTAACTGATGTTCTAGGTCTGGAAAATGAGTGTTTAGTTCGCGCTTTTAGCTAGCGTTTAGTTCGTTTTTTTTTCATCACCTCTGGTTCGAGAGGGAACAGTCTTCTAAAGAAGGTAGGCAAAGAATGCATTGCGGATATGAGGTATACGCGAATGCAAGAACCACCTAATCTAATCAACATTTTTCTGGTAAAATTGTTTTGAACTTTTTCAAGAATGGCTACATGCATAGTTTTATGTGGCGAGAAAACCGTTCTGCTGCACTCCAGAATTGGTCTGACATATATTTTGTACGCTGTTAAGATCCTCCTTTATCGCCGCATAGCTTCGCAAGCTCGGACGTCACTTGGTAGTTGCCTGATGCTCATGCTGCTCCACGATGGCGTTCCAGCTCGAGAGTTTCCGGGGACAAACATCTCCTGGGGTCGGATTCATCAACGACTTACAGCAATCTAACAGAGAATATACGGCCGAAATACCTGATAGCGCGGCACCTTATCCCTTAATAAGCCGCGATATTAGGAATTTCCGCGGTATTTTTTCTATTAAACTGAGGTAAGTTGTTGATGAATGCGGCCCCTGGTGGTCTTGATATATAGTGGTGGTTGTTAATGGTCGTTGTCGGACTCCCCTTCCTGAATCTTGCGGTCTCCTCTGCTTGACGCGCAGAACGCCAAAGAGACTTACGCCAAAGGGACTTGCACCTAATATAATGTGCTTGTATATCGAAGAAAATCAAAGTCGAGGAAAGCATTGCAGAGAAGGTTGCATTTAATATTAGCATCTGCAGCGGCGCTGCGTTGTAGCATAAATCAACGAGAACTCGAACAGTAAGATGGGCTTCTTATGTTCAAAACACACAAACTAGATGCACCTCCCTAACTTCCTCCTGTTCTTGCAATGGACTTTTAGAGAGCTGAGGTAGTTTTCATGGGTCAGAGTCATTCGGTTTCAAATCTGCGGTTTGCTAATCTACTTATCTAGCGCCTATCAAACATTTTCGTTCACGTCAGTTTTTCTTCACTCAGCAAGCAGCTGACCCGCGGAGCACTAATATTGCGTTTCTAAACACATATATGTTCCTCATATAAATGTAGTTTCTTGATCATCAAAAAAAGTGAGAGCGGCCACGAGAATCAGGGATGAGCGGAATTTCTGCTTTCTGATTTTCTGGCTATTTTGGGCAAATTTTTTCTGTTTTCTGTTTTCTGGGAAAATGGCCAAAAAATTGGCCAGAAAACAGAAAATAGAGCTGCGAACAAAAATAAATCATGGAAATCCAATGAGGAGAATCCAAAAAGTATCATAGAATCATGGGGTTTATTCCAAAATGATGTTTCTAGAGTATTTTAAAAGTCAAGCATGTGGCGTTTTTATATGTAATCGTGCAGAAATTGCGCCATGAACTCATGAACTATACCGCTTTGTTTGCTTGATTGGTTGTGTAAGAGCTGCTGACAAGGAGTTCCTTTGTAAGACGTTTCTCGACTTTCATAATTTGGCTTCGTATTCTTTTTGATATAGACAGTAGTTTGGACCATCTACGATCACCTAAAATTTTATATTAAAGTTAAAAAATTAGTATTCTGAGGGGCGAATAATTATGTATCAACAAGTCGCCTGTCCTAGAGTTATTGTTGGCCGGTTATCCCCAACGATCGCTTTCTGCAAAGTCTTTGGCGAAGCTGTTTTTCTAACTCTGAACCCTGCTCAGCTTTTAGTTGTCAAAAATTACAGACAGAAAAGTTTTTGTTAGCTTTGATTTTGCTGATGTAGTGATACATAAAATTTTTCGTGAATCACCTGTATCACCTGTCGTCCCATTGATCATAGAGCTCTATTCAAGCGGGCACTAGCAGTCTCTCCATACTTCCCTGTCGCGTGCCAAAGTGCTCCAATGAATCCTCCTCGCTCGAGGGACATGAAGAGCATCATATCGTTCGGTCAGGGCTTTCACGAAGAAGTCCGACCAACGCATTGATGGGCGTCCTGGTGTTCTATTGCCATCCCGCGGAATCATGTCGGTAACGGCTCTCGTTCAGCGGGTGTCTGCGAAGCGCATTACGTGGCCGGCCCACCTAATTTTCGACAACTTGGCCCACGCGACAGCGTCTCTGATCTGCGAACGTCGGCGAAGCTCGGAACTCCGGAGGCCTTCTCTCACTTGCGTGAGTCGTGTCACTCCGAGCATCGTCCTCTTCATTCCACGCTCGCGTGCTCATCCTGCCTTTGTATAGCCCAGGTCTCTGAGACGTATGTCGGAACAGGAAGAAAAGTGGAGTCGAATGGATGGGACGGAGCCAGGCGTGCTCGTCTTCTTCACGACTTCTTCGACGCTCTCCAAAACTCTCCAAGCCGCTCGTTTTCGCCTGCCCTGCTCCGATGCTGGGTCATTGGCCATGTTGACTTTGCGACCCAGATACACGCATTATCTGGAGCACTCGCAGATGTTCCTTCCGTTGGCATCAGATACTTTTCCGTTCCTCATGAACATCGTCTTCGATTCAGCTGCAGTTCAACGTCCCCATATAAACGATCGAATTCAGCAAGCATTTGCTCCGCATGGCTAATGCTCAGCGTTAGATGGTGCAGATGCCGGCCGTCGACCTTCACTCCCATGTCCTCCCTTGAGGATTTCGACGGTGGCGCTGAAGAGTTTCGGGGATATGGTATTCCTTTGCCGAATCCTCTCTTCACGTCGATGATGACGTCGCTGCAGAACGGTGAAATCTCGAACGCCCTGAGTGACTGTGCAGGGCTGGGCTTCGAGGACCGCTTCAGTTTCGACGGTTTCGACGGAGTCGAATGCCTTTTTCAGGTCGATGAACGTAAGGCACAGCGGCAGCTTGTACTCTCGCGACACTTCGATGAGCTTCGTAATGGTGTGTACGTGGTCGATCGTGCTGAATCCTCTCCTAAATCCTGCTTGTTCGCATGACGGTTTTTCGTCCAATGTTCTGCTAATCCTATGGAGGATGACTCGAATGAACAGCTCGTAGACGTAGACAGCAGGTAGATCGGGCGATAAATGCCTTATCGTGCACGTCTACCTTCTTGTACAGCAAGAAGGCGCTGCTGGTCTTCCACTGAGATGTAATCTGATATGTAGATATGGGGAGAAATGATAAAATGAGGGGAGAGGGCATATGCTTGATTACTGTAGTTTCTACGCACTCAAGAAAGCACTTCCACCCAAAAACTGTTATGGTGGCGGCCCCTCCAGTCACCTCGTAATATGAAGCCAATACACAACATCCTTAGTCGGCTAAGGAGTAACTGGGTGCTGTAAAGAGCATTTGTGAGTTGTTCTGAAAACTTTCAGCTACGCGTAAACTAGGACACTTACAAGAAAAGGTATTCTCGAAGAAGGAAATGAGTTAGGAGAATAGATTCTGGCGCATCCAGTATTTCTCAAAGAACCGCTGAACAGCTTTAGACTATGTTGCGAGAGCGTATCTATAAACTCAAGCAATGGAGTTGAAAAATGCTAGCAGTGCTCAATAAGGCTTCATCGTGCTAGCTACTCTGAAAGGCCAGTTTCTTACTAGTGGAAGCGCTAATTGGGGCGTTAGGTGTGGAGCGGAGCTGATGAGTAATGTTGCATATTTCAAATGTCGTGATTCCTAGGATCTATAAGTCGAAATTTACAATTTGATGATTATGTTGAAGTTCGGATGAGCTAGAAAATTTTATAAACGCTTGCAAGTTAAGTCGTTGGTCCACGACTACATTTCTGGTCATACAACAGCCAGCACTTTCTACTAGAAAAATGGATCTTTGGGTAGAATAATTTAGTCGTAGGATAATTACAAAATTTTCTGTTTTCTGGCGTTTTTGGCTTCCCTGTTTTCTGTTTTCTGGGAAATTTTTCAAAATTTCCGCTCATCCCTGATGAGAATGCACTCCTGCACGCTAGCAGTATTTCCATCGGGTTCAGTACCAACCTATGGTGTTGTTATCGAGCCAACTCAGAGTTGAACCAGGCTGCACAAACTATCAGTCAGATCAAAATAATGACCAAATGTTTTGCTTCTTAATATCCTACTCTTAAATTCGTCAGTTCTTGTTGCAAGGTTTGAACGAAAGTACTTCTTCATCTTGTGTTCTGTCTACACAAATGGATGTCCCTTTTTATTATCGAATAGATAAATGTTAAGAGGAATTGGACCGCTTTCAAACCACTCTGCCGTTACTTGTACAGTCTATATTTTTATGGGACCTCGACTTCAAAAGCTCGTCTCTGACTCGTACCATTACGCAGTGGGGTTACTCCGCACAAAAAGCAGCTCCCACGTGTTGTTATCTGTCGGCAGTGACTGTTCCATATGTCGTTCGTGGAAGGAGCTGGAGACCACTCGGTGACTCTCTTTTATCTTATCGCTAAACAATCAGTACGTACTGTGAGTTTCCTATCAGCACACCACAGATTAGGCTTTGCTCGCGCCTGTTTTCTCCTTCTTTTCGGACACCTCTCCGCACTCCACGTTGAATCCCAGCTCGCGACTGCTCGTACTTGAACTCGGGAGGTGGAGGAAACTAATGCTGGCGGTTTAGGCTCTGCAAATGGGTCAATCGGTGTCGCGAGATGACTTCATGTGGGTCTACACGGAACAACCGCATATGAACCGGAGAAAGGCCATTGTGACGGCGCATCCAGAAATCACAAAGGTAGCATTTTTTCAATTTTTAGGAATTACGGAATATTGTGGCCATTTTATTTTTGCTTGCACAACGAATAGTTGCTGCAAAAACTTTAATTGCTTTTGTTTGCTCTTTGTGTAGCGTTCTAAAAAAAATGTTGATGCATGCACTGATATGAAAAGGTCTCCACTTCTCCAGAAGAGCTCCTAATCATTTTTTTCTCGATGGCTTAGGGTATTCAATTAGATTTAGTTTTCTTCATACACTCGAGAGACTCAGGAGCGATAGACGAGACTCCTACAGGGTCCCTTTCCTTTGGTGATGTGAGTCATCTTGACCGGGAAGAAGACATGGCGTTTGAGCTCCTATTGCAAGGACTTGGCGATAATAACACATTCTTGCAGCAGCTCTCAGCGGAAACCGCTGTATCGATCAAGGATAGCGAGTCCTTCTTCGAGCACTTTTAGGCGCACCCTTTCCTTTCTCGAACGTGGGCTTGAACAGCATTTCGACGGCACACTTTTCAAACCAAACGGGACACCTCTGGAAACGCATTTTTACAACGTTGGGCTAGAAAAGCCTTAAAGGCTTGAAAATTAGTTTTTGTTTCAACCAATTTCACTTAAATCTCTTCGACTCTCCAAAACACAGTGCCGAGCGCAGTTCTCGCATTGGTTGCATTTTCCTAAGCTTATTATACTATAAACTGCAAGGTTTTGATTGACGGAAAGCATTTCTTTATGGTGGGACAACCGTCCATGAACAAAAGCGTAGAAAGACACACGGTGCACACGCAAATCTCCATTGCGCTTGCGGCTTAAGAACACTGCATTTACACTTCATATCAAACGGACAACCATTGTTGCGAATCGGTGGCCCCACTCGCGAGGAAACATGCCCCTGTTGAGCGAGGTCCCCCATTCACCCCGTGGTGCTACGAGGTACGCAGGAACGCAGGACCCAGGGGAGATACGGGGACCACATGGTGTGAATAGACCACGCCCCTCTTTCCTGGCAGACGGGGGCCCGCGTGGTGACTTCTAACTCCCGCGCTGGGCAGCGCCTGGATTGACGCACGCCCGCACCCCGCACAAGCTGCGGGTGCCTACGGGCGTGCTGTAGTGAACCCGGACTGTATTGAGCACACACAACCCCCGAATACTACCCAAAGACCATATGGTACCCAACAACAACACTAACCCCTAACTGACCCACTTGGAACAACAACAGCAGATATACACAGCAATACCAATACCGACAAGACTCTGATAGGAGACTCACCACCCTCCTCGTCCATGAAGCACAGTAGATACATCCACGGTTTATTCCATACATCAACATCAGAATACCACATCAGAATAATATAGGAGTCGGATACTAGACAATATGGAATGCAGGGTAGATGAAACCGCTCCGGCTGGAAAGACTGCAGTGGCTATCCGAGGCTAGGCAAGCTCCATCCGGTCTCGCCGTCCTCCCTGGAGTGCAGCCGGCTGGAGTGCGATGTGAGGAGCGGCAAGGCTCCGCTTGGACGATCCCCGGAATGATGACGAAAGCGGGCTCACAATGGCGGCGCCCCAGAGCCGCGCCCGCGCAGCCGCTTGACGTGTCGACCGAAGTATAAAATGAGCTGGGCGGGGGGCGGCGCACCGCGGTCCCCGCCGACCAACAGCGTACGCGGGCAGGCCGAGCCTCGGGAGCGCTTCATCGGGGTCACGAGCGGATACGGCAGCCCGCGGGAGTTTGAATATAAGGGAGCGAACCATCGCATCCGCGACAACCATAGCGAAGCGAAGTACTGTACGGTTGTGTGATTCTCCTGAAAACTGCTTCTTTTTCACATTTTGAATTCATTTTGCAGCCTAAATAATGAATTTTTTTATGTTAATTAAACTGTGCACATTCCACGGATTTGAAAACATACAGGATGTAATAGGTTATAGAGATAATGTCTATACATACATACGATATTTGTTCATTATACAGGATGTCCTAAAAAATGTAAGCACTGTCCGAAGGGTGATAACTTTGATGTCACTAAAGGCACCAAGGATGTTGAGAGCTCATATGAAAGCGCAAGAAAATAGAAGCTTTAGACACACGAGCGGTATGGATTGCGCCACATAATCGTCTAAATTCTTGCATTTTACCCTCTATTGACCGTGATTCGCTTGGATACTTGTTATTAGGTTGTCCGGAAAGTTCTCAGCGTTTTGAGTGCTTCACTTTGAACTACCATAACTTTCTCAAATCTTATCGGATTTAGTCGAAATAAGCACCGTTCGAATCAGCACACTTTTGCCAACCGGCCGCTTGTCGAGTTATTCCTATGCCACCAGCGAGAAAAATTAGGTGGTCGAAATTCGACAAAGTCCAGGAAGGCTGTTTTGGCTTGGTCCTGGTTGATGAAGATTTTACCTGGGAGAAAGCTCTGAAGTGTTTGAAAAGGTGGTAATCGGTTGGTAAGAGATCCTGAGAATATTGCGGGTGTGGCATAACTTCAACCTTTGACTCTTTCAATTTCCGAATAGCGATCTGTGAAGCATGTGGGCGGGCGTTATCATGCAAAACAATCGGGCCTCCTCTGTCGACCAGCGCTGGCTGAAGTTGACACAATTTTCGGTGCATTTCGTCGAATTCCTCACACCAGGACTCTGCTGTGATCGTCTGGCCTGGTGCCAAAAAGTTGTAATGATCACACCAGTCGCCGACCACCATACAGTGACCGCCACCTTTTTTAGGTGGAGGTTCGCCTTTGGAAAATGCGTAGGGTGTTCGTTGGCGTCCAAACACTGTCCGCAACGTTTTCTGTTATCATAGAGAATCCACTTCTCATCACAAATGATAATTCGGTCCAAAGACGGGTCCGTTTAGTTGTGTAAATGTAGAGAAGAACAAATCTCGAAACGTGACAATTTCTGCCGCTCACCCAACTCGTGGGGCACCCACATCTCGAGCTTTTCAGCTTCCCAAGTCGTTTCAAAGCATTCGCAACAGCAGTTTTACTGACGTCTAGCTGTCCCGCAATCCCGCGCACTGCTCGAGATGGTTCAGCTTCTACCAATTCGTTCAACTGGTCGTCTAGGATTGCTCTAGGTTAACCGCTACGGGGGTCATCTTCGAGGCTGAAATCTGCGGTCCGAAATTTACGGAACCGCCGGCGCGGTGCTTTCTCCAACACTATTAGGCCCACACACTCGATTGATTTGTCGAGCTGTCTCGGCTGCGGCGCATTGTCAAAATTTGATGTTAAAATAAAATGTCGTTCGGAATTGCTCCTTCGACATACTCCAATAATCTCTTCAAAAACAGAAATATAAAATTTCGTCACAGAGAAAAATTCCGTACAGAAAGTAGCAGTAATGCACAATGCAAGTTGAATTTTTTCTTAATAATAGACGAATGAGAAATAGTAAAACACAACGCTGAGAACTTTTTGGAGAACCAAATAACTTCTTGATAATGTGGTCGAATCGATTTGTGCTTTTTTCAAGATTGAACTTAAAAACACACTACAGATTGCACCAAAATGTGTCGAATCCTAAAAATGCAGGTACTTTTTGAAAGATGTTAACACTGATCCTTTCCAACAATAAGTCGAAGTCTGAACACACATTACATTCCAGACTCGATTTTTGTGTATGTGCTGAATACTTGCTATAATCTTGTTATTAATTCACCACATTAACCTGTGCTGTGCTTCTTTTAAAGTTTAGAACTTGACCGTGTTCTGCAACTTTACCTGAACCCTTAACATCTCGAAAATCGTTGCAAGTAACAATGGTATGGCGTTTCATATGCCAATTATGCTTTCTAGAATACTCCGCATTTTAGCACATGGTGTTGTGCAAAATAAAGCTCTAAACGGTAAGAGAATAAGTGCTTGATGAAAAGACAGCAGAGGTACCGTCAGTAGACGCTGTCGTTATCGCAGGTGACCTCAACGGTCATGTGGGGAATGCGAAAGATGGTCACAGCTGTCACGGCGGTTTCGGATATGGAGCACGTAACGCTGATGGTGAGCGAATCCTTGAGTATGCGGACTCGCATAACCTCATCATCGCGAACACCGTATTTCGAAAGCGTGACTCCCATCTGGTGTTGTTCTATAGCGGGAGCACCAAGACACAGATCGACTTCATCCTTGTGAAGCATCGCGATCGAAAGCTGGCTACAGATGCGAAGGTGGTGCCGCACGAGACTGTCGCCACACAGCACCGTCCGCTGATATGCACTCTTAAGTTCGCCCCCCCCGAGGCTGAGGCATGTCGAGCGATGCGGTCCACCGAGAATCAAGTGGTGGCGATTGAAGGAAAACGCTGCAGCTTTTGTTTCTCGTATTCGGTTGCCGACGGTGACAACCGTCGACGAAACATGGAAAGATGCAACCGATATGATTTTACAAATTGCATGCTCTGAATTAGGCATGACTAAGCCTGGACGCCGCAAGATCGAGAAGCTGGCGTGGCTGTGGACTAACGACGTAAGAGAAAAAGTCCGAGAGAAGAAAAAATTATATCACGCGTTCCTGCGCGACAAGACTGCAGACAAATGGCGTATGTACCAGGAGGCGAAGAAAGCTGCAAAGAAGGCCGTAGCCGTTGCAAAAGCCGTCCATTATGATGATCTCAGCGATAAACTCGAGACGCGCGATGGTGAACGACATCTTTATCGACTTGCCAAGGCACGCCATCGTCAGGCCGAGGACATTGAGAAATTCTTGGGCATCAACGATGAGAATGGCCATCTACTGACGAACCGCAAGAGGGCTATGAAACGATGGCATGACTACTTCGAGAGAATTTCGACAGAAGAGTTTGCCCATCCGCCCATCCCTTGCGTCCCTCCTACGCACGGTCCTCTGCAGAAAATCACTGTGGAGGAGACGGATGCGGCTTTGAAGAAGATGAAGCCAGGCAAAGCAATGGGCCCCGATGATATAGCGGCCGACCTATGGAAGTTGAGGTGCTGGAGTCCTGCTGAGTGGCTAACGAAGTTTTTCAGCCAGGTTGTTACGGAAAAGAAGATACCTGGTAGTTGGCAGGAAAGCACGACGATCCCGATATGGAAGAAGAAGGGCAGTCCTGCGGACTGCACGAATTACCGTCCAATTCACTTGCTCTCGCACAGCATGAAAATCATCGAGCGAATTGTAGATGGACGTATTCGCGATGTCGTCCAACTTCCCACCAATCAATGTGGCTTCGTAGCGGGCATTGGCACCATCGATGCCATACATGCTGCTCGTCTTCTGGTGGAGAAACATCGCGAAAAGCAGAAACCGCTGCACATAGCTTTTCTCGACTTAGAGAAAGCATTTGATCGTGTACCGCGTGAGGTTATATGGTACGCCTTACCACAACACGGTGTTCCCGAAGAGCTTATTGAGTGGGTGCGCATACGTTACTCTGGTGCAAAGAGTAGTGTGCGAGCGCCAGCCGGCACATCGGCGGAGTTTCCTATCTCCGTTGGTGTTCACCAGGGCTCTGCGCTTTCCCCGCTCCTATTCATTGTCGTAATGGATGCTATTTCGAGAGACCTTCAGAAGCCTGCCCCCTGGACGCTGCTGTATGCAGATGACGTAATGCTTGCAAGCGAAGAAAAGAGCGAACTCGAGCGACAAGCGCAAGCTTGGTTACGACCACTTGGCGATGTTCGGGCTCAAGCTAAACGTCAAAAAATATGAGTACTTGACGACAGACGTAAACGAAGCCGGGTCATTGAGATCAATGGCACTGCGCTAGTACGAACGACAAACTTCAAGTGCCTTGGATCTGCAATTGCGTCTGATGGTAGTCTGACGTTCGAGGTGAACTCGCGCGTGAGCGCAGCGTGGTTCAAATGGCGCTCGATGACAGGTGTTTTATGCGACAGGAAGATACCGGAACGCCTTAAATCGAAGATCTATAGAACCATCGTCCGACCAGTAGCGATGTATGGAGCTAGTGCTGGCCTGCAACCAAGGAGGTTGAGACTCGCCTCAGCGTAATGGAAACGAAAATGCTGCGATGGACGGCTGGCGTTACGCGTCTGGACCGTATTCGCAACGATGAAATACGCCAGAGGTTTGGTGTCGCTCCAATTGCTGACAAGTTACGTGAAGCTCGCCTTCGGTGGTATGGCCACGTTCTTCGAGCTAGTGGTGACACTGTTAGGAAGATTGGCCTTAACATAGATGTGCCCGGAAAACGGCCTAAAGGGCTGCCGAAGCAGCGATGGCTAGATACGTTGCATGTGGACCTAAAGGTTGCTGGTATCCATCCCGATCAAGCATTTGATCGCGTAAAGTGGCGTCACCACACCAGAATAGCGGACCCCGCCTCGAAGCGGGACAAGCGCTGAAGAAGAATAAGAAGAAACGGTAAGAGAAGCTCATCATAGGTTAATGTAGGAATTTAAAAACATGATTGTGACAAACACTGAAGCCCGTATACAATCAATCGAGTCTTAAATGTAAGGTTTCCGACCGGTGCACGACGCTTGGCCATTGGGACGTCACAGAATTTTCGTTATCCTGTGATTCTCAGCTGCTATGCTGGAACCTTTCAAACAGTACCTGCATTTTTTAGAATGTCCCTTTTTGGCGTCATCTGTAGCGTGTTTTAAAGTCCTAACTTTAGAAGAAGCAAAAACCAATTGATACCGACACTATAAAAAAAGAAAAATTATGACAAATGTTCAAGCAAAACACAGCCAATCGAGTGGAAACTTCAAGAATTTAAATGAGTATTTGGCACATTCACTACCTCTCGTGTATCACAAAATTTTTACTTTCGTGAGTTTTCATATGAGTTTTTACTTCTTTAGTACCTGTACGGGCAGCAAAGTTATCACCTTTCAAAGAGTGCTTACATTTTTTGGCACGTCCTGTGCATTTTTGGCAGGCCAGTATTAGTGTTTTTCAAAAGAAGACAAAGAAATTTCTGGGACCAAAAATCGTTTTGGCTTTTGTCAAACAAATTTATTCTAACTTGAAGTACACCTATTTTAATTTCACAGTTCTTTGGTTTAACCTGAAAGTCGCGTGAATGGGAAAAGATTGCCATGAAGAGTAAGCATAGTGAGCGAAATTGCGTGTTGAAAGCAGTGGATTCGGATTCTAGTCTTTCCGGAGGTGAAAATCTCGGTCACATCTGTTCTGTATTACGATGTTCGAAATCACTACATGAGAAGCACAGATCCAAAATATGGAAAGGTTGAAACTGAAGGAGACCAATGAGCGGTAGTCGAGACATTCCTTCTCTTCATTTCTTTTTCCATTGTATGCAATTTTAACCAGCTACATATATAATCATCAGCAGACACAGCAACATTACGGCCGAGTTAATTTCCGGTGAAGAACAAGGACTGACAAGTTGTTGCTCGAGCATTCTTGTCACTTTTATCTACTGTGGTTAGGACATGTGGGACACCATCTGGGCCAAATCCATCAACCACTTACCGCCCTCTAACCGTGAAAATACCGCCAAGCACCCCGTATGACATTTATAAGCATCGGTATTTGGAAGTTATTTACGAACACGATTAAATAAATTAACGAGAAACAATTAAAATGCCGGCCGACGACCGGCAGTGGTACTCGAGGCTTGTCCATCCGGAAATGACGACACAACAAGATCGCCACGAGGGCGGCCACAATGGTTCACTAAGACGGTTGGCATACTAAGCACCAGCACTAAGCAGGGTGGAATGGGTAGCCTCCACTCGACCCCTGCGCAGACTACTTCTCTCCATCCTACACACCTAGATTCTCGTGCGATCTCTACTTCCGACCAGGGGTGTGCGTAAATGAAACCCCAAGTTTCGTGAATCGTAATTACGAAAAACCGTCGTAAGTCGTAAATTGCAAGCCGTAAATCGTAAGAGGCGCCTAACATGTGGGAAAACTCTGTGTATTTCGGCACTAGTGTACTTAGTACCGCATTAGATCTTGTTCAAGATAGGTCTACTAGGGGCAATCTGCCATGGGAAGAACGAATGTCATAGTCGCTTTTTGCGGATATGCATTATAAGCCCGCTACATTAAGCTCGAATCGCCCAAGGCCCTGCGAAATAGCGCGCTAGTGAGAGACGCAGAGGACTCCGCCCCTATCAGCACGCATTCGCGGCCGTCTTTGAGGGGGGGGGGGGGGGTGGGGGGAGGGGGTTACCGTTCATGCCGTGGCCTGCAGGCGTGGCGACTAGATACACACAGCGAATGTAGATGCAGTCTTATCTCCTCGTTTCGATTACAGATTCAGGTCTCATTTTTTTCCGAATTGGGCAAGGGAGGGAACTCAATGATGAAGGCAATTTCAACACGGGCTAGTGGGCCTACACCCCGGAGTCCCTTCCCCTGCCCGTTTCTGTGCTCTCACGGCTTTTCGAGATTTCAAGGCTTCTGCCCTGGCTAACCTCTGCTGCAGGCTAGAGGCGGCGAAATAGTGCGCATCGGTAGGGGGCTGAGTCCTCTTACCAGCACGCGCTATTTCGCAAGGCCTTGGGCGATTCGTCTTAATATAACGGGCTTATAAGGCATTTCCGCAAAAAAAGTCGACTATGATATATTTCTAGACCTTTTTCTGCTAAGAGTAATTAAATGTGATTCGAAAATTATTGTATTTTCAGTGTTTTTAACTAAAACTTAAGAAAAGTTCTTGTCAATAAGACACCTTTAAAGTCAGAGGACACCCTTCGAATAAAAATGAAAAATGGTTTGACAAAGTGTAAATAAATCGTTGATTTGGAAACAAATTCTTGAAAGAAAACCCACACATGATCCCATCAAAATTACAACTATAAATCTTATCCATCCTTTAAGCTAGCCTTCAGCTTTCGCGTAAATCTACGCAGAAACAACCACAACAAGTCGCTATCAAAATCAAAAAATTAGAAAAAACTGATTTGAAAACAGACCAATTCGGCGAAGATAGCGCTTGCATAAGCAATCAAACAAACATCGCGCACTAAGCGAGCACATAGAGCCATCTTATCGTTTCACACAAAAAATCGCTCGGTTTGCATTGAAGTTTTGTAAAGTCCAATTTGAGCTGCGAGGGGCGCGCTTTGAATTATGATTCGATTTGAAAGTTTATTCGAAACCAAAGGAGAATGATAAATAAACTTAACAGTAAGGTACTGTAGTTAAACGTTTATTGATTCATTAGATGGTATGTAGCAGCGCGACGTACTGATTTTTGAAGTCAATTCAAAGTTAATTCTACAGCGCTTGTAGAAAGGTATTTCTTGATTTTAAAGGAGTTCACAGTTTCCTAAACTGAACAGGGTCGTTCGACAGTCTCAGTCAACCAAGTACTTAGAGCGCAGAATTTGCGTTGTCTGCTTCTCTGAAACTTCAAAATACTGCACTACTAATTGTTTGCACTCGCTAGAGCTACCCTCCGTTAATTTTTTTTAAACGAACGTTTACTTTCTGCCAAAGATCGACATTCCAAGCGAAGTGCATAGGGTGAATGCGAAATAACATCACTAAAAAAACACTAATTGTGAGAAAAAAACGGCTTCGGACTTTTCTTGAAATTTGCCTTGATTTCATTACAATTCGTATGCTATTTGCTCCACGACATGACGTGCAGACACTAAAAGTCGGTCCGTCGTTGTAAGTGTATGAGATCGTATGAGCGAGTGATGTAGGCCAAAGATCGCATTTACGAAAATTCATTTTACGACCCAAATCGTCCTCAATCATAAAACCGCAATTACGCACACCCTGCTGCCGACCTCTGACCGCCCACTCGCCTCTACAGCACATTGTGCACCCAGATAGAGACGGACAGTAAAAGAAATCTTACAGAACACGTCCTTCTACCGGAGGACTTTCGTGCTGCTTGACCTGCTGATCCGCCTTGCCTCAACCACCCAGTAGTAACTTTAGAAACAATTGCGATATCTCGCAAGAGCTGAATCCTCCCACGAAACAGTTGATTGACGAGAGCCATTATCCATCATTGCATCATCACCGATTGAAATATTTGAAATATTTTGTTCGAAAGTTTTCTTAAACTTTGATCGCAGCATATGTACAAAACTGTGATATGCTTTTCTCATGAAGAAAGCTTCATCTGTGGACTCTAGATGCTAGATGCTAAATTCCTAGCAGTCTGTACTTCGTCTAGGCTTTTCTACTTGCCAATTGTTGCTGTGTTTTCGCCGTCAATCAGTCATGTTTCAGCTTTTCGGCATCGATGGGTCATTCAAGTACGTTGTCATCGCTATGGTGTTATTCCAGGTATTCATGTGCTGGCTATTACAAGGTTTGCTATAGGTTAAACCGTCCTTACAATAATTTATATTAGTAACACTATAAAGCAGAGGTTGTAAAATATCCTCTTTTTTAAACACTCCAAATCTTAGAAATACGAAGAGGTTTCTGGGGATAGATCGGTGGTACTGAAACTGAGAAAGTAAGATTCTCTTGAAACTCGTTGGCCGCAACTCGGGCTAGCATTCGCAGTTTTAGTGGATTCTTCTCTCAACTAATGCGTCTCCACCTCAACTGCAAAGTTGGATAAGCATTAATAATTCAGCAATGCAGGAACTTAACATAACCTTTATTAAGAATTTCAATAGGATGGCTGTTTGTTTATATACCTTTAAAAGGCTAAGAAGCCAACATACTTTAATGTTATAAGAATGCAGTTCACGCTTGATGTTGACTTTTCTGTTCCAGATGCGGACTGGACATTGATATTTCTGGAAGCGTATCTTTGTGGAGGTGTTATCAATCATGCTATGACCCTAGCAATTCACGATATTTCCCATAATACCGTATTCGGGAACAGTTATCCATTATCAGTAAGCAAGCACTAGAAAATGAAGGTCTGGTGGAAAAGTCTTGCAACTCACTTCAGGTATTCTCTCAAAATAGTTAATTTTGTCTATGACAAAAATAAGTTCTCATAGATAGTCAAGTTGCTTGACTATGAAATAGCAAGGGTGGTACAACGCTTCAGCCTTATTGTGTTCAAATATTTATTTATTTATTATATACGTCCTAGGACGCGCTCAAAACAGAGTACCAAACAAGTGGACATACACTGGCAAAGGGTAAAACCTAGAAGAAAAAAAACTAACAAAAAAACTTCAAAAATGATCGATAAAAATGCCGTCAAAGGATAAGAGGACACAGAATCATACATCGGTTATAGAAAGAAGACAAACACAAGCCGCTAGGAGGAGACTGGAAGTAGAGGAGTCCAGAGTGGTCTCACTATGGTATTGGCATTTGTGAAAGCCGTGAGATTTGGGTCAAACCTAACAACTTAGTCGTAAAAAATTTGGTATCCCTGCTGCACCAAACAAGTCTACTTTATACAAAAAGAAAAAAAATCTATTGCACCCAAAAGTTGAAAGAAAATAAAAAACATTTTTTTGAACGGAGGGGCTGGCACCTTGCTTTGCCGAAAGACTAGCCCAGCACTTGGGTATTCAGCAAAGAAAAATAATTCCCATGCTCAAAAAAAGCACGAAAAGCAGAAATCTTACCGTAAAGACATATGGCTCGTGAGCGTAAAAATGCGCTACGTCTACGACCTTTATGCGCACGACCCCAGGGCGGGCCCTGTATCTCAAAGGCCTCTTTAAACTGGTACGCACCCTAGGCGATGGCATAGAAGGGAGGACACGCATGTTTGAATACATATGTCAGTACGGAGAAAAGCGTGAACCTTCAAAGGTATATGTAAAAGATAGCTCTCCAAGCAAGTGATCATTTCCAGCCCTGCGGTATACTACTATGCCAACCACCCTCGTGAAAGGCAAGCTAGTCGGCAAGACAAAGAAAAGTACAGATATCACATTTTGGCAATTTTTAGGTAGAAAAAAACGTGTATAGGTAAAAGTAGAAAGGGCTGAGATAGGACCATATCCAAAATCCCCATTTTATAAATGAGTTTAAAAATAAGTTTGTGGTGCCTGTATATAGGTGGAGGCAGAATTGAAGGAAATTAGTCTTTCTTGCGTTACCTAAGTTAATCACGGCAACGAAAAGAGCAAGCAAATGAAAGCACTGACTATCAAGTTTTTCTAGATGGGACAACGCTCATCTCAGTCGGCAAAATTCTTCTTGTTCTTGTTGATCCCTTCAAAGCATTCAGTCCTTTCAGCTTGCATTTTAGACTCTCTCAGTCGCTTTGCAGGTGCATCAAACTCTTGGGCCAATCTTGTTGGATGATCCCTAAGGCATTCTCAGGATGTGCTCATATCAGCTTAAGTGGTTTTCGTCTGCATAATAGCAGGATGACTACTGTTCTGTCGAGCTTGCCCTTGGCGGTTCTAAGGCATTTACGGTCGCAGAGTATTCCCGTGAATCGCTTCACTTGAGATAGGATTCGTCTACCCGCTCCCGATTAACTCTTCGTCGTCCTTTCTTGTATTTATCACTTTGGAAGTACGGCAATCCCTGTAGGTTCCTGACGGCCTCTCCTTTTCAGTAGAGTGCAACGCTGAAAGGTGAGGAATTTCGTCTTTTTTGCGTTCAGCCGTAGGCATTCTGCTACGGCCTTAGTGTCCAGCTCTTTCTAGATGATGCTTAGCTAGATGTAATCGACATGGAGGAATTACGTTTTCTCGAGGTGTTCTACTGTGCAGTAAAAATTCGGCAGAAAGAACAACGAACTCAGGCCAGACCTTTGTCGACTCTTTGTCACCCGTGTCCTATTCGAATCGACGCTTTCAAGCCTTCGTTCACCTCTCAATGACCCACGTATAAACGTTTTTGATATTCACATGCTCTGCAACACTCATTTCTCCAAGGATCCTCCGGAGCACAGCGCAAGGTACCCATCGTATGCCTCTTCCAAGCCCATTGTATGCGCCGTGGATGAAGCCGAATCGTTTGAGCAGTAGAAACAATCCCTCTTATTTCCGAGTCGATTAATCGGTCGGGAAAGTTTATCGTGCGTCTGGGATCCTTTGGCAGTTGGCGCACTCAAAAGAATCGTTCTGCAGCTTCATGACGGGAAATGTGAAGCTGACCTTCAAGGTCATCCGGTACTCTTTTTAACATGAAGTTGGAAGGGAAATTAGATGTTGCAAGACTTTTCAACCACCGCACTCTGTTGAACAAAGCCGCTCTAACACTCTTCTTCAGAACCGCTTCTTCGGGATGCTAGCCAACCTGCCGATAGGAGTGCCATTCTCCGTTTCCTTCAAGAAGTATCATGTCGAGCATCATCGATACTTGGGTGGGTACCAGTGAACGTGCTATACATAGGACTCGACTCGTAGGAGAACCTGATCGAATAACGCGCTTTCAGGTGAAGACGGATTGGACACAGACATACCAACCGACTTGGAGGCTCAGCTCTTCACAACCCCACTACGCAAATTCATATGGTTGACCTTCCAGCCGTTTTTCTACGCCTTCAGACCGCTGATTATCTACAAAAAAGCTCCGTCTGATCTCGAAGTCATCAACGCTATAATTCAGGTACCCTGATGAATGCAACTGACTGTTGGCATTTCTTTTTACGCATCAGTGACTTCAGGTCGCCTTCGACGCTCTAATTTTGCATTTCTTCGGTGTAAGATCACTACTGTATCTCATCATCGGAACCGTTGTAGCTATGGGAGTTCATCCAAGTGCTGGACATTTTATCTCAGAGCACTATGTGTTCAAGAAAAATCAGGAGACGTACAGGTGATCTGCAGCACTCATGTATAGTGCGCCGCTCACATTAAACCCATCTCATTGCAGTTACTATGGACTGTGGAACCTCTGCACATTCAACGTCGGCTACCACAACGAGCACCACGACTTTCCCTATGTTCCTGGCAGAAATCTGCCAAAGGTACGTCATGTGACTGCTTCATGCACCTGATGTCTCTCATAACTTTCCTTCGTAGGTTCGAGAAATTGCTCCGGAATTTTATAACAACCTGCATGCCCACTCCTCGTGGTCAAAGGTCCTGTGGGATTTCGTCTTTTCGCCGAATATGGGACCATATATGAGACTGAAGCGAAAAGCCACCGTTGCTCAAAAATTCGAAGCGAGACACGCTCTTGCCGAGTATTATCATGCGGTAGGTCTATGCTGCGTCTTGTACTCGTTTCAAAGCACCCGGTGATCGGCTATTAGTCTTTCAAACAACGCAGTTAACGTCTGCCAGACAGGCATAAAAGTGGCAATATCTATGACAGAAAGAACTGACAGAACCTGCTGGAGCGAGCTCGAGCCTGGAAATATCTGGAAATGGTCCGTGTCCTTAATGAGTCCGCTCTTTGATTAGTTTGGGTCAGCAGTGAGCACTGGTCCATCCAGAGTTTGGAGGCGTGTCGTTCCAGCCCTCTTTTTTTGCATCTGTTTTGCAAGCTCTCGACTGCCATTACCAGGCGCTAGTTTCCATAATACTGAGATTTGACCGTACGTTCCTCGTCTCCCTAGTTACATCTTCGACGATGCTGAATGCTCATTTCGGTCGTTTTCTCCTACCCCGCTCTGGCGCTAGGTCGTTGGTCATGTTGACTTGGCGACCCAGATACACGCAGCAAGAGCATGTTCGTTCGGAGATGTTCGTTCCGTTGAGCGAGAATGGGGTGTCAGAAACTCGCCTGTTCCTCATGCATGTCGTCTTCGTAATATTCAGCTGCGGTCCAACGTTCCCACTTAAATGATCGAAGTCAGCCAGCATTCGCTCGGCCTGGTGTTATGAGCACGAGCAAAACTATAGCGCCAGACGGGAGCCGAGCCCGCACCTCATGCTGACCGAGGGGCATTCGCTCTACGCCATGACACCACCGGCGCTGTTAGATTGAACGCAACATCAACACCTCGTGGGACCGGTCAGCGCTCACCCGTATCCTGGGAAGAGCAGCTGCGATATCAGCATGGAGTTTCAATTCAGTTTCTTTCAGCGCCGGTGGTGTCATGACGTAAAGCATTTCCGCCCGGTCAGAGGGAGGTGTGGGTTCGAGTCCCGCCTGGAGAGCTGGAGTTTTCATCACAACAAAGCATCGTCGTAACAGCTGCGACCTCGGTACCAGCCAATTGAAGCTTAAAGAAACTGAATTGAGCCACGAGATAGTTTTGGAATAACAACACAACGCCCCTCGAGTTTGGGTAATTGATCTTTATTGATTCTACATCAAATGGATAGTAACACATACTCGGAAACGGGTAATAGGTTATGTGGGTAAGCAGAGATATGAAAAGTGGTAAAATTAGAGGGAGCAAAGCAGCCCAAGGAGTAGTGGACCCTATGGCTAGAGACGCTCCTCGGATACGCAGCCCTGTACAGGTCTCCGGAGGAATGGGGAGGAGAGAGGCAAAAGAAGAACGATTTTCGAACCAACAAACACAAAAACGCTTTCACGGCCGTTTCAAATTGTGTCAAATTGGACGCTTTTCAGAGCAAGCTGAACACTTCTGGAACATCCTCCAAATCAAAACGAGCGTCTTCTAAATTAGAGCAGACACTCTGTGAGAAAATAAAATTGAACTTTTGTGTAATAAAAATAGAGTAGCGTTTTTTAGAAAAGTTTTCAACCTTTTGCCCCCAAAAAATGTTTGTTTTAACAGACTGGGCTTGCAACTTTTAAAAAAAAATATTTTCCTAAAAATGTAGATCAAACATGCTTGTAAATTTCAGGACATGAACAATTTTTGATTTAAATGAGAGACGAGACTGCACAATGCTCTCGTCTAGAAAGTCACAATTTCTCCTTGATTGGAAGTGTAAGCGCTGATTACAAGAGAAAGCGAACTGAGGATACCTGTGTTCTATACAACTGTTTTTTTGTGTCATTAACAGTGTGTAACTCCACGCAAGCAGAATTTTCTCTAACCATCACAGAAATACCGCTTATCCTAGGCAACTGCACGGCGCTACCCATCCTTCGACACTAGAATTGCTGTTTATTGCACTTTAAAACATGCTTAAGTCTATTATTTTTTAGTCTTTTTTTCTTTTTTTATAGTCTTTTTTTTAATAAAAATTGAAAATATGAAGGTTCAGCACTGCTCACCGTTTTAGGACAGGTGAACCACAATGCTTTAAGAAGGGAGTAAATTTTTCGAAGACAAAAATTGTCGCAGAACGGATTTGCGGGGTGTAGAAGTTTTGAGGAAAAAATGTATACCTGATAAGATGAACACCTAGTCACTTATTGCAACCCCATCTTTTCCGATCGATGATGACGATCATGAATGATGAAGCAGTGGACGTGGTTATGATGCGTATCTGCGAAACGTTCCGATGTATTGAGCCAGTGCTTCATGTACGAGCCAAATATTTAGATCTACGTGCCAAGCTGCCTTTGAGCTAGTTGAGAGAAGAGATATGTGCCTCGACTGTTGAAGGGAGTTCTTGGTAGAAAGAGCTGATGGAGTTTGAACTCCGGCTGATCGCCACCGGGAGCTCGACGCGTCTCCAGAGATGTTTTCGTCACTCCTGCCATTTGTGTTCTGAAATGCGGAAAGGGTAGGACATCAGTCAAATGCTCAATAGTGTGCTTTCAGCTACTTCATCACATCGGCTTCAACGAAATTTCGCGATACGCCATGCAATGGTTGGATGTGAATAACAACAGAAAGATTAAATGAACTATTTGTATAAAGACTTATTTATTACCCCGTGACTGTTGATTGTGACATTGACACATTGGATTACTTGAAGTCTGTTGCTAGGACCACATAGGTACGTATGTACCTACATGCACACACATACATATCCATATTCATATGCATACATACACACATACATACATGCATGCATACATACACCTCGTCTTACCTACGACTTTTGTTCAATAACTGGAAGATGCCGCCCACTGGAGGCATCCAATCAGCATTTGGACAGAAGCGATTACAGGTAAACAGCCAGGTCATAGAACTTGATATGCCGACAGATGCATTCAAACAAATGAGAATGACGACGGAGACGAACGCATGCTACCCATACAATTCGCTTATTACTGCTGCGGTGACGCTTTCCAATGAGTAAGTCCCGACCGAGAAACTTTCTGTGAAAAATTTCACATCGAACACCACTGGGAACAAGGCCCATTCCGCTTCTCATATTTCGACAGTTTCAGAGGTGTTTCGCAAACTTTTATTTCAATGTCTCGATTCGCCTGCAGATCAGGCAAGCCTTGGATCCTCACGAAATATGATTTTATGTGTTAATCCCACCATCCCACCATATATAATAGAGGAGGGTTTTTTTGTCTCAACGTGACCGTGGGAAACTTCGTAAACTCCGCGGGCTCGATGGTTTAATCACCCAAGTTTGAGGCAGGTTCTCGACTTCTCTCTCCGAAGGGAAGCGCAGGGAGGTGAGCAATCGCCGCTGCCGAGGAGGACACGTGAGGCGTTGCGAAATAGGCCGGCGCCGCGGCTCTGCCCGCGCACGTGTTGGGTGGCTACTGCTTCGAACTGACCCCCTTGAAGGCTCCTGTCCTTGCTACCGGTCAATTAGTGCTTGCAGTTAGGTGCTGCTACAGTTGTGTTACCGCAGGGTACAACTCTGCCGCCTGTGTGCATGGCCGAGGTCACTGCTCATTCCTGTTCTTGCTACCTTCTCTGTGTTCGGGCATAACATTCTGATGTGTACGAGCTTCCGCCTTCACTTTTCTGAGAACAGCTCCTGCTGTGTTAATCCATACTGCCGCTCTTCGTTACTGCCTTTGCCACCGTTTCACTTTGTTTCTCTTCGAGAGCCTTTTAAGTTGACGTCAGTGTTGTGGTGAGAATCTGCGGCCCTATTCTAGTGCTCCTCGCTCTACACGTTAGAGTATGCCCCTTGGTAGGAAGGCACATGTATGCCCATTCACAGCAGAGGTGACCTAACTTGGCCCACCATAGGGCTAGAACCTACCAGTGCTGCTGATAATTTTGAATTTCATACAACATAAAACGACGGATTGGGCGTTCCTACATCGTGGCCCTCCCGCCCCAGCCTATTTGATCCCCACTGCTAGTTGTAGCACTTATATCCACTCGTGTGCTTCTTAAAGAGGCTGACAACCACTTAACACGATGAGCCCTGTCCTCCTGAGCCGTTTTGTGCCTGATTCTGTAGGCTGTAAGTAAGATTCTTCCATTCTAAGTTGGTTGGATTGAGCCCATCAGTTTCTCCCGCCCACATAAACTTCCCACTTTCTACACCCTTCCAAGCTCTTGGATTTTTATTCGAGTGATAGCGTAGGTTAAACAACAAACACAGCGGTGAGGAACATACATATCCCACCTTTGTGATTAAGTGGCTTTTACACTATCAGTCGATTAAAGGCTGCGGTGAACTTTTCGAGGGCATGGTGCGATCTCGTCTTTTATTGCGCTATATGCTTGCTCATAGGCTGTAAGTAAGATTCTTCCATTCGAGCGCATGCGACAGTTTCTCCCGCCCACTCATGATTCCTATTTATCGCTTGGGCCCCTTTCAGACGTTGCGATATTTATTGATAGCGTAAGTTTAACAACAAATACAACAGTGAGGAACACACATATCCCCACTTTGGTGGATCAATTAGGTGGCATTTTTGGAGTGCATGGCGCGATCTCATCTTTTAATACGCTATATGTTTGCTTCTTAGCTGCGGGCTGTAAGATTCTCCCATTCGAAGTTTTCGGCTGAGCGATTTTTATTCGATTGATAGCAGAAGTTGAACAACAAATACAACAGTGAGGAGCACACATACCCCTACTTTGGTGGTTCAATTAAGACGCATTTACGCTATCAATCAAATAACCAGTGGTGCTATCGGTTTTCTCTCAGACCTAACCGATCGGGATTAGAGTTGCCTGATTATGTTGGCCGACGGGAGCGCTCCACAGTAGATTGGGCGTTTTGATCAGGCAGTCGATATCGATCGATATTATCGATCATTTGAGTGGTGCTATCGGTTTTCTCTCAAACCGAACCGACCACGATTTCTATCTGACACATTGGAGGTAGGGAAATCAGAGACAGAAAATCACACCATGTATAAAGCAGGGAGGCATAGGTCACTGTCTGTAGTGGTTCGTCAACAGCGGAAACCAAGTTCCCGTCCCACCCCAGTTTCCGACTCCACTAGACTCTCGGAATAATTCTTCCCGTACGTTCCCTCAAAATTAGTGGCTAATGAAGTCACCTCCGGAATTCGCCACACCTAGTGGCTCGAAGCACGACGACTGGACAGAAGTGTCAGACATTTCTTTAGGCTTGACAAGCTGCAATAGGCTGTGAATTCAACGCTAAATGAAGGAGTGCTGAGAACATTCTTCTGCGTGCTATGCTGAGTGAGTGGTACCAACAGTCTGGAGTAGGCGCAACTTTCAACGTGCTCGACGCTACGGATGCTTCCTCACCCAGCGTCGGTCGCCGGCTTCGCCGGCTAGGTTTGGGCTACGTCCCTAACGTGGCCCGCCATACCCGACGCCGGCGGAGCCGGCTAGCCTGGCGTGGCACGCACACTCCAGCTGGTGAGACTATATACGAGAGACAGAACACTGATCAGTCGGGTGGTTTGTGGAAGTCATTGCATATCAATTCTATATTGGAAGTTTCGCCACAACATCAAGAGAAAACTAGGACGTCGTGCACACCGAATGTATCATTCAACTCCCTACATGTTGATCAGAACGAATTTTGACGTGAGTACCATTAATAGGGATCCGCTTATAATAGATACCATTGCCACGCCGCGGAAACTCAATGGGGGACGAAATTTTGGGGGGGGGGGACGGTCAGGAGGTACACCCGCCTCTGCTGGAGGACGTGCGGTCTTTCTCTTATCCCCCTTGCTCACCCACCCCTAACCCCCCAGGCTTCACCGAGAGTCTAACGGCTGCCTTACGAAACCATTGACATGCAAAACAAAAGTTTCCGGTTCGCAGAACAGCGGTGTCCCTCCTGACGCCACGCCCCCCAGCAGGGGGGGGGGGGGGTGTACCTCCTGCCGCGCTGCCGAACCGAAAATTTGAGCTGAAGCTCCGCCTCCTAGAGAGATCCTACTGCGCAGAATCTGGTTACATTGTGGTAGCTTCGATCAGTTTAAGGTGTAAACCATAGGTATCCCGTAAGAACGCTTGGAGTTGATCACACCTAGTCTAACGATCGATCACTTATTCGGGAGCTAAGGTTAGCAAGTGGGCATTACTATAATGCTTTTTGGCACTTCATTTGGGAGGTGCACTCGTAAATTTTTCGCGGTGTTAACAAACTTGCGAATCCCCTCGTCTTGGCGCTTCATCACTTCTTGGCCAGAAACCGAATTGAACAACTATTTCTACATACTGTCTCGCTCAGGCTACGTTTCACCATAATATGTAATGTAACGCGCTGTTCTATACTATACTAAGAACTAAGTTAATTAGCTCTTCTTCACTGATGAGCCTCGGGTTACAGTAATTCTAAACAGTTTTTGTATGAAGACTTAGGTTTACTGCTGTTGTTTGTCACTGATCTTGTTATAATTAGTATTCCCATTGCTACTGTGTTATACTTCAGGCTATTATACTAAAATACTATAGGAATTTGAAGATTCGCATTTGTTGATAGATTTGCACCTACTTCCGTTCTCCGTCTCCGCGAAGCACTCAACACAGTGTCGTGAAACCGATACTTCTCACTTTTATTTCGCAACGAATAGTATGTACATCTATCTATGAATGAGGTAAAGTGATGGAAATGTGGTATACTCGTATCTAGGTTGCCATATATTAACATAGATCGCAGAGTCGAACGCATGTATGCGGGGCGTTCACGAGACAACGTGCGTCCATCCGCTGGCCCTCTTCACAGCTTCCTTCCACCGGGCCAAATCGGCGGCTCGTTGCCCCTCGTCCGGAGGTGGTTGGTAGCAGGTGGCCTGGAAATAGAAGGGGTGTTCGATTAGCCGAATGAGTGGCTCTTCAAATGATCCCTACCGCCGAATCTCTGGAAGAGAACTCGTCCAGGCTAAACTGCTGCGCGCCAATTCCTCCCGCCACTGCCGCTCCCCATGCGGTGATTTCGGTGATTTTCGAGATCTGAATGAGAATAGCTGAGCATGAGGATTCCTAACGACGAGCCAATCGTGAGCTGATTTGCCCAACCTTGATCGTCTTCCCGATAATCTCTGCTTGAATTTCGTTGAAAAGCACGTTCGACGTCATGCCCCCATCGGCCTGAAGGAAATAATCAGTGTGACTGGCGCAGCGACTAATCAGGGCAGATATTCAATGAAATGCAAAATCATTAAAATCGCATAGGCTAGATCCATGGAAAATGCCCGCTAGCTTTTTTGGGTTTTCGACAACCAAGGCAAATGTTTCGTCAAGCCAAACAGCATGAGGTAGTAAAAAACGTAGCACGTTAAACAAAGAAAGCTTGTTTGAATCTACCTGTGCTGAGAAACCTGCACATGAGATCGGTTTTAGTCCTCTAGTATGGGCGAGTACCAGCTCTTTGGATCTTATGTACCAAAAAAGGGAAGAAAATCAAAAAAAAAATCAGATCGCTTTAAAGCAAGACTCTCACTCGACACATCATACTGATAAACGGGATTCACTTTGTCGAAGTTTCAAGAAGGGAGAAATGGGAACTAATGAGAGGATTTTCGGCAAATATATAACGAAGCCAATCCACAAGCGGTAGAACACGTGCAAGCTTTCACAAAATTGGGAGCTTAAGGTATTCATTGTTAGTGTTATATTGTGCCGCAGGCAGTTTTTTGGTTGACTTTTTTTTTATTAATCAGAGCTCGATGTTTCGACGTTTAATCGTCGTCAGAGGAATAAGTCCGTGGTTAAGTGAGCTGCTTGACGACCAGTAGGAATGAAAAGAAGAGTTTCAAGAATAGAAGAGAAGTTGGGAGCCTCTTAAGCATTCACGTATTCCTTCCCTAGCGGCCACACTCTCGCGCCATCCATGAGTGATGCTAATCTAGCGATTTCCTCCTACCTTGAGGGAGTTCACGAGATTGTCCTCCTCAAGGTCCTCCTCAACAGCCTTGAGCATTTCAGCGCTTTGGTAGGCGACAGCTCGAAGCGCAGCTAAGCAGATGTGAGCTTTGTTCGTGACCTGGAACATGCTGCTATCCAAGCGGGCTCCGCGGCAGCGACAATGTGAAGGGTACCTGCGTGAGGCCGAGAATCGTCCCTCTAGCCGTGGGATCCCAATACGGCGTGTATAGGCCTGTGAAGCACGGCACGAAGAAGACACCCTCCGTCGAGTCTATCGAGCGGCAGATCTTCTCCATTTCCGACGAGTCCTGAACAGCTGTGATAATTCGGTGTAGAAACGGCTATAGAGGGAAGAAGTACCTTGATGAAGTTGAAGTTGTCGCGTAAGAACCGGACTACATTGCCTCCAATCGATCCCGAGCCTTCCAGTGCGTAAACTACTGGTGAGTCCGGACCGAACTGAAATAGATGAATTCTGAGATATAGAGCTTTCTCCTAAAAGTAGACTTTCCTACTACAGAAGCTGAGCCCCAGAACAGCTGAGGCTCGTTCTGACTAGTGTATGGAGTGTTTTCTACTTTCCAGAAGTCTCACCAGCCTGCTACCTACAGCACTTTTGATGGACTTGATAGTGAGATCGATGTTAGAAATTTTGCCCTCTAGACGACGGGCTATTTTATCCACAATTTAGTGGATATAGAACGTAATAATCTGGTTTTTACTATCATACGTTGAGCATTCTCTACCTTGTAGCACTGGCTAATCGTATGCTTCTCCTAGAAGCACCGCCCATACGGGTACGTAACGGAACTGTCGTTTAACATACCTGGAAGGCGACTGTCGTCAAGAGACCACGTTTGCTGATGGTTGGCTTCGTGCCTGTAAAGAAGACAAAACACAGTAAAAAAACTGTAAAACTTCAGGAGCTAGCTAAAGAAGCAACAGCTTACCGATGTTAGTCAGCAGGAAGGTTCCGGTTCCATAGGTGTTCTTCGTGTCTCCTTTTTTCAGACAGTTGTGACCGACCAAAGCGGCCTGCTGATCACCAAGACACCCGGAGATGGGGATGTCTTTCAGTGGACCTAAGAGATCGCAACATCAGCTTCATTTCGTCGAAAGCGCATTATTTTTCAAGTGGTTACCTGCAGTGAAACAACCATAGACCTCAGCGCTGGAACGGATTTCAGGAAGGATGTTTGTCGGGATGTCGAAAAAGTCGCAGAGTTGCGACGACCACTTGCGCTTGTGCAAGTCTGGAACGAAAACAGGACTAAACCAGAACAAAATCGCAGCATGAGATCCGAGCGCACTGCATAGTATACATTGGATTCGAATGAATCATTTTCAGATATCCAACTTGGTTATCACGATCCGAATCATTCAAGAATTCGAGGCGAACGAAATTGCCTGTAATTGGACCATTCGGATAACGCTGATTTCAGCACCCTTGATTTTTGGATGATTCGGTTCCCCTATCCGGATCATTCAAAAATCATCCAAATATCCGGAGTGCTGAAATTAGCGTTATCTGAACGATCCAAGTGCTCGAAAATTTTCGATTGGATCCAGTGCATAATGCACAGCAGGAGTGGGGGCGGCTCTCGGCTCTTGTACAGAGAATCTTTTCATGGTTGGGCAACTGTCGCCCAGGCCAACCAAGCATTCCAGCCCTCCGGTGAATTGGTATCAGACCTGCTCTGGATAAAACACTGTCTTGTCCACCGACTGGCTACCACAAGTCAATCATGGTCAATCATAGGCCAAATGCGCGGTGCAAACTGCCTCAACGACACAGAGCAGAAGTTAAATGGGTGGCGCACTCCAAAACGAATTTGCTAACACCGCCCTTTGTCCTCTAGCCTTTGCCCTTTAGCGCTGTCATGTATCCTCATCGTCATGGGTTCTCTAGCGTGATAGCTATTCTACAATTATAATTGTAGGAAATGCACTCACCGAGAAGGAGTGTCCTGGAAGCGTTGCTCACATCCGTGATATGCTGTCCAGTTAACTTCCAGATAAGCCAGCAGTCGACGGTTCCGAAGAGAAGTCTTCCTAAAAACTCGAAATTAACACCTCACATTTTCCGGCTCACAAGATGCAAACGCTGGATTGACATAACAAGTCAGGGCTGTGAAGGGATCTAGAAAGCATCTGTATAGATCTAAAAAGGGCTCAAAGTTTGCCAATTTATAATATCAGCGGACGTAGGCAGACTCATGTGTTCCTTAAATTTTTCTCCTAAGCTTCATTCATTCTAAAGGTAACACTCAATGGTATACAACATGCATAATAGCGTGTAATATGGTAAGCTTCTTCAACAGAACACAATTCCCTGCCAAATAAAAAGAATTGTATAGTGTTATCTGCGTTTGCGGCTGTTTCCACAACGTTCGCAGCGAGGTTTCTTAAGATCAGACACGCAGTCGAGGCAGTCCGGTGAATGCTTTAAAATTTCGGCGCAATGAGGTAGAAACTTTCCGCTTCCTCTAGTGCTACGGGGATCTACAGTAATCTACGCATAGTTAATCTTTGCGAAAAATAAATTATCTGGCGCGGAAAACCTCATCTATGTAGAATTATTGAGGAAGTATCAAAGAGTGTCGACTTGCTTCTATGAACTTCGGAATTTCGTCAACGGAGTTTCTTTTTATTTGTTGTGTTGTAGCACCTTAAACAACGCCGATACCCAAACTGAAACTGTACACCTGAACAAAGAGAATGTGTTATCAAAGGAATGAGACGACCCTAATTCGAGTGGTGAAGAAGCAATGCGGCACAATTCTCTCCTCATGGTGTCTGATCACACGCGGACTATAATGACGAAGTTTCTTTTAGGAAGAACTCCCCATATCTGCTGTTAGGTTTCGCTTTCTTCTTTGAAAGACCCCTTAACTTTCCTAAGCATTTCGAGTATTTCCTGTGAGGTTCGGATTCATGCTGGGAGTTTCTGGCCGCAAAGACATATCTGCTGTTTGGAATTACATACTAAAACCTCCCCACAACTGTTCTAAGGGAGTCACAATGTTCCCACAGTTAGTTTTCAGCATACCTTCGATCTGCGCCTTCTTAACCGCCGAGACGTTCTGCAGAAGCCAACGCAGTTTCAGTGCGCTAAAGTACGGATGAATCGGCAGTCCAGTCTTCTCTTTGAACTCGTCCTTCGACCTGGAAAGAAATGCCGTAGTCTTCTCCTCAACCTACCGTATATCTCTTCACTGGGATCGGATTCGTCAACGATTGAACCTCCGAGTATGCGGGGTATAAAGGGAGAGATACCCATTACCCCTTATCTTATCTCTGCTCCTTATACCCTGCATACCCGCGGTTTAATTGTTGATAAATACGGTCACTGGTATAGAAAGGAGCGTACTTCGAGCTCGTCCTTGTGATGCTCTCTTCGGCGAGGTCTGCGGTTCGGTCATCGAGCCACACGATGGCGTTGTACAGTGGCTCTCCAGTTTCTTTATCCCAAACGATAGTGGTTTCTGAAAATACAGTGCTGAGGTTATTTTCGAACACAACACAGCGGTGGAGTGGCTGGTTTCAACCGCTTCAGGTTAAATCATTTCCAAGCCCACTGACCTCTTTGGTTAGCGATTCCCACAGACTTGATCTCATCGGTGGATATGCCTAGGTGTCCGAGTTTATCGACGACCTTCTCAATGCACTTCTTGACAGTGTCGATTATTTCGTTTGGATCCATTTCTACCCATCCCGGATTAGGAAACAGCTGTCGTACCTCGATCTGAAACGTCACAGTGACAGTAACCTTATTCGGGCTAGGTTTACGCACCAAGCGGTGGTCCCTCGCATCGAGCCATGGCAGTTCATTTTTCTACTACACAGTGGACTTAGAGCCGAGACCATGCAAGGAAGCTTCGACCAAGGGAAATGGATGCGCCGTAAGCAGCTAGCACGAGACGCCTATCGGAACGTGTCACTCCTACAGTTTGCCACGCTGCACATGAACACAACGTATGACCTTATGTGGGCCCGTTGAATGAGGGGATACACTCAGGCGCGCTACAGGGGCGCATACACTTTGCTGGTGGTTACGAGTGAACGAAACGATAGGGGATACCGGTGACTTGATGTAAGATATGGCGGCTGATTCCTATGGGGCCAGATCCATTAACGATACCGCCGGTATCATCTCACCGCGGATTCATCATACCGTCCTACGTAGTAACCAATACATAGAGTTCGACCCCATATTTACCATGCCGCGTGTTGATGAGTCGAGATATCATCAGTAGGTTTGGCGGTACTTTTCACCATAACCGGCCAGTAAGCGGTTGATAAATCCGGCCCCTGAATGTTCGAGTTGGGCTGACGGTCCCAATGATGCTGCTGATACCAGCAGTCATATGAACGTCTTTCTAATACTTCTATTTAATCGAATGGCTTATTGTGCATTCAGTATGATGAAGAAGTAGAGAGGCAACGAACTGGATTAGGATGAGGATGTCGGTTTCATCAGCCGTCTACATTTCGGTATCATCATCATGCATGTAATTTGCAATTTTACAACCTTTTGCGGTTCAGATTGTACTTGGACGAGTGAGCCTATTATCTCCCAGCTGAAAGTGGAATTTCGGTGCGTAGGATGTCCCTAAATATTGGAACAAACTTCGCCCATTATGATTATTGTTCAAGAACTGGTTGCAACATCTTGCTTTACTTTTAGCCGCATAGGGGCACCTGCTTCGAATAGAGCTATAAAAAGCGTTCCGAATTTCTTCACGAGCAAGGTTGCAAAACCTGCTTTTAAATAAAGAAAACCACATTCTCAGCTGCACCACTCCTTTCTTGCTATCCCTCAAAACTGCAGCAACAAAAAGCAACGCCAGCGAAGCGTTCTCTTTGAGCGCTGGATCTATCTACCACTTTTTAACTAAAAACAATCTTCTGCGGTGGTACAAATCGCTCCGTGACAGGTTTGCGACCTGATAAGACTCCCGTGTTCAAAACAACTTATTATTAGAACGGTCTTTGAAGGCTAGAATGTTCTGATAGAAAACACTCTATTATTCAGCTCGCGCTCATCAGAGGCGAACGTCACAGGCATCCTTTGCACTGTCTATTTTTGAAGATTGTACAGTACCAGCGGTGCTTTGCTTTAGTATTAACTTCCAGCTGGTCGATGTTATTACTAAGAGCATCTCAAGTCATAGGAAAGCTTTCGGATTTCCCAGGCTACAGTGAGAAGACTTTGCCGGACTGATTTCCAGAAGGGCGATCGCAGAGATCCGAACTCCTGGAACTCCTCCATCCATTTTCAGTGGAAGTGTGTCAGGAAGTCAAGCCAGGTTGTATGAAATTGGCCATCGAACTGCAGGCATACGATGAGTCACTCTACATATGAACATAAGTGGCGGTTTCAGACCACCTTCTATCTATAAGTATTGGAATTTCTGAGGTTTGGCTGAGTTCATTGGAAAATGCGCTCCCTGCGTCCAACAGCACACGCAGCTTTGAACCATGCCGATGCTGTATCATGTCAGCATGTCGAATACGGAGACCAGAGGCTGAACAAATAGGATCTTCTGCTACATATAGTATCCCAGTTCATCTACTCTACTCGAAAGAAGAGCGTGAAACAGATAGATCCCCTCCCACAGTACCCTCCTTGTCTTCTAAATGATGACCTCAAGAAAATTGAAGACAAGCTGATTGCAGTTTTACGTAGGAGAGAAAGAAAAGAAAGGAAGGAAAATTCGGATCTATTCTAATCGGAGGGGGGCATACATTGTTTTGTGTCTCTGCTCCCTACCTTGAGGCTCTACGAGAGCCTCAGTTGCTGTCCCATAATGCGGGACTTTCACAACTGGCACTTTAGGCTTGCCCCCTCCAGTGGGAGGATAGATCCGAAGTTTCTGCTAAAAATTTGAAACTTTCAAATAGACATGCAGGTTTAATTATATGTCAGAGAAAATGCATGTGGCCACATAAGTTTCACATTTCGCAGTAGGGCGCAGATCGCTCCTGGAAAGCCATAGTGAAAGATACTCATCAATGCAGCGACAGAACTGATATTGGACGCCATCTAAGGAGGCTATGCGTCGGAGAAAAACCTTTGCTTCTTGAAAGAAAGGCAACGGAAGAGAAGGAAGCAATCTTAATCGGAAAATCGGCTCTAATGCGGCAACTACGTCCAGGTCCCATATCCCAGCAGAACAGTCCTTCCTTGAATATAACGGACAGCCCTTGTATTGCATAGCAGAGAATGGTACTCTAGGGCATACTTGCACCAGCCATTGCTAGCTGCACAAAATTTTGATCACTATGTTCAGCAAGGTTAGAAGGATTTGGGAAGCGGTGTCTTTGTGGGAAGTGCGTAACGTTAAGGTCGCACTTACTAGGAGCGTAGATGCCGACTCGCTCAAAGTAACAGTGGCACAGGCTCATTTCTTACATACCATCCCTTCTCCAGGCTTGCCCAGACATTCCGCTCTCCTAACTGGAATTACACAGATGAAGGTTGCAAAGCTCGAAACGGTAGTAATACTCCAGACCTCAACCGACATCATTCCCAAAAATCTGCGATGGCGAGAAGTAAAGAAAACAGCTTGCATCTTTTCCATCACAGGTTTGCCCTAGTAGCAGCAGTTCTACATGTGCATACCTACGCTGTATGTAGTGGATTGCCTACATCCCTGCTTACGCTTCTCATTTTAGAAGTTTCGGGTCCAAAACTTATCGCATCCTATGAATGAGAAAGAGCAAGAGGCACGCGGATCGACCTGCGCCACTTTTTTGAAAACATTTACTTTTAGGACTTTCTCTAGATGCTCTACGACCTGAATCCTTTGTGCGAATTTCTGGAACGCCCCGCTTCGAGCGTTGTTTGCGGAAAGCTTCGAAAACCGCGGTTCGTGCTCCTCCTAGGGCAGGAAAATTCTTAGATTCCGTTCTATCCGCCTAACATCGTTCTTTGAAAAATATGATTTAAAGGAATGACGAGATTTTTCCACCATTTTAAAGTTAGTTCAGAAGCTCCAATTCTGAGTGGACGGGGGAGTTAGGGAGTTTCGCGAGACAACTGCCACCACGTGCATATTCAGCGAACAACCATGGTCGGTGCGATCTAGCGTAGTTCAGCAGCTGGCTGCACAGCACCAGTCTAGATGGAAATTTCCATCCGTGTGCAGCCGGACATTTATACCACTCCTGTATGAGCAGCATGGTGGCCGTCCGCCGTAGCGGTTTGCGACAGGTTTAGTACCTTCCGACTTCTCTACCGTCCTATAGCCAGAAAGTGGCGATCTGGCGCAATCCTGATCACCATGAAGAGAGCGAGATAATTACATGCTGAATGACCATTTGCAATTAAGAAGTTGAAGGAAGCCTCCATTATGTAGATTGGGTTAGTGTGGAGCATTCATGCCTATATGCGCCTAGTTCCACTTCTACCATCAATTTTTTCGAGGACACAGATGACGATAAGCTTGTCCACGAGACTCGGCTTTCCCCAGCATTTATACTATATGCCCTAGTTTTACAGAACGTCATGAATTTCAGATGAAAATCTAAAGTCGGCGGACCCCACGGATCCGCTCTAGTCTTAGAGGACAATCACGCTTGTTGGACAACGGCAGCAAAGTTGAAGTTAACCTATTCCTCAAACAAGGCGTTCTAAACTGGCCTATTAATGGAAGGCGCAATACGAACTGAAGTGCAGGGGGCACTCCCTCCCAGGCATGACGTTTCCGATACATATTGAGCGTGGGGTATGATAGGATGTCTCCATTCCCTTTCGATGACCCACCCCGCGGAAGGATGGCGCGACAATGGCAAGAAACAAAAGTGAGAAATAGTAAGAAGTGAGAAAGGCCCTAGTATGAAAAAAGGTGAGAAAGCTCATCGTCACAGGAGTATCCCCTCCCCTCCTGTTTGTATTCTACCTAGAGCACAGTTCCGCGCAGTTTGCTATCGAGTGCACGCCATTCACCTCCTGAAGTCACTTTTTTAAGCTGCGCCTTCTCGGCCTAATCCGTTTGGACACCGACTTTCAAACTGGAGACTTTTCTGGAGTGTTGGATCCACGTCCAACGCACGTTCTCAAGCGCAAGGTGCACTATGTCAGCGACGCTGGACTGGTGTAATCCACGTCCTCGAAACGTCTTTACAGGTCCGATAGATGATGCACTTTCATTTTCGGGTGCAAGTCTAGAGAGTGGTGTCCAACCTGTTCCTCTTCTATTTTTGACAGCTTTGCCCAAGGAATCGGAGTTAGATATCCTTCTAGGTCTATACTAAATAGGTAAACGTGTTTAGCGTTCTGTTCTACAGTTCTTGGCTACTCTGCATGCCGTGAAGGAGCATTAGGGAGTTCTACAGTTCTTGGCTACTCTGCATGCCGTGAAGGAGCACTCTAGACTTGCACCCACCTTCGAACCCTAATCATACACGACGGAGACTTCGCTCACTTCTTTAAAAAATCTTTTCACACGAGTGCTCTCGCACTTAAGAAGCGTGTCGTTTTTGACGGAAAGCTTTGGCAGTGCCTGGAAATTGGACCTGACAGAACTCTAATAGGGGACTGCGATCGAAGAATCTGCAAAGTCATCACAGAACAGTGCACAAACACACAGCTGAGTAGGTGGATCAGAAAAGAACTGGAAGTGAATCGCCTGGCTGCGATAGCTATTCTAACCGACGCCGTACATATTGTGTGTCTCATACATCGAAAGCGCTTTCAGGCGCTATGGTAGTTGGGGGGGGGGGTCACCTTGCAAAAATGTCACAGGCACGAAAAAAAGAAACGGTAACACACTGATAGTTAAGAAAACAACCAAGCAATGCTATAGCTCTGTTCTGTGCTCTCCTTCGCGTCAGCGGAGGAGAGCACAGTTTTAGGCAGGGGAAGGGACTCCAGGGTGTAGCTCAAGTGACGCACCCGTGCTAAAATTGCCTACATCCTGGAGCTCCCTCCTCCCTTGCCAAATTCGGAAGCAGATAAAACACGGATCTGTAATCGAAAAGTGGAGATAAGAGTGCATTCACATTCGCTGTAGGTAGCTACGTGCCGCGGCGGGCAGCCGCGGCAGGCCATGGTGACCCCCCCCCCCAACTACCATAACGCCCGCTTTCATTCTAACGAGCTTCTTGCTTAACAGCGTGGTGAAGAAGACAAGAATATCAAGTATGTAGCCCAGGGGATTTAGCATGTCCACGGTGGCGTCTTCCTGACAAGCATTTTCAAAGCACTATTTCGATTACCCTTTTACCCAAAGGAGCTTGTGGGTTCGATATATGTCCACCTACATGAGGAGAAAACTTGATACCGATCTGCAATAGCGCTGCTTCAGTATTGTCCAATTCAAGAGTGCTCCGCACCAGCGCAATGTAGACTGCTGGATTTCGCGGCATTCGTGGCACCGCATAAGGGGATTCCACCTCCTTCCTTTCTGGTATAGATCCGAGCTGGGTAACGTTGTGCAGTCCACTTCTAAGTTGGGACCGAATTCATCAACAATTAAACTAGTGGATATGCGGGGTATGAGGAGTAGAGATAAGATAAGAGTCACGTAGAAATAAGGCAAGAGTTAGAGACGCAGACTTCATCGTGGGTATCTCTACCCCCTATACCCACGGGTTAGTCGTTGATGAATCCGGCCCCAGGTCAAGACCGCTAGTTACGCAGTTAGCGGCCATCTACAAGAAGTGTAGACGACGTGGCGTGCTACACCAGTGCACCAGCACTGACGTGATGAAGTATGCGCGTGAAGACGCGTGTTGGACGTTGGTCCAACACGCAATAAAAGTCTCCAGTTTGGAATTTGGTGTCCAAACGGATTCAGCCCACCTTCCCCCCCCCCCACCTTTCGCGCCCTCAATTTTGCAACTCTAATGGCTTGGGTCTCACGAAATAAAAGCTTATATGCATACCTGATGGCTGGTCACTATGTCTCCAGTGTCAGCCTCAAAAACGAGGAAACGACTGCTGGAAGTTCCTTGATCGATGGCAGCAAGCAGCACCATATCCGGGACTCGGCAATATTACCTGAAACAATCGCTAAACGAAGGACGACTGATACTGATCTGATGCGTGGCTGATACTAGAAAAATCGCGACGACGCTCGATCACTCGCTACAGCATTACACCCAACTATCATACACGAGGCGGTGGAGGTGGTGGGTTGAACAAAGTTGGCTGGAAGCCAGTTAAACGCGTGGCTGCTTTTCAGCTCTGCATGCTACGCAGGGAGCGGTGGAGGCAGCAGTGTAATGTGGTGTTGTCCGTGACGTCGACGAGCGTTCCACTCGTGCCTGACGTCAGAATCAGGCCAAATTTGCACGATCATCGATCCCTTCAGGTTCGGTTGAACCGCACTTTAGCCACTGGAGGCTTTTTCCGAGAGATCCTGCATTATACCGACCTCTGTGAGATAATCATGTGGACAGGTAGTGAACTCCAAATCGAGATCGCGCCCTTTGATCCTGCAGTGATCAAATCTGTTCAGGGTTAGCAGCGTTTTCATGCAGATGAGCTCTCGAGGCCTGTAATCTGACCACTATGCTTGATTCAATGGAAACTCGCGTCTGCCAAATCAGATTCATTCTGAAGAAAACCACCTTCACATGGCTCGTCCACCTAGCTAGATCTTTCAAAAGTTCAACTTTCCGAGTGATATGTAGGACTAGATTGAGCTGAGCGGGTGACAAGGTGGAATCGTTTGTTTATCCCTGGATTTCTAAGCGATATGTCCCTTATGTGACCGGTAATACGACCACTCCGCGTTCATCTCAAAGCCTTCTTCTTCTTTGACATTACGTTCCGGAGTCAATGCTAAGAACAACCGTAATATATTATCAACATGACTTTCAGAAAACTGGGAAAGTTAGCACAAAACGACTAAAGCTCTTCCAAAAATTAAGTGAGTGCTCAGAAAATGAATTGATTTCAGCACAATTTGTTAGCGATTTTTAAAGTGAGCGCTTCAGTGCAGGAGGATGGTAAGGAATGTTACCAAAAAGCAATGAATAAGCAATTCCACAGCCCATTGCGTTTGTAATAAACGGCGCGCCTGCACGTCCCACTGATTCGAGAATTTCAATGCTCTCAATGATTCATAAGCAGCACAAGCTACCGCGATTTTGTGACAGTGCTGTTATATCTGCAGTCGTCCAGCAGTAAGTGCGTGGACCTTCAATAGGACTCGTTGAAGCTCTTGAGCAGGAGAAAATTCGCTGCTAGGAACGCCTCTTTTGCTATCGCAGAAATAAGGTTTTAAGCCTTACTGCAGACCATCGAGCGTTTCTGTCTTGAAGAAGCTAAAAGCTTGCACAGAAACGAGTGCAGGCACTGCACTGAAGAACCTTGATCTAGTCATGCAAGAATATCGCTTCTGCTCATTCTGTTCGCTCCCCAACATGGCGTAGCAGGGATTTTTATGTCGAGGACGACATTACATTTCTCCACCTGGCTTCACTGAGGTTAACTGCTGACCACTGTGACCATGACCTTAATCGAAAGATCACCTTGTGTAGTACATCAGCTTATAGGAGAAGCGATTATCTATAGAGTGCTACCTAGATGATTCATTAAGAAGCAGAATTTCAAGTGCACGGATCGAAATGGCTCTGGAGTTCACGCATGTTACACCCGTCCGAAGGCCGCTTTTGAAGGCGGAGGAACAACCACATATTTTGTGACGGCATGAACACTGGCAAACTGCTGGTATACAATTGCCGCTAAGTTTGGGTTTCCTTCATTTTTACCGCGTAAAAAGTTGAGCATGAATTTTCGGCGCATCCTGCCCTTAGCGTACGGCACATCCCAGACCATGCTGTAGCAAGCCTGTCTTTGCGGACCTCCGATCATCATCATTTTCAATAGCGTTTGTCCCGCTTGGTGGCGGGATCCGCTCTTCTGGTTTGGTGACGCCATTTCTCCCGATCAAATGCTTGATCAGGATGCACACCAGCCATCTTTAAGTCCAAGTGCAACGTATCTAGCCAACGTTGCTTCAGGCGTCCTCTGGGCCTTTTTCCAAGGACTTCAAGATTCAGGCCAATCTTACAGACGGTGTCGTCGTTAGCGCGAAAGGCTTGGCCGTACCATCGTAGGCGGGCTTCGCGCATCTTGTCCGCTATCGGCGCGACACCGAACTTTTGTCGTATGGACCTCCGACCAGCCCTTACTTTTTTTTTAATTAACAAGGTTCGTCTGAAGGAAGGTGGGAAACGAACCAACGAGATTAATTTCTTGTTTGTTCATATTACTCAAATATGTTTAGTTAATTTGTGTAAAAAAACAGAAAGCTCACATTCAAATACAAAAAATGACGAGACGAGAAATGCGAGGACCCAGTCGGACAAGTAAAGGAAGGTTATGAGACAGGGGTAGAAGGTGGCCCACTTATCTCTGCCATCGTCGCGGACGGTTCGAAAGGGCAGGATTTACAACAGGTGAAGAACGTTCTTGCTCAGCTGTTTACAGTTTAGACCGATACTACATAAAACACACAGCAGTACGAGCGAGGTTGCCAATTTGATTGACGTCGAGTAGAGCAGTTCCAGTAGGTTTAAGCCGGGAAATTTCTCAGACTCTCCCACTTGATCACTTAATGAGAGTACTTCGTACCTTTTCCGCTTTTCCACCTATGAAAGGTGAATAGAAAATGATTTTATACATAATTTGGTGGCTAAAAATACTGGCTGTGGTAGCGATCCTACTATCTTAAATCATCCTATCCCGCCATATATAATAGTCACCATATAACTCAGTAGGATCAGATGTTCTTGCAGATTGAAGGGCCGTAAAGAATTGGAGGTAGGCGTTGTGTAGGGCAACCTCGTACCGCAAGTGCAATAATTTAGGGCCCGCCGTATTCCTGGCGATTCCGGCAACTGTGCGAAGTGCATCAATCGATTTCTGGAGTGCGCTGCTATTAGAGATAAACCCAACAACGGGCCAGATACGGCTCCACCTGGAATTGGGAAGCCGAAGGATCAGGAGACACAGAATATTCTCCATGTCATTTCTTCGTGGAGCCTCGGGAGGTCAGATGTTGCTATTTATCCGACCGAGCGCCTCATCGTCTCCGTGCTTTCGGATATCATCTTGAGCGACAACATAAAATCCTCTTTTCGTCTCAAAACGTAAGGCCTTAATTTCACGAGGAAGCCCCTTTTCTTCCATCAAAAGGAGAAATGGTAGAGTAACAGGCAAATCGGACAAGTGTGGTCAGGAGTGAGCGAACTACCTGTTATTCGTTATCAATTATCCGGTTCCCAGGGGTTTTGCCTATAGGGTTTGTTGTTCGTTACCCTGCGATTTTACTGCCGGATAGCGAGGTGCCGGATGCACCCTAGTGCCTAGCGGATCCCAGGGAGAAGAGAAAGTAAGCTATGCGCTCTATTCATCAATATTCCACATCGGCAGTGAGTTGGATTTAATTTCTTGTGATGACAGTATTCTTTTACTAGCGCTGCGCCGAGTGAAGTCTGATTAACAGCCTTGGTTCACCCCTGGCGATCATGCAACTATTCTCCCAAGTCTCGTTGCAGTTCATCGAGCCTAGAGAAATGGGAGCTTTTGTTGGTTCGAACAATAAACAAATACAAAATCGACTCATAGCATACGGAAGAAGCCGCTCTTCTTACCAACTGCTCCAGGTTCTGACATCATTGAGTTTTAAAATTCTAAAAACACAAATTAAAGGGTCTAATGCGAGATCATAGGAGTTTAGAATCTTGGTCTGCTATTGAATCCCCAGCTTAGCTTTATCTTTTGCTTGTTACCCGCTTTCCGTTATCCGGCTATTTTGGCAAAATTATCCATTATCGTCTGCTCATTCAGGGTGCTAGTACTTTCGAGACATAGAATTTCAACGCAATGCTTGGACACTTCTTAGTTCCTAAGGAGTCTCCGCTGCAAGAACCGATTATCAGAAGCCGTATGAAATTTGCTTTCAAAGAATATGATGCCTGGCAGAAGGAATGGAGTAAAGCTAGACAAGGTCATGCGTTATGTGGATCCTGGCATCACGCACAGATTTGTCATAAGGTAGCTTTATTAAGGCGGAGGTTTTGATCAAAGGTCCGAAAGAAATTCGAATTTTCGAAGACTAAGACCTGTTCAGGATGACGACGATACCGTGGAATTGAAAGACCTAGTAATGATTCTTATGCTAACCTTACGGCACTGAAGCAGTAAAATTGCTTTATTAAAATTCCTCTAATTTGTAATTCTGGGAATGATAAGTGCTTAAGAGCAAAATCCGCCACATTTACAGGGAACAATAGGACTCTTAAAGCGTTTAGCATAGATATGAAGGTCGTTGAGCGAACCTTATTGCTCTCCTACAGACAAAGCGGACTGACAGAAAGGCAGAATATTGCGTATTTGGCGTATACACTCACTTGAGGTGGCCACGCGATGAACAAGTCAGTGTTTATTCAGATGTCGGAGGGGTGGAGGGATGGGTAGGTTAGGCCGAGCTGGGGAAAAACCAAGAGGTTCGATACGGTGGTGCGCGCACGATAGCCAGCGCGTCCACCGACTGCGTTATCACTGCACAGCGCTAGCCAAAATGGAGGTACAAGTAGGAAACGAAAGTGGACTAATGACGCAATGAGCACGTCAGTCTTCTTTGGCCAGTATATATAGCCCTGGCAGTGAGACTCCTCACATGACGCGGTACAAAGTACATTTAAAATACTCGGTTTCTAATGTCTATTCCAGACATCTCAGACAGGCATCGGACAAACTCTTATTCAATTCACGAGGAAAACGTTGCAGTAAACACGATTTGGTCGACGGGGCAGCCGCAGGGGACGACCAGCAACTGCGCTTCGTCTGTGATCGGAGCACAACGGACACGGAATGCGGTAACAGGAGTCGGAAGGGTGAGGCATGACGACGTTGACGACGACGTGGTCTCGGGCGGGTCACGCGGCGACGACACCTGAAGATGCAGGCGGCCGTGTCTCGGCGCGGCTGCTCGTTCATCAACGAGCGAAAATAAGCAACTAACTGGTGAAAGACCGGGCATGAAAAATTGCCGCCGTGGGGGAGGCAAGCTCATGACTTTTGCAGAAGATCGACAGGCTTCGGCCGTTGGATGATTTTCACGTGGTGTTATGGTCACGCGCACAAGAGAAATCAGGAAACAACAGTTGCTCTGTCATCAAACAATCTTTGAAGGTTGTTTCCGATTTTGTGGAGATAGGTGAAGAACGAGGCTGTGGTGGAGAACAACAGCGCAAGCTACAAACTGCAGGATGCGCAAAATGGTCTTCCCTGCTGGCACATGACCACATCCCATGACGGCGACGATGTGTAGTGCTGAGTAAATCTGTACTCAGCTGATAAGAGAATGGGAAATAACGCTTGTTGCGCCGTGGATTCTCTGCTGAATCATCACCGCAGACGAATCCTTTCTAATTTTTCCGTGGGGTTATTAGGTCACTCCAGAATCACGCCGTCTTAAAACGTGGTCTCGGGCGGGTCACGTGCAACAAAACATGTAACAAAATACAGGGTTTAAACCGAGACCTGTTCATTGAACTAGAAATCATATCTTAAAATGCTTGTTCAGGCGAATGGAGGGTGCACACTATAGAACAAAACGGACGCACAAGAGTTCCTACTTCGTATACATAGGTCGTCCCACCTTTGGGGATTGACTTCCCAAACTGCGATCAAACGGCATTTTTTACAAAAACGTTTTCACATCCTCTTATCAGGGTGGTTCACCAGCCACGATGTTGCTGACAGATTTTTTATATAGTGAACATGTTCTAAACTGCCGCCATTGCTTTATAGGAGCTTTGTGATACCAATTGAAATCGCTGGAAGTCCCCTCAACCGCTCTTATCACTTAGACCCAAAATTGTCTTCAAAAAATTGCGTCAATGACGACCATTACGGCATGCACTTATTTGGAACGTTTCCTCTAGTCGTTGATGAATGAACTTCTATCAAGATCAAGATATATATTTCGCACCCGCAATTCCATGTTACCGCTTCGACAGTGCATACCACATGTTTTTTTGTGAAGGCCTGCAATTTCAGAACAAGGAAGAAATTCAGCCAGTTCAAACGAAATCTGGATGACAGAAAATTTCGTGAGCAGGTATATAAGCTCTTTTTTCTTCATTGTACGCGTCAACGCTAAATGCAGCACCGTTTTCATGGGTTGAAGCCTATCGCTTTTCTAGCTCAATCAAAATGAAGTTTACGACGCTCATACTACACCTCTGTTTCTGTAAAACAGCGATGATGCCATTATTTCAAACACAATCTGCAGTTGGCTACATATTCTACGTGGAACTGTTTCTACAAGCGTCAGGATTCTGAAGACGTCGCCGACGTTGTGATATGAACGTCATGTACATTTCATCCGATAATATCAAATTTGGAGATGTAGGGAAGTACAAGTGTCAAGAAATAAGTGGACGCTCTGCACTTTTGAAGGCACCTGCATTGGTCCACACTGTGCTTGTACGTGTGAGTCCACTGCTATAGTCGCTCGGTGATCGTTATTCGAACTGAGGCGACCACGCCAAGAGAAGGGTGCCATGCAGGCCGTCATTCTTAATGTGACTCACTCGAATTTCTCCGGCGTAGAGATCTCGGGATCGTCTGCAGGAAGCGTCCCTGCATTTTCTGAGTAAAGCGGAGACAACTGCAACGGTGACAGTGCAGGGCAAGCGCAAGGGAAATGTCTCACAACTGAAGCATTGCGATTGCGTGCATGTGTGAAAGGCCGAAGAGTGCGATATATTCTTTCGATTACTATCCAGTAGATGTAGTGCGCAATGGGTTTCGGCTACCAATGTCTCCAATTAGCAGCCAGTAGCAACGACTTCTGAGAGCAAGAAGAGCCATCGTGAACAAACCCCAGAACCATGTGGGTATGAGGACCCCACACCCTGTTCCGGGCGGAAGAATAACAGATACATACTTGGGAGTTAGGACCATTGACGACATCGTATCTAACAACTGGACATATACCATTCTCACCTAAAACTGGACACTTTTGAAATTAATCGGAACATCTTCCAAATCAAAACGCGCGTTTTCCAGATTAAACCAGGCACTCTCAAAATACGTCAAAATAGATAGTTGCCTTAGGAAAGTTCATTATGATTTTCTTTGGTGATTTGGCACAAGTGAAAGCAGTGTTTGAAGCGTAGAATGTTCCATGTTCGACTGTCGTTGAATCTTAGCATGTCCGTCCTCCGTCGTACAACATCTCGTAAAGCTATCTGGCTGCCGACCTCTGTTGGGTTCTCACCGGAGGGTGCCAGCCGGAGGATCTCCGAAGCGGTATATCCGAAGGGAGAGGCTCATTCACCCATGCCTTTCTCCATCCGACGGTGATTCGCCAGTCTTTTGGTTGTTTTAATAGGACCAGTCGAGTTGTCGCCCTTGTTTAATCTCATTCCCTCACTAACTTTTAGAGCCTCGTAACTTGAAATGGCCCGTGGGCGTGCAACTTCTCCAGCTTATTTTGTCTTCTCCAGACCCTGAAGTGGGCGGTTACGCCCAAACGTAAGCCAGACATGGCTTCCATACCAACCCTGGCTCAATAGCTTTACGAGATATTGCACCATAGTGTTTGAAACAGTACAAAATTTTCATCCACTCGATCTTGCGGATTTAAATTGATTGATAGGGTAAACGCTGCTTACAAGGAAAGGTTCCCATCTCATGGTGTGCTTTTGCGACGCTTTTTTGACAAGATGTAGGGCCCTGTGAGCGGAGTCCTGAACCACAATCAGTTTTTGCTGAACGCTTCTTTAAACACATGAAAACGAGGTGTGAAGATGTGTGCGCAACACTAGTCAATCTCTACCACACCCCCCCCCCGAGATATGCCTAGCTTTTGAACTATTCATATCTGCACCGTCACCATATCATACCGTACCATATCGTATCACTAATGATACCGTAATTGCACGCAAATACGCTTATATTGAAAGCAAAAAGGGCACCACCGTGATTTCTCTTTTGATTGCAGATTATAAGCCACGCCTACGGGCAGTTTTCCGGTGTTTCGGCCGTGTCTGTCATACGGGTGGCAGCTGGTTAGGTTGATGTTCACCCAGTACCCTTCCCTACACCCACAGATTACGCGTTCAACGAAGAAGAAGTGGTCATTCTTTGCCAGGGGGAGGATTGTTCCTCACTGGCTTTGTAAGATGCTGCTGGTGTGACAAGAGCTTGTGTTTTACTTGTTTCATAGTTTTGTACCTTCGCTGTTGACTAAAAAGGAAAGAACAAATACAAGACTTTTAATTTAATAATATATAAGACTTTTTGTTTCCAGAAAAATGGTATGGTGCAGATATGAACAGTTGAAAAACTAGCACATATGAAGGCGCAAATAGACTCCTTGGATTGTTGTAAGCATTCATGGTCTAAAATTGACTCCTGTGATCATGAGAAAGCGTACCAACAAACCAATAAGTGCAAAAACACCGGCACCACTCGGACTCGAACTGAAAAGCACAACGGTGTGCTCATATGAGGCGTCCCTCCTACCAACTGCGCAGCAGAGGCAGGAGTGTCGTAGGGGTTGATGGTAGTTGCTCGCACGCTTTCAGACCGGCCTTTCTGGTCTTCAAAAAAGCGTTCAGCAAAAACTGACTGTGGTTCTAGACTCCGCTCATAGGGCCCTACACCCTGTTAAAAAAGCATCGCAAAAGCTCACCGTGAGTTGGGAACCTTTCCTTGTTAGTTGAAACTGCAATGTGAAGATACGCATATACCTATTTTTTCTACAAAGGCTTCTGTTGTACTATAGACTAGTGTGTAACTCCACGTAAACAGGATGTTTACTAGCACACATACGAAACGCTTGCTGAACGAGTACACTCCGCGATCTCTTCTTTTAATACACTCAAGGATTACAGCTTGACAGCATATTAAAATAATTTACAATTTCACTATTAAAAAAATTATATAGTTTCAAAATTTATTGACTTTCGAATAATATTTTCACCTTCAAGGATAGTCCAAATGCTGAATTTTCCTTACACGAAAACTTGCTCTGAGCTTTTAAAAGGAAAACTTATTAAAGGTTGAGTTTTAGTAGCAAATGAGAACCAGACAGGTATCTGAGCTCAAGTCAGATTAGCTTGATATTGTTTACATCCCCCTGGACGCATTAACTAGTCACATCTAAGCCTCTGCTATGTCCTTTTCTAGAATAGAAGCATAAGAAAACTATTCACGCCTATTAGCAAACTAGCCAACCACTAGTGCCGTCCTTCTACGCATTCTATCTCGCACTCGATACGTAAGCCAGATAACGCTTCCGTCCGTCGTTCCGATTGTGTGCAATGTGCATTCCATACTTTTCAACATGCAATATATGAGGGCTCCTCTACCCTTGCTACTTCGCTGTCGTCATGAAACAGCTCTGTCGGAAGGCCGGTTTAAATTTTAGCGATTAAGGCGAAATCATCGGTTCACCAGCACCGTGATAACACCTCACGTGAAGCCTCTCTGAGATTTCTATGCTGGCTGCCCGGGTTGATCTGAAGATGAAACCGGGTTGATCTGAAGATGAAACTTGCCGACTGCAAAGGGAGACCACTTGTCCGCAGCTGCGCGTGCACCTCTGTCGAACCGCGCGTCTTGCAGGGTTGCGCAACCCGGCCGCTGCTGGTGCTGCTCCGCGCAAGTCGAGTGCCCCTTTCCGCTTTCATCTCATCGACATATACACTTCCGATTGGCCGAACTTGTCCCCCGATACACGCGCATATGTATGGGTGAAAAAATGGCCCCTTATAAATGAAATTCAAGACAAAACTTCATGTCTCAGGAGGTTTAAGTTTAATATAAAACCGCTACGATTTAAATCTCTTTACCAACACAGTGATGACATCTCAGAACTCGAATTGAACTTCTGAATCCAAAAAATTACTAGTAGTTAGCTTTGTCGTTCATTATGACGTAAATATTTTCTATCCTAAACTCCTTCGCTGCTGAAAATTCTAGGACAAAGAAGGACGTATAACCAGGTGGTTATGTTGTGCTGTGTAGATATGCATCGTATATAGCGAGCGCCTCAGAAATCCGGGCCTAATCCGCTTGTCTTCGGGAAGGGATGGCGGCTACCCCCGAAAGCTTCGTGTGCTACTACATATATTTCCAATCTCCGGCATTCAGTTTCTTGTCACTTTTCAGAATTCTGTCGTCCTTTCAGGATACCTATCGCCTTGGACGTCAGCGCTGAAGACGTATCATGCCCCACTAGGGAGGTCAATGAACTCCCTGTGGAGTTTTTCAAACTAACCAACTGAGAGTTTTAGGGGGCTGTCTGAGAAGCATCTTAGTGGTTTTCAAATTTCCAACGGACGTCTCGGCATATCAAAAAATGGCGAAAAACAATACTATTTCAGTGCTGGGTGACGCCGCAAAAGTGCAGTCTGGAATGGACTCGCCGTGCTCATAACTTAGCCTGCAGGAGGTTTGGAGCTCCGATTCTAGTTAGATCAGAGCAATCTGACAATTTTAAAAGCAGCCTTAAAGAAGCTGCAGGATACATTTAGATATTTCATTCATAGCAGCCTTGCGCATTCTGTCTGACGTTCGCGATGCACCATCACGACTCTTCAAGACACACACCTGGGAGGCGCCAGGTCCCGACGCGGATGGCATACGCGCCCACGCGCCGCCACGCACTATAAATGCCTAAGCCCTAGTTTATACTTGCGCCGCTGCGCGGCGCGACACAATGACCGAGATAGATATCGACTGGGCGGCGCGAAAAATCGATATCTATGGCGATCGTGCTGCCGCGTCGCGCGGCGGCGCAAGTATAAAAGGCGCCTTAGCCCCCTCCCCCCCCCCCCCCAGACTTCTGCGGCCAGCGGCGGGCGGCGGACGGCGAAATCGATGAGTCACGTAGCTCAACGGCGGCTGCCGGCCGGCCAGCGGCGACGGCGAGGTACTGTAGTCTTTCCAGTCGGGACCAACTAGTGCTTAATCCCGATCCCCGCCGCGAAAGGGCAGAGCGCAGACAGACTCTCCCGGCGCCGCTGGAGCGGCGCTGTCTCGAGTGATTCGAATCATTTTCGGCGCCTCTAGGCTCGCCGCTCGCGGCGAGCTCTGCGTCCCTGCCCTATGATGAAGCATAGGGCAACGGCAACGTCGCAGAAGTCTGGGGGCCTTTAACGACGCGCGCCCGGCAGTCTGCATCGCCGTTGTTGCACCAAGCGGTCGGTCCGCTCTCCGCCCCGTTCTTCGTCGTCAGCGTAGTGTCCATTCCATGGGGACATCGACTAGACCAGCCGCGCAGGACTCCAGGACGACCAGGACATGACGCGCAGGAACATCAGCCAGAATTAACCGCAGAGACCGATCGAGCCACCGCCTTCGTGAGCGCAGACTCCAGGGTAGGAGCCAGGGAGGATCTGCGGAATGCGCTTGGGGCTGACCCGTAGGTAACGAGGCGGGGCTCAGCCTTAACTCGTAGGCAGTGGTGTTCCTATAATGGTATGCATTGTGTGTGTATTGGGTTGCTATGAAGTATGATATCTATTGCGCACTGTCATGTGACTTGAGAGTGGGAGAAGGCTTATTTCGAGCGCAGTGGTAAATACTGCAGAAGGTTGACTGGTTCAATTGTATTACGTGACTGATGTGAAGATGGGCGAGGGTCGCCGGGGGCCAGCGCGGGTGCAGTCGGCGGGAGATCCTAAATAACATCCGCATTGGTATGAGGTGTGCTAAGTTGGAGCAACAAGGGCCTACCCCTAAGGAGGCAGGCAACATAAGAGCTATGGGTAAGACCTCGACTCCGGTCGTGCCTCACACGTGGCCTCGGGTTGAGGGCCGCACGAGTTCTACCACCGGTGCAGCGGACTCGCCCGGGGCACGGCACCTTCCATAAAGAGAACTTGGGATCGAGAGCACGGTTCCGGAGATGGGGCTTGCGGATAGTTGGGAGGGCTCTCTCGCTTCCTAAGTCGAAGAGAACATCTTCGTTTCGGCAGAGTGCAATTTTCGCTTCCTAACTACGTTTTCACCCTGCTGTCAGATGTGGAAGAGGACAGATGTGTCGCGTGGAGTTACGTCGTGCGCCACCTTAAACCAATCATGTCATGTGGGGAACCAAGCAACCAAGAACGTAGGGAAGTTCTCGTAAGATGTTGCTTCAATATGACCCCTTTGTAATGCTCCTTATCAGTTTTAGAAGTGTTTCTCAAATCCTCTCGACCACGTAGTCAATAGAAGGCGTGACACCCACATCATTTTACTGTAAACAGTCGGTAGCATGGCCGTCAAGAAGGTGCATAGTGGAGAAAATACTGCCGAAATCCCTGAAGCGGCTTTCACACTGCCGTTGCTGCTGTTGCGCAACCGATGCCGTAATGATGAAGCATACCGCAGGGATGCAGAGCAGCAACAACAGCAACGAGGGGGACTTTCACACTGCTGTTGCCGCAACCCCGCATCAGCAACACCGGCATCGGTTGCGCAACTGTTGCAACCCCGCATCAGCAACACCGGCATCGGTTGCGCAACTGCCTCAGCAACAAGGAATGATCGCCATCATTGCTTGTTGCTGATGCTCGTAAACGGAGTCATATAACTGGTCTTATCTCATTATCTTACCTCACACGTTGCGGCTGCATCAAGCATCGAACTCCACCCCTTTTTCGTTGCTCGTTGCTGCAACAGCAGCAACGGCAGTGTGAAAGCCGCTTGACGGACGGACTTATCAACAAGCGATATGGTGAAATGTTTCACCATATCGCTTGATAAGCCGCGCTATCAGTGAAGTCGGCAGTATTTTCACCGTCAGATTGCTGTAAGTCGTTGATGAATCTCGCCCCAAAATACCATCATGATGCAGGACGGCGTAAGCTCCCGTGATATATGGGAAGGGGGCTGCCTAGTATGAAATGAGATCCGGTTCATCACATGCCAGAGCGGAGGTCAGAAGTACAATTCCGCTCACGTCGCACAGGCAAAAACGGCGGTATGCGGTGGATACATAGATACCGTCGCGAACCGTCGCATGCCCATAATTCCTTCAGTTTTAAGCTTTCTGAAGAAAAGGCTGGTACCATTTCATTCGTCTCTTCGAGATCTACACAAATTTTTGCACAGCTTCACCAGAGCACCCATATTTTCGCCGTGGATGGCCCAAATAGTGACTGGAGCAGGCTTTTGCGATAAGAGCAGCTTATTTCCCAGGACATGCGTGCTTTCGAAGTATCTCAAGCATGGCGTACGTTGCCAGTGTATTGCCATGCCAGGAATGCACCGGTAGTGCGCCGTGCATAATGCATACAGAATTGAACCTAGCAATCGAGTGGGCGAACGCATGTCCACTACACTTCTACTGGGAAATGAGAAGTCTTGAAGACTATTTCGAGCCGTTTAGAGAATTGTATCATAAATTTCCAGCCGCAAAACTCAGGAATTTCTCCAAGGCTGTCCAGCCAGCCTTTGGGGTGTGATGTGCACAATCCATATAGAATCGAACCTTTCAATCAAGGAGGGACAGCGTATAGAGTAAACGTTTGAAAAGTTCTATCAGAAATTCCCAGCCGCCCTCTCAGGAATTGCTATATTTTGTCTCGGCGAGACTTTGGAGTGTGCACAACGCATATAGAATCCAACCTACCAATCTAGTGGAGCGACCGTTCGCAAACGCACGTACGCAAACGATTTCGTAGCTCAATAACTCTACAAAGTTCGAATCTTTCCAGTTGCAGCTCGAAGACTTTGTAGGCAGCAGAAGGTTCTTGACGTGCTCTAAAGCACAACGGTGTAGCTCATGAATGGAATGATAAGTTACAGCGCTGTAAAAATGCAGGTGAGGCTTGTGTGACGCATTTCTTCCGAATTCGGTGGACCACTGCGGGAAGACGCGGCGAGCGCACGTCCTTAAAATGCGTGAGCGAGCAGAACATTGAAGACACGTTACGATGACGTGCTCACAGCTACCGAGCTGCCTAAACTGCCTTAGCCCCTTCTGCTATTTTAGAGCGGCGGACGGGAGCTGTAAATTTCTTCAGCTCTTACTCGCCCAGGTTTGCGTTCTATACACTCGCAATGCTACCGTTCTGTTCAGCGCAAAGAGCTCTAACTACAGGTAACAAGCTCGATCAATTTCAGAAAAATCGATTTGTATCAATTTCCCGTCGAGGACGGGGGCTGCGCGGAAGGCTGACTTCATCGAAAATCGATATTTACGAAAATGGCCAAATTTTCTCGTCCAAAATCATCTAGGGGGCCTTATTTGGGGCACTGATTGCGAATCCGACGTCTGGTCTTGAAAATTCCGCCAATTTCGGTAGCTTGCTTCCCGTTTGAGGGTGGTCGGGCCAAGATCACCGATCACCCTCAGTTATCGGTATGGGTGGTCTCCCGCCGTAATCGTCCAAATGGACTTCGGCGTGTTTGGCACTCCGAAAAAGCTCCCGACCCTATACGAAGTTTGAGCAAAATCGGTGATCCTGACACGACCACCCTCAGTTATCCAGAAGAAAATCCGTCCTTGACGGGAAATTGTCGAAAATTGCCTCTTCTACCCACTGCTTCCTTTTTACTGGTCCATTCCTGCTAGATTTCTCTTTCATTTCACTCGTGATCAAGGAGGAATCCTGACCTTTTCAGCACTTTGAGTCCTCCTTCATTCCCTTATTTCAGCTCACTTCGTTCTCATTCATTGTCGATTCTGTTCTCTATGTTTTTATATGCTCTTGATTGGATTTTCAAGTAACAAGAAATCGCCCGATCGCCGTTGCCGTCCCTTCCCTGCAGATGCCTTTTCCACCCACTACCTATTTGTTACTGATGCACTCCTGCTAGCCTTTCTTATTTTTTCTTCTCATTCATTATCAAGAAGAATTCTTTGCCTTCTCAGCACTTTCTGCAATTTGATACATTTCTGAAATTTCTCAGTTCATTACGTCCAATCTCTGTTGTTGTTGATTCTGTTCCCTATGGTTTTCTAAGCTCTGATTGGATTAGTTTCAATAAATAAATAAATAATCGATTTCTCTGAAATTGGTCGAACTTGTTACCTGTCGATAGAGCTCTTTGAGCTGAACAGAACGGTAGCATTGCGAGTGTAGAGAACGCAAACCTGGGCGAGTAAGAGCTGAAGAATTTTACAGCTCCCGTCCGCCGCTCTAAAATAGCAGAAGGGGCTAAGGCAGTTTAGGCAGCTGTGTAGCTGTGAGCACGTCATCGTAACGTGCCTTCAGTGTTCTGCTCGCTCACGCATTTTAATTAAGGACGTGCGCTCGCCGCGTCTTCCCGCAGTGGTCCACCGAATTCGGAAGAAATGCGTCACACAAGCCTCAACTGCATTTTCGCAGCGCTGTAACTTATTCAATTCATGAGCGACACCGTTGTGCTTTAGAGCACGTCAAGAACCTTCTGCTGCCTACAAACTTTTCGAGCTGCAGCCAGAAAGATTCGAACTTTATAGAGTTATTGAGCTACGAAATCGTTTGCGTACGTACGTTTGCGAACGGTCGCTCCACTAAATTGGTAGGTTGGATTCTATATGCATTGTGCACAGCGCACTCGAAAGTCTCGCTGAGACAGAATACAGCAATTTCTGACTAGGGCGGCGGGGAATTTCTGATAGAACCTTTCAAACGTTTACTCCATACGCTGTCCCTCCTTGATTGAAAGGTTCGATTCTATATGAACTGTGCCCGGCGCACTTCAAAGGCTAGCTGGAGAGCCTTAGAGAAATTCCTGAGTATGGCGTCTGGGGATTTCTGATAAAATTTCCTTAACGGTTTGAAATAATCTTGAAGGGTTTGCATTTTCCAGTAAGGGAAGATAGAAGCGGAGTGAACATGCTTTCGGACATTCGATTCCTATATGCGTTGTTCCGGCGCACTCGCAGTGTTCCTGGCATGACAGTGCACTAGAAACGTACGCCATGCTTGAGATACTTCGAAAGCAAGCATGTTTTGTGAAGTAAGCTGCTCTAATCACAAAGGCCCGCTCGAGTCACTTTTTGGGCCACCCACGGCGAAAATATGGAAGTTGTGGTAAAGCTGCGCATACTTTTGTGTAGAACTCGAAGACACGAATGAAATGGTACCAGCCTTTTCTTCAGAAAGCTGAAAACTGAAGGAATTATGGGCATGCGACGGTTCGCGACGGTATTTTTCCGTCGCAAACCGGCGTTTTGACTGTACAACGTGAGCGGTATTGTACGGCTATGTATAATCGGCTAATGTCACGTGTCCGTCACCGGGAGGGGACTGAAGCCAAGGGATACCTGCGACAGTGCGGCGTATACCAGACGAGCTTTGTTTGAGCTTAACCGTGGGGAATTGGTGGCAAAATATATCCTTGGAGACTGACCTTCCAGGTTTGCGATATTTTGAGCGGGCAACGCGTCAGAGTGTAGATGAGGACTAAGTGCGAAGCGCAGGGATTGAGAAGACGTGCCGCAGACGTCGTTCAACGTGCGCAGGGATACAGAAGACGTACCGAAAACGTCGTCCAGCGTACGTAGAGATTCAAAAGAAGTGCTGGACCAGTAGGAGGGGGATCAGTGAAGAGGGGATCAGCAAGCGAGGACCACTTGAGGGAGGGGGGATAAGCGGGGAGCAGTATTTTCTCTCAACATCGTCCAATGTACGTCGGGTTTCTAAAAGCGGGCCACAGAAGTCGCGGCGCGTGGCACGTGTGTCGGAGTGCAGGTGTCATAGACGTCGCGGCAACGTGGTGATACGTGAGTCGAGATTCAGTTCCACATGTGCGTACTTGACTCTCACTCCGTTTCTTTGCCAGCACATAGGTAAGGAAGTATTAGCGGAGAGGGGGTGGGGGAGGGGGCGGGGGAAGAGGGAAAGAGAGTGGCTATGGGATTCGGAGGAGTATTATTGCCGTCAGAGAGTAAACGGTGTCGACCTGTCGACCCATACCGATTAGTTTTAGTTATGTTTCTGCAGATTAAGCACTTCGGATTGGGGCTCTCATGATCTTTTTCTCTCCACGTAAAGAACAGGCTCATCGGAAAATAAATCGCGATGATGAACTGCATTCGTGATCTTCCATCGAATCCTTATGTAAATGCGCAGCACACCACTTGTCTATGTATGTATTTGTAGAGCTCTCTTTGAATAGTTGTTGCTTTTAAGCAATAACGAACTTGCTTAAGTGTTGGAAACTCTATGAAGAGTCTCTATAAAGAATCTGGTTCTGCACAAGCCAACAAGGATATAGAATCCTCTGGTGTCCGTTATCTACCACCATGCTTGTATGGAAAGGGCAAAACATTTACTTGTCCATCGGATGGCCTTCGCAAATACGCAATGAAACCTCCTCCGCGGATATCTCTATGAAGTAAAATACGTGGCCTTCAGAGGAAAGGAAACTGAGTACTGCCGTCCTTTACCCTTTTATCATTTACCAGCATAACGCGCAAGGTTTCTTCGTGTCCATTTGTTCAACTGAAGTTGCAAAGTCTCGTCGTCTTCCGGGCACATCGTATCCCGCACGATGTCACGGACCGAGTTGAAAGGGAAGTAAAAAAAAATAGCGTATCGCGTTGAAAGCTTTGCGAATGGATCTTGTAAACTTGGGGTTCTAAAGCTGGACATTTTTTTGTATAGCCTCTTCTGCTGGCGTTACGAAAACAAGGTGTCGTCTTTATAATCAATTCGTTAGAACCTACCGTTTTGTTGTGCAACACATCTTGTTTCACATCTGGTAACGAAGTCATACTTTAACCTATACGATATGGTTCCACACAGATAAGATTGCAGAATTGATATCTATGTAGATGGTCCACTTCGTTCTCATTAACTCCTGATAAAATTCCTTTAGGCTCCATCAAAGTTTTTTCATATTGCGTCTCCTCTAGAATTCCTCAGTTCGTCGTTCATGAGAGGCGACGTTCCGTCTCGCTGGAAACATGCTTTCGTTGTCCCCGTACCGAAAATACTGCCATTGAACAACATCAAGAATTACCGCCCAGTTAGTATGACTTCAATCCTCGCTAGAATATTCGAGAAGATTCTTGAAGATCATTTAGTGGTCCACCTGGATAAGCATAATATTATCCCAGCATGGATTTTGGAAGGGTAGGTCTATTGAGGCTCCACTTGAACCTCCCTCAATAATTGGGCAAACTCATTTGGCGTAGAAAAGCCAGTTGATGTAGTTATTTTCATCTAACAAAGCTTCTGATAGAGTTTCATCTGCGAAATTAATCCACAATCTAAAGACGGTAGGCATTGGTCCTCTAGCTGTTGAGTGGCTTCGAAATTTCCTTCAGAATCGTACCTATTAAGTTCACATGTTCAGCGAATTCTCCTCGGTCTTTTCAGTCACAAGTGGAGTCCCCCAAGGAGGAGTCCTCTCCGCCATTGTTTTTAATTTATACGCATGACTTACCTGACCTAGTATCCCCTTTGGGTGTTTCTTGTGTTATATACACAGCTGACATCAAGGTCTATAAACAGATGGATAATCCAGCTTACTCACTTGCTCTTCAAACGATCAGGTGTGTAGCTGGTTTGAAAGGTAGGAGCTGCGCTTGTAAGCTAGAAAAACATTGGTTTTAAGTATCAGTTCTAAGGACGTTTGTACTGATACAGTGCATGATTTTGTCAGTGATGTTAGTGATCTACGCTTTAAATATACCATTTATACGACGAAATGGACACCTTTCAAATCAAATTGGACATTGGAATTGAACATTTTTCAAAGCAAATGAAACACTCTTCAAATCATACTGGACCCTTTTCACATCAATTAGACACTCATCTAAGACAGCTTAAGACTCTCGAATTCGAAGCGAACTCCTCCAAATCGAAATGTGCTTCTTCCGCTTTAAATTAGAAACTCTCCAATAAGGTTAGAATAATTTTTTGTTCGAGGAAAATGTTAGTATAACTTTCTTTGAAGTTTCAATTTTTTGCTCACAATAATAGAACATATAGTTTGAAATTTTATAAACATTGTTTTTTTAGTAGAAACAATGATTAGAAGCATGTTTTAAAGAGCGGAAAGGCGGCCATTCTCTATCACCAAAAACAGAGATTGTGAAATGTTCCCATTCGAAAGTTCGCGATTTTTATTCGATTGATAGCAAAATTTATGCTTGCATGCAGTTTCACACCTGCAAACGGTGCAATATAAGCAGTTATGAAAAACACACATATCCTAACTTTCCTGCTGTATAAACAGAATTTACAATATCAGTCAAATAAACATTACAACTTGCTTTTCGAGTGCATGGCGCTATCCGATCTTTTAATGCACCACATAATTGCTGCCTTGCTGCGTTTGAAACAAAATTTAATTAAAGGATAAAAGGATAAAGGACGGCGTTATTCAATCCCTTTGGGATGCGCCACGCATTCTACTTCTACGGGATGTCGTGGAGGCGAGTTGAATGCGTATTTGACCATACAATGACTTGCGGTGGTCAACCGATGATAAAGTCAGCGCTTCATTCTTAGCAGACACGTCTGGTACCAATTCACCGACCCCGGAGGGATGGAAGGCTTGGTTGGCCTGGGCGGGAAATCCGAGCCAGGAATCTGGTAGTGGTTGCAGGCGACAGCCGGCTCCTCCTCCGACTGCGCTCCGCGCGCCCAAAATTCGAAAATTTAGTTATTTTTAGACTAGCTTAGAAGAGTCTCCAGTTTGACGCGAAAAGTGTCCAATTCGATGTGAAAATCATTAATTACCATATATAATCGAGAGAGGCATGAGTCACTGTCCGACGACATGTTTGCACTCTTATGTGAAGCCAACATGCACTCTTATGTGAAGCCGGCCGCGCACGCTGCGATGAAGCCCGCCGCGTCCGCTCCGTCGGCTGCGCTGAAGCTTGTCACGTCCGCCGCGCTCAAGCCAGCCGCGCTCGCCGCGTCCGCTGCGCCCGCGCGCCCACCGCTTCCGAGGATGTTTACTGCTGACGGCGCATGAACTGTCGATGGTGGCATGTTGATCCCATCTAATGTGTTTATGAACAGACTGCCAAAGGGATGCAAAGCAGAGAACATTGTGCGATTGTTCTCGGTACGGGTTCATTGACCTTCACCCTCCATTTTCACTTTCATTTTTGCATCCGTCCCTTACTCCATTTTCGTCTGCACTTCTGTATTTTCACACTGCAGCTGACCTTTTCCTCACCCATTTTCATTTCTGTTTCAATCTATGCACATGCTATGGACTAAGTTGACCCGCCACACCCGAAGCCGGCGAACCTGGCGTGGCGCACGTCCGGCGTACGGCGCCGGCGAAGCCGGCGAGAGACTCTGGCTGAGGAATCATCCCTAGCTACGTTTGGACTACGTTCCTAGCGTGGCCCACCACACCCGAAGCCGGCGAAGCCGGAAAGCCTGGCGTGGCCCGCACGTCCAGCGTACGGCACCGGCGAAGCCGGCGAGAGACGCTGGCTGAGGAATCATCCCCAGCTACGTTTGAACTACGTTCCTAGCGTGGCCCGCCATACCCGAAGCCGGCAAGCCTGGCGTGGCCCTCACGTCCAGCGTACGGCACCGGCGAAGCCGGCGAGAGACGCTGGCTGAGGAATCATCCCCAGCTACGTTTGGACTACGTTCCTAGCGTGGCCCGCCATACCCGAAGCCGGCAAGCCTGGCGTGGCCCACATGTCCAGCGTACGGCGCCGGCGAAGCCGGCGACGGACGCTGGTGATATATAATAAGACACCATCTTTTTGTAGGCATTACAAAATTCTAGTATCCAGGGCGTTTAATCGGACCTACAAACTGCTTAAAGAGCTGCGTGCACGCAGCGTTGATGTACTTCTGAAAGCATATATACCAGGCTGTCCAATAATTATTGTCTGAAAATTTCACCATTTTAATTTTTTTCAACTTTATTGAAAAACAAGTTTGATCAACAATGTAATCACCACAGTTATCCACAACAGTGGCCCATCGATTGGGCAGGTCGCCGATGCCCTTCGCCCAGAACTCCGGGAGCTGCGACTCGAAGAAGTCCGCGATGTCGGATTTGAGGTTGTCGTAGTTGGTGAATTTTTTTTCCGGCCAAATGGTGCTTCAGCGGGCGTAACAAGTGGTAGTCGGAGGGGACGAGGTCCGGGAAATACGGCGGATGGGCAACCGTCTCGGCACGGCGGGCGACGTTGTCGTAGAAGACCCAGCTCTCATCCCCAGTGACCAGGTCCTCGAGAAACTCCTTGCGATGCGGACGAAGGAGGAGGGACTGGCAGACGGCCACGCGGCTCTGCTTGTTGGCGTCCGTCAGACGGTGGGGGATCCAACGGGCCAGAACTTTGTGGTAGCCGAGTAAGTTGAGTCGATTGTGGATGGTGGACTTGCTGCAGCCGAGCGTCGTCGCCAGTTCACGGGTGAAGGCTTCCGGCTTCTCCTTGATACAGCGACGGAATTCGTCATCATCTACCGTAGAAGGCTTCCCGCTGTGCTCCCTGTCCTCGAGGCTCGTGTCGCCGCTCTCGAAACGATTGAACCAGCGCCTGACTGTGCATTGCGACACTGCATCCTCCTTCCACGCTCTGCAGATGTTGGCGACCGCGGTGCCCGTGTCGTTGCCCAGCAGCCACTCGTAGTACACGAACGTACGATTTCGACCTTGGTCCATTTTAGCTTGTACTGGTAGCTAGACGCGGCGACTGCGCCTTATATACCCCTAGCGTGGAATTCTGGAGAACCTTCTAGAAGGTTTTTACACTTGCCTGATATTATAACTCTTCTAAGGAAAATTATAGAATTTTGAAAATTTTCGGACAGGAATTATTGGACAGCCTGGTAAAAACTAAAACTAAAATAATAAAACTTATGTAGGGCATATCCTCGAAAACTGTCTCAACAACTGTCTTCTCTCCTCATAGAAAAAAGATATCTTGGAGAGTGCCCAAAACAACTTCGCACACAAACTGGCTATGTGTTGTTCTGGAGTCAGCTATGATTTTATTCCAAGCGGATTTGTAGGACGTCGTCTGTATGGCATAAGCAGTTTGCTCGTCAGAAGAAAACGAAATGATTTGGCTATGGCCTTTAAGATTCTTACCGGTAAGGTCTCAGTCAAGACATCTAGTTTTTTCACAGTAACTGATTCATACACAAGAAGAGGAAATACGAAAATCAGGTTTCGTCTTGTAAAAGATAGGTCAGCGCACAATTTTTCTTAAGTAGGGCTGTTGTACTGTTGAATAAAGCATTCACAGAGGATTTATTTCACCTGTCTCTCGTGTCGTTTAGTTCTAACGGGGGAAGGATCTGAAGCGTATGTCCGAACGGAGAGAACGAGTAAGACAGGAAGATTCCTCAGCCCTCAATTAGTGTAAAAATGTGTTTATTTTCTGCAAAGCCGTTAAACCCTAAGAGTAGGGGTCCTTGAGGTTACAATGGAATCGGGGCCTTACGAGCGTGGGGGTGTTGTACGCCAAGTTACTCTACAGCATACAGCTGGGAAAATTAGGCAAAATGCCTCCGAAAATGGTATAGACGTCAATCTCTCAAATCTCAACCAATCATTTGAAATGCAAAATTGCAGCAGTGCAGAAGAATCGAACCCCCGACCTCCCTCGCATGAAGCAACGTCACTATTGTTTATTTATTTTATTTATTGATTCAAGGCATATACAACTGTCTGGCAAACAAATTGTGAGGAAATACAAAAAAGGAGACGACATGAAATGGGGTGAATGTAACCATCAGCCATGCAAGGAACTATTACAAGCAACGTATCTAGCAACACACTGTAGTATTTAACATCGGATAAATCTTCTACAGGCCTGGGCGGAGAGTCTCTCTAAATCTTCGTATTTGCCCAGCAGCAGGTTGAATTCTTTGAGGATTCGATAGGTTAAGAAGTCTAACCTCAGTCGCGATTTGGCCACTGAGACTCGAAGTTTCAAGCTACCTCTCATGGTTTTTGTCACAACACCATCAAAGAACTTTCTCGGGTCAACGGATACCTTATTTGCGAGAATTTTGTACATCATGATAAGGTAAGCGATTTTTCTTCTTCTTCTCAGCGAAGAAAGGCCAAAGAGCGTAGTCCGTTGAGCACCGTTAGGAATAGAGCTTATAATCCATTGAGAAGCACCACAACATAAGCTTCCTGATGAAGCTGTTTTGAACGCTTTCTAAAAGATCTATGTATTTCTTCTTCGTTGGATTGAACACCGATGTCCCACTTTCTGCAACGGGTCGCACATAGGTTTTGAATCCATGTATGTAGACCTCAGGAACATTCGATTTCAAAGCCCTAAACAGATTATACTCACAGTAGGTGGCTTTTTTTTACTATCCACTGCGCTCCGACCAGGTTCCGCCACAGGCATCGCAAGCGCCCAATACCCCTTAACTTGTGAGGCGCCAATTCCATTGTAACTTCAAGCAACCCTACTCCTTGGGTTTAACGGTATATTATATTCTATGTTTGCTGGCTTGTCAGAATTGGTTTGCAGCTTTCCTGTTGTTGCCACTTGCTGATTGATTGTCACGACATTTCAAAACGTAGTGCCAGAGCGATGACCAGCATAAATAAAAAATAAATAAAATAATGAGCATGGCTTCTTTCATGTTTTTCCCAGTTTTTCCATTATGCCTATTCGTCATTTAATCACATGTTATAGTGAATAAAGAGTTTTCAGCTAAACATACGCATACTCTTCCGAAATCGCTTTTTTATTGGCATCCATTTCGAGGCAGATGACAAGGAAGTTGAAGTGAGCAGTTTTGCCCAACCATTTGGCTTCGTGCACCTTAGTGGTGCAGCATTAAGAAGTGCTGCAGGAACTAATTCTTATGAGCAACGCCAATTAGTCCCATGTCTAACCAAGAGATTTCCAAGTTCCGGGGAGGCTGAATTTCGAAGGGGGGGGGGGGGCAGTTCAGTGCTTGTTTTCAGCTTCGGAGGCAAAGCCTTTAAAGAGTTCGAAAGCGGATCGTTCCTTCGTGGAGGCTGAAGCGCTCTCAGCTAATTGTCGCTGTGCGAGCTTCTTTGTCACCGGGCCGGAAAGTGCGGCGGCGTCTGGTGGGATCAGTGAAGGCTGTTTGTCCGACTGCAGAACGGTGACATAATCGCCGGGCCCTCAAGTTCCGACCTGAACCAACAGTAAACAACTACCCAGAAGGCGCATCTCATACAGCCAGTGCTACGACCGCTGCACTCACCTAGACACCGGTTCGGGACCCGAAAGCGTTGCAGTCGCTCGTGTCGATAGCACCAGGACGTGAGCCGCCGTTGAGTTCCGATAAGCTCGTTGTCCGTCCTTCAGCCTCCAATCAGTTGATCGTGATTGCGTGTGCGAGAAGGTTATCGCACTTCTCTGAAAGAGGCTTATGTCACGGTCCTGGTACGCGCACTGCTAGAGTTGCAGCGAATTCTCCGGCAAAACTGCTGAAATTCAAAGACGAAATTGTATTCAGCTCAGCTCGGCTGCTTCCCCGCTATACATTATTAGTTTATAAGAAAGTATTGGAATATTCAACTGTCTGTATAGCAAACAGTTTCGAATGCGTACATTTAATACAAAGCTAGTAGCGATCAGCTGGTGCTCACCGAATAAAGAACGGTGAAACCAGTGTCCATCTGAAGACGGCAGAATGTCTGATATTCAAGCTGAAGCACTGAAGATCTGAGTGAAACTTTCGAGTGGCTTCAGCACCCGTGTCACCTGTTCTACAGCTGATCATTGATATGCTTGAGCAGACGCTGACAAAGATGCATTTGCCCCTGTCTTGTGCCGGAACAGTCCACTGGATCCCCTTCGCTCTGGATTCAGATCTTCTATTCACAGCCTTATATGGGGCTTTCTACGCAAAGAATCATATTTTCCCTTTCCACAATATCTTCGTATGAGTAGAATTTTAGAAGACGAAAGCGTTGAATGGCATCCAACCTCGCCATTCGTTATCGGACATTTCTGAGTTGTTTCGTTTACTCGCTTCAGAAGAAGCGCATCCTTGGCAAAGCGTTCAGTTGTTTGTTTTTCACACTTTTCTCGCAGAAACCTCCAGCATACATACGTGTTACATTTCCTTTACGTTGCACGTTCCTTACCTATGTTCTTTTGAAACCTCCAATTTTCGTCAAGATACTAAAACCGTGAACGATTACAGATTTTAATAGCACACCAAAAGCATGCCTTCGGTGATATAGATTAGCAATTAAATCAGCGGAAGAAAGGAACCGCAACAGACTGCCGAAAGAAGCGTTCAGTCCTTCCAGCGTCTACATTTATAACAAGAGGTGTGACCAAGGAGGCGTACCAGGGCTCACTCTGGGTTTCCATTTCTTCAGTTTTCATAAGGGGACATTTGCAGCGCTACATCACAGTGCGTGGGTTGATGAACCCTATTCTTTTTTGGCATCAGAACCATGAGATGGGGATATATTGTAGTCATCCCAGATGAATGGAGGTTTTGCGTCCGGTCTACAAAGCTTATTCTGTAGTTCGGCACGTTTCTCTGCAAAAGCCTTTTCAAGCCAACGGCTACATGGCTCTTGTCCGGCACGTTTTTCCTAGTCTTACGCCGTACTTCCATGAGCTGCACGCGTATGGATCATAGAGCCCATCCAACATTGTTGGGTTCTGGAAGGACGGTAGAGTGGAAAACGGCTCCGATCTTTAATTTATTGGACAGAGGCACTAAGGCAAACAGCCGAAGCCTCATTAGAAGATTTTTAAGAGATGCACTTCTCTGAAAATACGTTCATAATCAGGGAATACAAGCGTAGGCACATCCCTGATGATCCAAAAGTTTCCCCATTTCTAAACGCATATTTTCCAAGCAAGGCATGTCCTGTAGTGAATTCCATTCCGTATTTCTGTACGAATGCTTCAGTGTCCTAGTGGTGCTTATTTTCCAGTATTTACGTCAACAGTTCGCGGAAGAAAACTACATAAAATGAGAGTCGCGTAAGGTATACGCAGAAGCGTCACCACAAACGGCCATTAGCAACCTCAAGCCATTTTGAAGAAAGACAGTAGGCGCCTCTAAGGTATGTCAAGTTGTCGCATCTGATGATCTGTTGGAGTCTTCATCTTGCAAGAATTGAGTGCCACTCTGTACCCTTTTCTGAATTCTATTGTATCGCTCTGTCCGGTTAGAGAGCAGCTATTACAAGCTGAATTGTTTTGCACCTTGCAAAATCACAGTAAAGCACCTTATCTGATCGGGACACAATGTGTGCTTTTCTTAACAGAGTCGTGTACTTTCTACAGGCCTATGAAGGCCTATGAAGCTGAAGCGTCACATTCAAAAGAAGTGCGACATGAAAACACAGATGTTTACCGTTACTTGCATCAGACATGGATACGAGGAGAATGCGCAGGCTGCCATTCTCCTCGTTTAAGGGTTCTTGGTTCAGGTACCAATAGAAAAAACCAAGCCCATCCCTTCGGTATCGGTGAATTGTTACCTGAATTGCCTATGAAGGATAAAGCCCTTAGTAGCTGTTGCAAGTCACTGTGTAGAACAAACATTCAAATTTCCTCCAGAATATTCCATAGAAGTAGAATGCGTGGCACACCTCAAACAGGGAAAGATTAGTGACGCTTTTTGTTTTACACATTTTTCACTGCCCTGCTGTTGAAGTTTGCGTGAAAAGCTGATCGCCCCTCTGGTTACACTGTCTATATCTTCTACTACAGTAGATTACGCTGTAAAGTTTTTGTTTTTCTTTTTTGACAGCTCAAAAAACTAAGCCTTCAGAGCTGATGCCGATCTCTCCTCTCTGCTGTTGCCTATCAGCACTGACCGTTGATACCCAGTTGATAGCTGTTCTCGCAATGGCGTAGTCTTGCTCGAACTTGACCAGAGAAACGCTTAGATTTGATGAAGCGCGTATGATGGGAGAAAGCGCTCTTCTGTCAGAAGCAATCCTGAAAAGACCCGAAGGTCAACCTGCTACCAGTCGCTAGGCGCTGGCCAAGCTTAGGCTTTCTGCGTCAGTTCCCCCCACGGCTCCGCCCCATGCCGCGCCCACTCAGGAAGGCGCCGAATTGGGTGGAGACAGGGAGACACGGTGAGAGGTGGACGAGATGCCTCACATTCAGTGGCCGCTGCTGATCTTCGCCCTCGTGCTCGCCTCCACCGTCGTCGTCGTCGTCCGTTCGACTCCTCACCGACGGTACTGCGGTAGGCATCTCACCAAGGCGCTGATCGCGCTCTGCGGCACCGTCAAGGCTCCCTCCTCAGGTACTCCACTTACACAGTTCCTCCTGAATTCCTGCGCATTGTCGACGTCGCGTTAGGCCAAACCCAAGTTCGAGCTGCTCCTTGTTTACACAGAACCATTTCATCTGAGGATGTGGTTCAACTTTTCTAAGATTCTAAGCCAATGGTAGGAGCTGTTTGACCTAGTGTGTTTCCTTTAAAGTAACATCCTCCAGTAGAGCGAAGGAGATGCAAACATACGAGCAAACAAACAGAACGCACACACTTATGCTCTTTTCAAATGCGTTATAAGCCGATTATATAATGAATTAGGTTCCTTATTGCCTCTATCCCAGCTGCTGCACAGTGCGTATAGTTTCTCTGTTGAATTCTAAGAAATAAACCGAAGAACCTAAAATCGACAATAGGCAATGACCACTCTTGATATTTTGCCGTCTGGCCTTACAACGAGCTGTCAACTTACAACAAGAGTTCCTAGCTAAACGTTGGCATCTCACCGTTTTCCTGGAGTTTCGTTATATCTATCCACTATTGGAGGGACGTTCTACGTTCATTCGGGCAAGAACGTAAGCATCTCGAAAAAGAGTTTATAAGAGAACTGTCATGTATGTAATTGTCTACGGGCCAATGAAGATTGGCCGAAGCGATCCTCCCTTATAACTTTTGCATGTGACACAACAAAAACGTTATGCTTATTATTTTAGCCAAATTGGTGAAAGTGCAGAGCGACTTTTTGGGTTTGCTTTTTTGATTCTGCGCAAAGATGAATGGGATGATGGCTTAGAGAAGAGCTGTCTCTCATAATCAACTTCAGGGGTACTTCACTTGATTCACTTTGTATTTGGATGAGTTGGGTTGTTCTCGAAACATTCAAGACCTTGCGGGAGTGGAGTGGCCAGTGCAAACTATTACCCCAATTGACTACGATTTAGTTCCTTTTCATAGGAACAAGCTTGGAACCTCCTGTGTTGTCTTTACTGGTTCAGTGTTAGCTTTCTTATTGAATGGTTATCAACTGACAGAAGTATGTCAATCGTGAGGACAGTATTACTCGGTCCACTGAAGCTTGTAAGGCCTACCAGAGCCGGAACCTAAGTTAGTGTTGCTGTCGGTATAATGCGTATCGAATGTATCTCGATGGCGGCCGTCGTCGTGGTGTTTAATATTTGCTGAGCAAGTGTCGGTTCGGAAGCGAAATTGCGTCAACCGAAGCGAATTGCTACACATTTGCCAGAGCTCGGTTGAACGGGAAGATCAGTGGTCTGAGGAGAGCTAGAAGAAGACCAAAAGTCTCCCGCTCCCCGATGGTGGTTCCATTCGCCTGGTGCTCCGCACAAAGATGCGGCAGACGAAGGCCTGTGGAGAAGTGTTCAGCAGCCTTTCGATGTCGACTGCTTCTCGAAGCGTCTTGTAGGGGGCGATAATTATAGCCGGTGAACTGTATGACCTTTGTCTGACGTAACAAGCAGAGGGCCACCCACTCTCGGCGCTCGTCGCCTAATCTCTTTTCGAACAGCCGAGAGAATTCGAAATATGCCTTCGCCCATCAGCTTCCGCTCACAATTCTTCGGATTCCTTTCTTCCCTGTACGGCCCCTTAAGTTCTTTGGCGCTGTTTGAATCACAGTTTTCTTCATCTCCCTCATAACGTACCACGTTTGTCTTCTTCGCCCCAAATCTGAAGGATAAACGTCATAGTTCAACGTCACGCTCAACCCGTTTTTTTGGAGATAGGCTTGTCGTCGTTCGGAGATCTCATGCACTAGTAATCATAGAACAGCGACACAGAGTGTTATCCTAGCATCAATCTAATTCTATTAGGTTGTCGGAAAAGTTCTGCAACAATGCGGAAACTTTTCAAATGTTTTGCCTGTGTACAATTTCATCGCACAAACTAATCAACGTTGCCATAGACAAACTTCTACCATCTAGTGTGGAGATCACGAATTCCCTGCTTACATAAGGAAGACGGGTGTGACTCGAGGAACTGCGTCAACTAGGATTCCAGTTGCGCCTGATCATCGAGATGTCTACCTACCCCTCAGAGCTCGCTTAAAAGCCCGGAAGAGGTGGTAGTAAGGCGCAGGGTCTGAGAATACGGCGGGTGTGATAGTACCTTCCACCCTTCCAGGTTCCTGCAATTTTTGACGAGACACCTTGCAGACGTGGCTGAGGAATGCCGTGAAGAAAGCGAACACTGCACCTGTAAATGCTCGTTTTCGCTGCATGGCCTAGTCAACTTTGGCAGTTCGACAGTGTTCGCGGTCACAGTGGTGCCGGCTTCAAGGAACTCGTAGTGGAGCATTACCTTGGAGTACCACCAACAGCACAGCACTACCTTCTTCTTTTGGAGGTTGCAATTTGAATGCTTTGGAGGTGTTTCAACTTGGGGGAGCTACTAGGCTTTCCGGGTATAGTTGAAGTAGAAGACCCAATACTCACCTCCCCGGATGACGTTCCCAAAAAGCTCTTAATGCGAAAACGGAGAAGGGGGAGTGAGCGAAGCCCAGTCGCGGCGGCCGGTCCGAGTCACAGAGATTGTGGGGCACCCAAAGCAATTCACAATATATACTGCTTTTTTGCTTTCGTACCCCTAAGAAGCAACCGGTCACGTTTGCATAATATTCTTTAATGTACGGGCTATAAGCTATGACACTAAACAGACCTTAATAGTTTTGTCAAATCTTGAAAAATTACTGAAAATTTTGTTGCATTCATTTTCCGACAACCTTTTATAATATTTCTGAAAATTCAGCAAGGAAGTGGTTGTGAACGGCCTATGACTGGTCTTGCCTCATTTCATAAGAAAGAGCTTACGTCCGTCGGGATCACGGAAAAATAGCTAGGCAAGCATACATAGGACTCTTTAAGAAAACAGTAACGAAGTCTACGATTTGTTCTTCAGAAGCATTCTTAGGAAAAAGAGACAACAGCTACTGTAAAGACGTTGGTACAACATAAAGGCATTTAAAAGAAAGACATGCATATGATCTTACCGGGCAAGTGTTTGGACTTTACCTGGCACCTTGCACCGCATACCTATGCTACCTATGCCATGTGAAAGGCACTCGAACATGATTAGCTGTGGGGAAATCATAGCTGCCACGGGAGAAGGGAGTTACGGAAGCTGAAAATTTAGAAATTCAGTGCGTTCGCTGGCAGTGTATGACATACAGGTGTGCTACAAACACGAACGACCTAGCGAGGAATCTGGAACATGCAAGTGAACGGTGCGAGTTCAGCTCCCCGCTTTGTGCCCACTTTTGGAATTTTTTCCGACGGTTGTCAGTATTTCTATGCTTTCCTTCAAAGTCAGAACTTGTTTTACCCTGCTGTGATGCAATATTGAAAATCACTGGTTCGATGTCCTAGGAGTTCCTGAAGTAGGTGTTTCTATTCCTTGGAACCGTAGTCTCATTTTACTGTTCCACATTGGCTGTGTTTTCCCTGAGCGCGCTCTTTGTCGAGTTTATTAAATAAATAAATAAACATAAAAATAATAAAATAGTGTGTACTCACGTCCATGAAAGTAAAATAAATATAGTCAATTTGCATTGTTAACAGCGCAGCTCATCTGTTTTCAAGTACAGAAACGGCAATGTTAACATTTTCAACAGTTCCAGAAAATATGAGAAAGTGTGATTGACATGCTGATCCATTTCAGCTGCAACGAATTTCCGTGTAGATTACGGAGAGAACTGCTCGACACGGGTGCACAAATCGTGAGCGTGCGCTCACATCCGCCAGTTCCGCATTCGACAGACCAGTCCTCATGGTATTTGCCCCTGTGAAGGTTGTCTCAATTTCTCTCTCTTCAATCCAACCCTTTGCAATACCTCACAGTGAACACAGGGCGTACAGGCTGCGCTGGTAGATGAACCTGTTTCTTTCCCACTTCTTCATCTTCTTCTGGAACTATCGAAACTCTTTATACTGCTATTTGCAGACTACAGGAAAGGCTGAAAGTAGGGCTTCGCGCCAACAATGAAAAATGGCTGTGATATCACTAGGATAAAACAGGGCGGAAGCTGAAGCCAACCATTAAAACACCCTGCTTGACAGTGGAAGATGCAAAAAGTTGTGCATATAGGGAAACCAAACCATCCAGCTTTCGCCTATAAGTCCTTCTATTAGAAGGTCATCCTTGTAAGCAGTTCGCGGCGCAGCATGAATGAACTGGATTTCTCAGCTAACACCTCTCTCTCCTGCTCATGGTAGCTGTATTTCTTTATGAGCCAGTGGTGTTCAAGGACCTTTAAATAATGTTTAAAAGTCCTGGGTCGAGTTTTTTCAAAATAAACATCCTAGAATTCGACCACATGGCAGCAGAAGAAAGCCGGAGCGTTGTAGCGCAGTCAAAAAAGGTGCCGGCTTTCTTCTGCTGCCGGAATTGAGATCCCTGATTCGATTATCGTCTAGGGCTTAATTGGTAAAAGACTCGCCCGGGAGGGAAGGTACACTTTACCGTCACCTGATCACTCCCGCCATGAACCAAATACGCATCCAAATTGCCTCCGCGATCCCACGTAGAAGTAGACTGCGTGGCAAATCCATCAAAGGTGTTACTAACTCTGACCTCCTCATTTTGTCCTGCATGAGTGGTATATGTTCTTTACGTTTTCACTCCAGATAAGTTCCTGCTGTTGGAAACAAATTGTGACTAGCAAAACTAAACAAAAGGAGAAACAAAATTTATACAAAGAATTCAGTTTTTATGAATTTTTATGGAGAACTCATGCGAAGAATATTAAGAATGATTCTTATGAGAAAAAGAAGAACAAAAATAGAATCTATAATTGATTTTTTTTACTTACAATGAGTTTATGCGGGCCATCAAGCCTAATTTCCAACGCAGATCGCACCATGTAAGCTTAGATGGTTACATGGTCAGTACAATGACGGCGCTATAAGCTACTCAAATGCGGGTAAATCTAGGAGAAGAAAAAGGCAGCATAGCAATAAGATCGAAGAAATGATAACAGCGAAACCAAATTCAGCGCAATGGAAGGAGGCCGGAAAATGAAAATATAGAAAGGCAACGGAAGTTTGGGATCTATCCTAATCGGGGGGGGGGGGGGGGAAGCACATAACTAAAAACTATGTAACCCTTTGACATGAGACTCATGGAATGACTTCAATAGGTAAAAGTAGGACCAGAAACAAACAAACAAGTAAACAAATAGAAAACAAACAAAACACCGCGGTTGTAAAGACGTCTCGGCTGGCAAAGCGCATTCAAACCCAGCTAACCGCAGCCTAACACGTTATAATCCCATCATATGTAGTGCGGGGAGAGGCTATAATTTCGTCAGTTTACAACCGCGACGAGACCAAATGCATTTTTTTCAAGAATTTCCTTAGTTTAGGTCCTAGTTTATCCTCTCTGACTAGATTAGATCCGAAGTTTGTAGTCCTAGCGGTCACTGCTGGAGCAGGTCGCTCAGCTGACACGTTGACAACAAAAATAAACAAAAATAGACTCTTATGATGTATAGGCGACGTGGTTCTTTTATACCTGAAGAAGGGCTTAAGGCCTGAAACGAATTCGACTACATCGAGCTTCACTACTATGATAACGAGGATAAAAAAATAGTCTCGATAATTGCTTCACAAAAATAATCAATAAATCAGTTTAAAGACAAACGTGATGTGATATGAGTGACTCTCAACAGGTACGCAACAAAATTTTCTAACAGGAGTGCAAAGTGCCACAAGGGTGAATCACGTGCTCGTAAGGTCGAAGCACCTCGGGATTGTCAGTGTTTCAAAGTAGTGAAGCCGTCCTCACATGCATATCTCACTTCAGATCAACTGGAGACGGGAAGGCGACCGAGCGGTGACCACGGTATAGTCCACGAATGCTGTCGGAAGTCCTGCGATGAGAAGTTCATGCGTCGCTACTGCGCCGAGGTTTGTTAAAGGAACTTTCACGAGGTCGTGGTTTGCGGGAAAAATAAGGGATGAGACTCTCGAAGCGCTCGAGTAGCAGGGTCACAGGAACAGGAAACGCCGACTTTTGTGTGCACCCAAACCTCGTTCCAACGCTCGTGTCTCGCCCAGGCCAACTACGCCTTCCGTCCATCTAAGGACTGCGAATTGGTATCGCTTGGTATGGAAAATCCCTGACCTCTTAACCGTAGCGCACTTTGTATAATAGAAGCAAGTACGCGTTCAAATAGCCTACACGGTATCCCGTAGTGGGATGCAAGTCGCTGCCCTCAAAGCTATTTGTTAGCTGGCCTTTATCGCTGTCTGCACACTTTTCAAGGGAATTTTATTTAGGTAGAACAGCACCGCCTGCTATTTACATCACATTAATGATGTTCGCTGTACCTGTATGAAATTAAGAGTTACAACTGTTCCCCTCTGCGGTGTGCCGGTTAAGAAGTTCTCTTATTTGAAAGCGTTGTCGGGGTGCGTTAATAGGTCAAACCGTGAGTGAAGGTTTTTCCTAGGATAACGGGTGAGCCGAAGCTCCTTATTCTCAATCGAAAAGGAGAGCAATACACTCCTTCAGAAGTAGCGATTGCCGTAGTTAGACCATTTGAGTTGCAAAATCTAAAACTGCAACAGCGGGATCAGTCGCAAAAACACGTGAGCCATCCTTTGATGCTGGACTTCTATCGCGAAAAAGTCGAAAGGTCAAACTTATCATCCTCTTATCTATCGACCTGTTGCCTTTTAATGCCAAGTAACGGAGTGGGGTCAACAGTCCAGGGCGCCGTTTCCGGTATGTAGCTGACATCAGAATAACTGGGTCATAAATCGAACACTATCATACCCCGATAGAGCCGAACACTTCACATGCTTCCTGTCAGCGCCAATAATCACGTTAGTGCGAACTTCGCGCGCTACGTCTCGCAGTGATCTGCCCTACTTCAGCGAAAAATCAGTGAGGCTGTTCACCGTGTAGAGAGACACAACATTGGCAACCACCGTCCGATCTGCCTGCTGTCCGTGGTCTACATACAAGCTGCTCACTCGAGAATAGGATCAGCCGAACGCTGGAGGAAGGACAGCAATGCGAAGGTGCAGGATTTCGGAGAGGATCAGCACGATCTACCACATGCACACCATTACGAGGCTCATCGAAGTGTCGCGAGAGTGCAAGCCGCCGCCGTGTCTTATGTTCATGGACGTGAACAAGGCGTTCGACGCGTTCCAGACTGAAATGTCACCAAAGCCCTGGTCACATAAGGCATTCCAACATGCTCCTAGGTTATTGTTTTTGAAACGCACCAAATTTTAATGCCCAGAAGACCTCCTCTTCCCTTTTTTCGAAGCATGCATGCCACTGTTTCCACAACTCTTGCTACATGAGCTTTGACCTACCAACAGTTCGAAATTCTTTTAAACTCGCTAAAGCTGTAGCTGCAGGAAGAAGTAAGGAGAAGGAGCATTCCTTTTTCCTTTCCCGATTAAGTCGTGAATTATCCAAGTCATTCTACTTAAACCTAAAATGGTTATTAGAGTGTCACGTGGTGTCGTGGAAGCTGCGCATTATCAAACAGCGACGGCAGTGCTGGCGTAGCATCCCGGCTGGCAAGCAAGGGGTACGGTTTCGATTCCCGCCTGGCGCTAAAGTTTTGTTAACAACGAACATTTTAAAAACACCCTTTTTTGATCAGATGGAGAGAATCGAAGGAGGAGCTGATAAGGACACATTAAGTGACCATAATTAATGAAGGAGGACACATACATATCAACGGTAGCAAAAGTTCTTAATGTAGATAGCTGAATGCACAGAATTTAAATCTTGGCAGTCGCTGACGACCCCATTTAACCTTGGGCCTAATAAAAAGAATTAGGTGCCACGTAGTTTTATTCATGGAAACAGCCGATATGCGTGAAAGGTGTAGGTCCATCTCTCAGTACGAGTCGAGTGGAAGTACTCCTTCTTTGAGTTCGACTTTTGGAAGAATAGGAGCGTTGTCGAACAGTGGATGCAGAACTTGTTGCTACCTATCTGCGAACCTCTAGGGGTTCATTCAAGTTTGCACAACTGAAAATCTGTTGTGATTTGGTGACCCACCTGTCTGGTTCTTTAGTCCTTCTTAAAATCTCCTAATCGTCAGGGATAGATAGAGAAAATTCATTATAACTAAAGCTGTTGAGCTTGCAACCTGTGATTGACAATGGTTTAGTTCTTCTTGCGTGACGATCCTCCTTCACATTTTTCAAGAATCGTCATGTAAATGTTGAATCAATGCTAACAACTCAGTATACTTATCAAACCTGGTCTTAGGATGAAGGATAAATGATACCGTTAATCAATCCTTTTTGACTACGGGATATCGAGTAAGCAATCCGAATGCGTATTTGGCTTATACAATGACTTGCGGTGGCCAGCGGACGGATTACTCAGTATTTTAGCCTTCCAACTTTCTTTGCATCCCATTGCGTTGTAATAGTTCGAGAGCATCTAGCAGACGGCAACAAAGTCTGCCTACTTCTGTAGAGTATGTCAGAACATCGTACAACAGCTGAACCTTAGGAAGACGCACCGTCTTAAAGTATGGAAGGGCTTCCTGTCGCTCAACATCTGAATGAGAACGGAGTTGAAATGCAATGAGCATACTCGACGGGTCGTATGCAGTGGGGTCGATGATAGCATGCAACTTCGAGCTGGTCTTGGGCAGAAGGAGATAGCGGCTTGGGTAACTATGTCGAGCGTCAAAGAAGTGAAGATAGTGAGTGAGAGCGTCTACCCGCTTTCCCCTTATTTGTTCCCACTGTTCTTCCTCCTGCATTTGTCGCAAACATCTGGATCGTAAGTAAGCAGAATGAAAATACGACTGACATTGCACGACGAGGAAAGGATTCTGTGATCGAGGCAACATGGTTTGATGACTAGGGAAGGGTTTCGACGACATGGAACTTCAAGTTGGGCCAGGATCGTTAGAAAGAGTTTGGAATGTTGAGTACGAACATGGTCAAAATTGCAAAGTGAAATTCCTGAGCGAGTTATGACCTGCCGAAGTTGGGTGGCCTGGCCACAGGCTAGCCGTGAGAAAGAGCTGGCGCAAGAGCAATGAGTCACACATAGGGGCTCCAGCTGCGGCGGCGGCGCAGAGGCAGTGCTGCCGCTCGCCACTTGTGGTGTCGTTGGTTCGGTCCCCATTGCTTAGCCGGTTTCTTGCACGTTATCATTTGTCTTCGGAATGCTCGTTTATACAAAACTATGACATGCGTTAGATCAAATAGTCGGGAAAACTATACATGTTTGTAAAAATGCTTGAGGGCAAAAAGCTGCTATGAAATGCTGCTGTGAAATTTTTATCTACTAATTTTCCACAAATAGAAAACTTATATTGAACAAATCTTATATTGAACAACTGGATGTGTTCCTAACAACATTGGCATTCATGGAACAAGGCAAAAAGGTGTGGAGCAGACATGTTACTCACACACTGCACATCTTATACATGCAGCATCTCTACAACCAGCAACGAAGCAGTCAATTGTAGCGAGACCAAAAAATATTCACCAGGAGTGTCAAACACACCTGGGTGATCACCAATGTAATCTGCCACATGGTTTGAAGTTTGAAAGCCTAGAGGTACAAAACATCGGGTAAATCTGCGACAGAACCTTCAGAGGACGTCGCTCTGGGTCATATTGTTTGATAGTTTCCCCGGCTATTTGATCAAACACGTGTTATAATTTAGAGTATAAGGTCATTTCGAAGAAAAATCATGATGTGTAAAAAACCAACAATAATTCGGACCGTACCAACGACGTCACACATGATGAGCAAGAGCACTTCCACCGCGCCATCACCGCAGCTGAATGGCCATTCCTACGGAACCCCTATGACTCATCGCTTTCGCGCCGCCAGCTCTTTGGCCAGCCTGCGGTCAAGTCATCCAGCTTCGGCAGGCCATCAAAATCGCTCAGGAGTCCTATTTTGCAATTTTTACACCCATATTCGTAATCAGCATTCCGAGCTCTTTCAAATGATCCTGGTCTCAACTTGAAGTTCCATGGGAGAGGGATATCGGTTGGTTCCCGAGCTTCGGAGATGCTGTCGGTGTAGTCAAGTCCAGGATTAAATGGTGAACCACACAAGACGTCTTCTCCAGCCTTTTAAGCAAACTATAGCATCGTCAATTCCGCATTCAGTCAAGAGAATCTAGTTCACCCGCCAGTTGCGAGAAATTGCATCCACATCAAAGGGCACAGTTCAAGATCCAAACTCCATTCTATTAGGGGTGGGGGGCCAAAAGTAATGAGACAAAATGAAAAAAATCTTTATCTCTTTATAACTCAATTACAACTCAACGATGCTGAGGAGTGTATTTACCATTAAGGACAAGGACCTTGCTGCCATCGCTCAGTCAACTTCCTGATCCCATCCTTCCAAAACTGCTTGAGCCTGGTGTTGATCAACTGCTCGATATGGTTGTCAAGGACTGCTTGGGTTCTTGTGTCCCTTCCGACTAGGAAGTCCTGTAGGCTCAAGTAGTAGTGGTAGTTGCATAGTGAGATGTCCAGCGAATACGGTGGGTGAGGCATGTGAACGTAGCCCAGCTGGCCAAGCTTATCCGTGCTTACTTGTTCCCGATGGGGTGCGGCGTTGTCGAAGAGGAGAACCTTCTTGAAGCGCTGCGAATGAATAAGAGCGAGTCGCCGGCCCATCTCCTCTATTTCGTTCACCTTGGCCTTGGAGTTCATCGCGGTGCTCTTGGGAAACAGCCTCCGGTAAACCGATCCATGGGCGCAGACCCAAAAGCTCCAAAGATGCTTCTCGCCGTGAACATCTCGCGGAACGAAGGTCGGTAACAATTCACCAGGCCTCACCCAGACTCGCTGCTTGGCAGGGTTAAGGTAGAAGACGTACTTCTCATCCTGCGTGAATATTGAGCCCAGGCTGCTCGGGGTTGGGAATTGGGGGAGATTTGCGCGACACAGGTCGACTCGTCAGACTGGGGTTTGGGCATGAGACGGGCTGGGGTTTTTGGCATGCTTCTGGAAAGGGCGGAAGTGGTAACTTCTCAGATGGGCTTCAGTAAGTAGCATACAAACATACAAATACAACAAGTACGAATCCAGACTCCAGCCACGTGTCTCAGGCATGGGGTGTCTCATTACTTTTGCCCCCCCCCCTAATACATATTAGGTTGTCCAACAAGTCGCCGCCTTTTTTTACGTCCAAAGGAGATGATTTGTTTTTACCGACAGCTCCTGCTCTGTGGTAGGACTTTTTGCTCGGTGTTATATGTCGGTCGAAAGCGAATGCCTTGTTCAACAAGAATCTGTGTTTACTAGCTCATGCTGTTTCTGTCGAATACCAACAAAATTCCAAAAAGAGAAAAATCATCTTCACCAACAAGTTCTTCTCCTTGGTCTGTTATTGATATTTGACAGAAATCAGCATGAGCCAATAGACGCGACACAAATTCTTATTGAGCAAGACATCCTCTTCCGAACGACATACATATAACACCAAGCAAAAAAGTCCAACCGCAGAACCGAGCTGTCGGTGAAATTTCGGACGGAAAAATCGGACATCCCAATTTGATGACCTAAAAATCAATAAAGGACAAATGAGCAAATAGCGTCAACGCGTAACCTTGTAGAACAGAATATTGCCTTCTAAATGTTATGAAAAACTGCGCAAAAATTCCAAACCTAAGCGTAGAGAAGAACTGCGCAGTTGGCCACTTTTTCACTTTTCACTTTTCACTTTAACGAGCTAAAAATTGTCAAAATTCAGCACGAAGAAAGAACTGAAATACATAATCTAATAGAGCAGACCATTCTCTTTCGAAGGCTTTATAGCGCTGTGCAAGAGACCGCCGGCGAAATCCGCAATGAATCGTTGAAAAAACGGCGGCGACTAGTGGGACAACCTAATACATTCACGTGCAGCGTTCTTCTAGGGCGTGACTTGAGTTGCATTAATGTCCCACAAAGCGATCTAATGCCCTCAAATATTGGTAACATGGCACCATCATCATTTTTAAGGCGGATCTGGTTCGAATTTGGGTTATTCTACCTCCACTGCATTCGCAATTTCGTCGGACATTGACTGCTCGCGGGCTCACGATCACTATCGTTTTCATGGAGTTCTATCACTTGATTTCAGTGACATCAGCAGGGCTCGACGAGCGGACGAATCTTCCGCACCAGTGTTGACGGGCTTTCTTGATTCTCCATACTTCGGCTCCTCAGCGTTGCAGAGCTTTAATGAATCGCAGCCACAGTTCTCCTTCACTGTTTCTCAGAAGGCTTTCTGACGACGGAGTGATTCCCTACCCTAGCCGATTGTACATATACTAGTCCGTTTAATTCGCCGTGATTTGTCGCTGTTCATGGCAGCTCCTTTAGTCATCGTTGTCGATGATTTCTTGAACCTTTTTAAAATGTACATGTGCGCGACGCCGCCAAGGTGTAGTGTAATGTTGTGGTCCTTTCGCTGCTGCAGTGTCGTGTAGGGCTTCTCCACCTACGGGTGACGCTGCTGTCTATATGTGTATGTGTGCATACGTCCATCATATCAAGAACGGGTGTGTTGTTGTTGTTTTTTTGTTGAACAAAGCATAAAGTGCTTGACATTAATAGCAGTATCAAGCATATCTACGCCTGTAAACAAGTGTTTAGTGGCAAACTTATTCGCAATCACAGTCGTTTAACGCAGGTAATCAGGCGCCATTTCTTTTAAGGGACCACGATTTCACCCGTGTTCGAATCACAAAGATGGTGAGTGCCGATCATCCTAAACGCTATTCTGCGATATCAATGCAGAAAAGCCATTCCCCCTGAGCTTTTGAGAACTGGCCCGCATTTACGCCGATGCCACCAGGAGGATGAAACAACCAACGAGCAGAAGGATGCATCAAAGCAAGTCCTACAGCGCAAGCGCAGGAATATTTCAACGACGAAATGTCGTGGAGGCTGCGGTGTTGTGGGCATGACCTACGGGAGGGAGGTGAGAAGACCGTAAAAGTAGAAAAACAAAGATCTAACTAAATTCGTGCAAGAGCCACCAACCCTTGGTGAGCCTAGATGGGTTCAACTTTTACCGAGGTAAGCTAGTTCAACCTTTGGGACAGCTAGGATGCTTAAAGAAGGGTGCCTATAAAATACAATACGCGTTGCAGGGCAAAAAACGCGTTGCAACAGATGAATCCGTTGCACACTCATAACCCTTCTAGTTTTATGTTGTTGTTGTTGCTTTTTTTTGGAAAAGTTTGGGATCGTTAGATCCGTCTTCTCGAGGTCTACACGAACTTACACAACTTTGCCACGCCACCGCATTTTCGTCGTGGCTGTCAAAATAATTACAGGAGCTGGCTTTCTGCGATTGGAGCAGCTTATTTCCCAGGACATGCATGTTTTCAGAGTATCTCAAGCATGTCTTACGTTGTTTGCTCTGTCATGCCAGGGATGCTCCGAGAGTGCGCTGTGCGCAATGTGTGTAGGATCCAACCTATCATTCGAGTTGGCGAAAGCATCTTCACTCCGCTTCTATCTTCCCTTACTGGAAATTGCAAAGCCTTCAAGACTATTTCGAACCGTTTGGAGAGTTTTATCAGAAATTTCCAGCCGCCGCATTTAGTAATTGCCAGCAGCCTAAGACTGTCAAGCAGCCTTTGGAGTGTGCCGTGCACAATGCTAATATAATATCGAACTTATCAATCGAGTGAGCGAACGCATGTTCACTGCGCTTCCACTTTCTCTTAGTAGGAAACGTAAAGCCTTAAAGACTATTTCGAATTGTTTGGAAAATTACATGAGAAATTTTCGGCCGTCCTACTTGGGATTTGCGTCCACGTGCCCCTCGAAATCTTGGAGTGCGCAGGGAACAATGTATATCATTTAAAAAGGCACCTAAGAGGCGGGGCCCTCCTCAGCTGGTGCGTGTCTAGATGGTTTGTGCAGATGCTCTGATAGTTCGAATTATTTTTAGCCAGGCGTTTATAGCCACTTTGCTTTGCATGTTAATGGTTCTAACAGTGACTCAGTGACTGATAAGAGATGTACTGTTGTCTTCTTTAGTCATATTTGTCTCAAATTAAGGCTTATATTTCTTCTTTTCAATTTCCCTGTTTTTAAAAAAAGGTGGAAAAAGAATAGAGAAAGAAAGGGAGAAAGGAAGAAAAAGCGTCTGCTGATACTTACACAGCGACTAATCAATCCAATTACTATAGGAAAATAGGTAAATGTTTTGTTGTGCTTCTTTTAGCTACACTACAGTTTTTGTGTTGCGTTAATAGTGCGTTTTTTGACACTTTATTTAGCTAACGTAGAATAAATAAATAAGCACAGAATCGAAGCTTCAATCAGGTAGTCAAAATCATCCACCGTACCTCTGTCTTCGCTTTCTGGCTAAGTTGAAGGACAATTCCGGACACGTCACTCTTTCCAACAAACAAGAACGACGCTTCCTTGCGCCGAGAAGCGCCGTTTCTAGTGACTCCTTTAGAATTCCATACTTCGAAAGAAGGAACGGTACTTATGAAGCAGAGGGCCCATGGTGCCGTGGGAACAAGTTAACGCGGCAACCCCACGGCACCACGGGCCCTTTGCTTCATAAGTACGGAAGAAACATATATCTGAGTTGATCAGCTCAAGCTCTATCTTCTAACATTTAACTCTTGGTAGAGTTGAACAATGTATAAAGGCACGACTGAATCAATCGAGTAGGAGCGGCAACTTGTAGAGTGACCTTGGCTTGATGAAAAAAGCTTATCTAATTGAGCGAAAAGTATAGAAAACCAGTTTGTACAAAGTGACAAAAACTCTCATATTGAATAGGCTCACTAACACTTTTCCACAGATGGCTGACTCTCCCTGGTTTCATTCAGATGACATTCTTTTCCACATTTTACAAAAGCATCATCTTCCACTACGCCTGATTACCTTCTACTCCTGTTTATCAAAGACGTTTCTAGTGTCATTTCACGTCCGTTAGAATTCATATTCAATCTAAGTTTTATGAGAGCTGAGGGTCCAGCTAAGTGGAGAATTTCTTTCGTAACCCCCGTTCTAAAGAGCCTCCATCTCTTCGGCTAATTACCGTCCTATCAGTATTACCCCTTTTTTTGCTAGAGTTTCCGAAGAAGTTCTCAAGAAAAAGGATTTTAGCGCATTTTGAAGAGAAGGCAATTCGATTATTCCCACTTCAGCACGGAATCGTTGAGGGTAAATCCATTACCACTGCAATGATAGATGCAGTCATAGAGAAAACCCACTGCCCTGATTATAAGTTTCCTGGTGAAACCGTTCTGAACTCTTCCAAATTTTTGAATTACTTTACATTTGTATGGGTTGAAAATAGCCGTTCCGTATTCAAGTAATGGTCTGATGTATGATTTGTAGGCCTGGAGAAGCACATCACTGCTTTTTGTAGTTAAAGCACGAAAATTTTTGTGCATAATTGCTTGTGCTTTTGCTGCAACCTGTTCACAATGACTGTCGAAGCTGAGGTCCTTCGTAACCAAAAATCCTAAATCTCTTATCTGGTCAACGCTCACAATCGGTGCATGACCAACGCTATATGTGTACATGGGACTATTGGTACCTTTAGTCTTTTCGGCAGAGAGGGGAAGATCCCAATTGCGTGACCATTCAGTAACAAGATCGACAGCGTTTTGCAGCTTAACACGGTCGGTCGCAGTGGTTAACTGTTTGTAGATTTTTATGTCATCTGCAAAAGCAACGCATCTGACATCGCCTTCAAGAAGGAGGTGGGAAGCTCGTAAGCATATATGTTGAATAGAATTGGGGATAAAACGCCATCCTGAGGAACCCCACTTGTGACACTTCAAGGTTTAGAAAAAACAGAATTGATGCGCACCATAAATGTGCGATTGGATAGAGACGAGTTGATCCATGAGACGACACGGGGATGAATGCCAGCAATTGATAATTTCCGAAGAAGTTTGGAGTGAGTTGCTTTGTCGAAGGCTTCGCAAAAACCAAGATAAATTACATCGGCATTTGTATCTTCGTCCATACACGTTGTCCAATCATCTAGTGAGTGCAGCATAGCAGTTGTCGTTGATCTGCCCTTCTGAAACCCATGTTGGTGGATTGAAATGACATTGTGATCTTCAAGGTGCTGCACAACCCTTTTTTGAGAATTTTTTCAAACAACCTAGCAAAAATGGAGGTAGTGCTGATTGGATGATAATTTAGTGGTGAGGTGCTTCGACCCTGTTTTGGGAATAGGAGTAACAAGAGAGCATTTCCACATTGAAGGTACATCAGACCTAAGGAAACTGAAGTTAAATAAGAACTCCAAAAGCCGAGCAATAATATGAGCAACTTATGAGCAAAACTAAAGGAATATTATCCGGAGTTTCAGAAATGGAGGACGGCCAGGCATGAAGTTTTCTGTGCTCTTACTCGCCCATATTTGAGTTTTCGACACTCACAATAACCTGTTCTGTTCACCACGAAAAGCTCTATCGAATGGTGTCAATCTCTACCAATTTCGAAAAAATCCTTTGCATCGACGGTCTCGAACCGAGGACGAGGCCGCTCTAGACAATGACGTCATCGAAAATCGAAAATTTCAAAATTGATCGATTTTTTTTTCAAAATTGGTCAAATTGGTCAAATTTGCCGTAACAAATGAACACGATGCCGAAGTCCATTCCATTTCTTTGTTTGCAACAAACAATATGGCCCCCTACGCAACGCTCAACCACCTCGCTCGCGTGTTGCAGTAATGTTTTGCGGATCTATCCTAGTTGGAGTGCTCATCATATGAAAACTGCTGGAGCGAACGTCCAAACGTCAGCCTGCTGTTGGAGAGGTCGTCACCGACAACTGACTGTGAGCGTTGTGAAGGTTGCTGCTTCGTTATCGATATTAGTACTACTACTAATACTATTTCTATTAATATGGCTAAAAATATTAGAAGTCAGATGATGGCATCTTCACCATAAGGACAGATACTCTTTAGCTCCTCTGTAGTTCCCAGATTGTTCAACAGGAATTTATTTATTTGTTTGGATGGGTATATAATTACAATTACACGCAGAAAAAATAAATATAGAAATAATGAACATTACAGTATGTATGTACAACGCATGAGAACTACTTAGTTGCTCCTGGTGTCTGTGTATCCGCACCACTTTTTCCCAGCTTGCCCACTCACTCAAACAGATGGTTAGGAGAAATCTTCTGATGATGGTTTTGTTTGTTTTATTGTCAGTTTAGGCAATTGCTTCAAGCACTCTCATTGCCTCCATTTAAAAACAGTGGACGAGTTGGTTGTGAACTACCTCCCTACCAGGGTACCTCAGACCTAGGTAGTTAGGCCGAAAGTATTAATCTTTCAACGGTTTAAGAGCTTCTCATGATAAATCACCATGAATTAACCGACTGGTAGCCTTCAGTTTATAACTGCTGCTGGTGTTTTTCTTTGTTGAATAGGCAAGCGCATCCATGTAGTAGGTAGAAGCGTTGCATGCGTCACAAGTGTGAGTGTGGTGTAGTGTAGCGTATTTATTGCGTACATTACCTTACACGAAGAACTCCGACCCACGCGTTGGTGAGCGTCATGATGGGCTCGCACGACAGCGTCGTCAGCGTCTTGTCAGCCCCGTACGCCGACAAAGCCCGGAACTCTGGGGACAAGAGCGCACACAGGTGTCTTCTCTCACCTGTGCGCGCTCTTGTCACCCGAGCAACTTGCTCTCGATACCTCGCTGCTCCGATCAAGCGTTCATACTGCTTCCGTATGGTCCAGATCGCAGGGCTTGCGCTGGCACACGAAGTACAGTGAGGTCGAATATGTGCGCGCGGAGCTGGAAGTTCTTCTTGTTGTCTTGAAATGGCCTGGTGCTTTGTGGCTTCTGTACATGGGCTTTGTGACAGGTACAAACAGAGGTTTGTTGCCAGAGGTTATGGTACCACAACGAAATATGCCCTTTGAAGCACAACTGGGTTAGGTTATTCTCCGTTACCAAGCAGACAGAAATGACGAGTGGCACAAATCGGGATTATGAGAATTACCGCGCTGATAACCTTTCTTCCAAGAAAATCATCGAGCTCGTTTAGGAGCTGAGAATGAGGACTGGGAGCGCCCCCTTCCACGACACTTTCTTTTGCATCAATTTCTCGCATCTTCTGACTGGGCACACACTCAACACTTCACGCGAGGTGTTTTCGAGAATGATCCCAGCCTTCCCTCCCCCCCCCCCCTAGGTCTCCATTTTCCAACTGTTGAACAAAGTGGTCTGAGTGCAAGGAATCAAGGGATTGAGACTGGTTGTGCAGTCTACGTAGAACCATAAAAGCCGTTCGTGATGTGAAATTGCGACTTCACCTTCCACCCAGAATTTTCGCCGGATAATTAGTGCTTAAGGGCGATAAAGTTGCGCCCCGACAAGCACTAAGCTGCACGGCAGCTCCAAAAATAGCAACGAATTTTGCCACCTATGTGCGTTCAGGCAGCTGCATCGGCTGGATTGTTCTATGTTCCAGGTGGAGGGACGAATCGTTAGGTTTTCTTTTACCTAGTTTTTATCTTTATCTTTATCTAGAGACGCACATTAACATGAACATGGAATGAATTAGCAGAAATCAAACCTAAAACAAATTCCTAAGAACTTTAATTTCATATACATGTTAAAAAAAGAAAAACCATTAAAATATGCACAGGTTCATCTGAGGAGACCCTGTGGTGTGAGAACACTAGCACTGCTCGGTAGGAGAACAGGCAGGCGAAATTCGTGCCCTGCATGCCTCGCACCCATCTATCTCATCTACATAGTCATTTGGCAGAGTACAAATATCGGCCTTAGCGCTGGATCCATTACGTGAGTTCCTTTCTCTCACCTGATTACCTCCATTTCAAAATATTATATTAGATGAAGCATTCAGTTCGCACCTTTACACCACGTTCAGGCCTCTGAAGAGTGGAACGTCGAAGCGTCCGCTCGCTTCAGTGAAAGTCCAAATAGAAAAACAGCTCATATTCCATTGGATGCCTTCAATTACAACGGAAAGCAACTATCCTTCTCTGAACTTCACTCAACGTTGCCTGTGCTGAGACTCTCTCTGACTCTCTCTCTCAGGACTTCTTTGCATGTCTTGGATATCCCTAAGGTTGTCCACAGCGACGTGTAGCACTAGTGGAGATTGTCTTCACCGGCGGCAGGGTTCTGGAGTTGCACGCGACTTTCCTCTCCCGTCCCGTTCGCCCCTTCCATCGGTCCGTGTCTGAGCTCAAACAAGGAAAACCAGCTGTGCGCGACACGGGCGCGAAGAGACAAACTGTCCATTCACCTCCCCCCCCCCCCACCCTTTCCGTCAAAGCTGAAGCTTCTTTGAACAGACATGCAGTCAAGGAACGTTTTGAATTCCCTCTCACTAGGACCATACTTGCCGTTATTCTCGGAGAGGTCAACCACATACGTTGCTTTGGTCGCCACTTTTCACGTTTCAATTCACTTTTGTTAAAAGGCAGTGGAAGCAGCTAACCATTCACGAGATTCTTGCACGGCGGATTTAATGGCATTAAGCGGAATTTATCGCTGCAATGCAAACACCGAAGAGCTGCCAAACAGAAAAACCGGAAGTGGTGACAATCGGTCCAAATGTTTCAATCGCGATAGACCGGACGACGATCGCCCGCACAAACATTTGCGCATCTCTGTCGGTCAATTCAGCATTGAAGACGTCATTGGAAGCATCGCGACGTGCTCAGAGATCCAGTGGGAAAAGCGGTCTCAGCGGAGCAGAGCATCCGGAACGCAACGCAAGCATCTTCTCTTGAATGGTAATTGCTAGGGAGCTACTGTTGCCCCTATAACAGAGGTGCGTGTCATTACATCACTTCACACCAATTAAGAAGTAGATGCCGAGTGAATCAGCCTTTTCACCATGGGAGTGAGTACACTTGTGGGTAATTTGTGGATTTTTGATGGATTTTACTAGTTCAAAGATTCCATACACTTTCGAAAAAACGCACAGCACCAGACGTGTCTTCTGAATGGACACCGCGCAAAACCGCGATTTTGCGTCTTTCTGATACAACTCGCCTAGAAGTAATCCATTTGAAAAACCAAGGGCATATTTGAGCTCAAGAACTCGAGCTTTATCGTTTCGTATACATATTTCATATGGAGCCATAAGAATGACCGAAATCGAAAACTTGCGCTCCATTGCGAAGGGCGGTCGCGGACGAGTTGTTGGTCGCAAGCCGTCGAAAACCGTTGCATGCTCACAATTTCTCTAATTTGAGATTTTTGAGAGAAGGTTGGTACCGTTCGATTCACCTCGTTGAGATCTACACATGTATACAACTTCGCCAGACCACTGCGTTTTCGCAGTGGGTGGTCAAAAGTGACTGGAGCACACTTTTTGCGATTGGAGAAGCTTTTACATATTACAGGACTTGCATGTTCTCGGAGTAATTTAAGCATTTCGTAAAGCGTTCTATCATGCCAGGAACCCTCTGAAAGTGCGCCGTGAACAATGCATGTAGGATCGAACTGTAGGAACATTGTTTTATGAGAAACTGTCAGTCGGACTCCTCAGGAAATGTTGTACTCCGTCCCGGCGAGACTATGGAGTGTGCTGTGCAAAATGTATATAGGATCGAACCTATCAATCGACTAGGCGCGAAAGCTCGCAAATTGCACGGCGGGTGTGTTCTGAGCGCAATAACTCTGTCACGTTCGAATCCTTTCGGCAGCAACTTGTGGATTTTGTAAGTAGTAGAAAGTTCAAGAAGTGTGCTGAAACACAGCAACGCAGCTTATGATTGAACAAAGCTACGGCGGTGTGAAAATGCAGGTGAACCTAGTGTGACACGATTTTTTCCGATTTCAGTCGACCAGTGTGGGAGCACGCAATCAGCTGACGGCCTACAAATGCGTTGGCTGACAAATCAGATAAAGTACTTTACGATGAAATGCTCATAACTCCCCACCTGCGTAAACTGCTTTAGTACCAGCTGCCATTTCAGAGCTGCGGAGGGCAGCGGTGAAGTCTCTCCGCCCTTACTCGCCCACATTTGAGTTCTCGGCACTCCCAATAGTACCGTTCTCTTCAGCTCGAAAACCACTATCGAACGGTGTCAATTTCGGCCAATTCTGAGAAAATTGATTTGTTGACACTTTTCCATCGAGGACGAGGGAAAGGTGTCAATAAGGACGATGACGTCATCGAAAATCGATGATTTCGAAATTTGCCAAATTTGATTGTCCAAACTTCGTGCAAAATCGGGTTATTTGGAGCGTCGATTACGAAAACGACGTCCGTTTTTGAAAATTCCACCGATTTTGGCATGTTACAGCCGTTTGAGATTGGTAGGGTCAGGATCACTGACCACAGTCTGTTATCGGTATGAGTGGTCTCCTGCCATAATCGGCCAAACAGATTTCGGCATCGTATTCGGCACCTTGAATAACCACTGCCCTCAGACCAAGTTTGAGCAAAATCGGTGGTGCTGACCCGACCACCCTCAATTATATCCAGAAGAAAATCCAAAGCCTATCGAAATCGGCGGAATTTTCAGAAAGGACGTCGGATTTCCCCAAAAAACCACTAGATGATTTTGGATGAGGATATTTGGTCAACTTCGAAAATATCGATTTTCGATGACGTAATCGTCCGGGCGGATTTGGCGAAGAGCGCCCTCGTCCTCGGTGGGAAAGTGTCAAAAAATCAATTTTCTCAGAATTAGCCGAAATTGATCCAGTTCGATAGAGCTTTTCGAGCTGAATAGAACGATATCATCTTGTGGGGCAAAAACTCAAATTTGGGCGAGTAAGTGCGGAAGAATCTTCACCGCTGCCCTCCGCAGCTCTAAAATGGCAGCTGGGACTAAGGCAGTTTAGGCAGCTGGAGAGTTAGGAGCACTTCATCTCAAAGTACCTTAGCTGATTTGCTAGCCTTTAGCATTCGTAGGCCGTTAGCTGATTGCGTGCTCCCACATTGATCGACTGAACTCGAAAAAAAATCGTTTCACACTAGGTTTACCTGCATTTTCGCACCGCAATAGCGCTCAGAACACGCCCATCAATTTGCGGGCTTTCGCGCGCAGTCGATTGATAGGTTCGATCCTATATACATTTTGCACAGCGCACTCCTAAGTCTCGGCGGGACGGAGCACAGCACTTCCTGAGGAGGGCGGCTTAGAATTTCTCATAAAACTCCCGAAATGCTCACTCTACAAGCTGTCCCCCCCCCCTTGATTGAAGGTTCGATCCTATATGCACTGTGCCGCCGCACTCTCAGATGGCACGACAGAACACTTTACGCCATGCTTGTGATACTCCGAGAACATGCAAGCCCTGGAATATAAGCTTCTCAAATCGAAAAAGGTCTGCTTCAGACTTGTTTGACCACCCACACCGAAAACGCGGTGTTCTGGTGAAGCTGCATATATGTTTGTGTAGATGTCGAAGAGACGAATCGAACGGTTCCAACCGTTTCTCAAAAAATCTCAAATTAGAGAAATTGTGACCACGCAACGGTTTTCGACGGCCTGGGACCAACAACTCGTCCGCGACTGCCCTTTGCAATGGAGCGCAAGTTTTCAATTTCGGTCATTTTTATGGCTCCATATGAAATTGGTAAACGAAACGATAGAGCTCGAGCTCTTCAGCTCAAATGTGCCCTTGGTTTTTTAAATGGATGACTTCTAGGCGAGTTGTATCAAAAAGACGCCAAAACCGCAAAATCGCGGTTTTGCTGTGTCTATTCAGAAGACGCGTCCGGTACTGTAATAACGTGTAAACTACTAATGATAGACTATTACAGCTATGTTCAAGAATGAATTGCTTCGTTTCTGGAGATAAATACAGCAACAATTTGTATGAAGAGCACTTGTGACGACAGCGTGAAAAGATGAGGATTGGCTCAAAGGGAGGGCATTCCAAACTCGTGATGAAAATGAACTATATTTTCCTTTCGCAAATTTAGTGAAAGTAGCATAAAGGATGCTCAGAAATGCAACGCACCAGTCGACCATTGATCCTTCAAAAGCAGCTCAATTTGTGTTTCTTATTTGCTGGGGTCACCACGCTCTGCATGATAATGAAATGGTCATAAAACAATGAGAAATTTGGAAGAAGAACCAAACGAAGAAAAATGCTATCAATTTAATGCTTTCCAAGAAATTAGTGAACTAGAGAGGGAAATCCTTTAACGTAATATGCGTGCCTTCAGAAGCAAACTAGATACATTTGTGCCCGGTATACATGGATGTGCAGGGCGTCTCAGAAGAATGTTGTCACTGCTTGCATGATAACATATTGTCCCTTCAGCTGTACCAACTTATTTTGATGACCGACGTGTCGAGATGTTTATCTGATTTGCAGTGTAGATGCCGATTACGGTTTGCGGGTGGAAGTTTTGCATGTAAAAGATCTTTTACGCCTCACTCTTTCATACCTTTATTTGGAGCCAGAACTTTGTTTAGCTAAAGCAATCTACAATACTTTTAGCCAGAGCCTGGTTTGAATGACCTGAAAAATGGTTTGCCACTGACTATTCTATTCATCATAGGAGGAAACCTTCTCGACTAAAACAGCTTCAACATCTATGCTACAGTAGATGAGGCCACGGTGTGGTAAATGACAGTGTGTATCGACCAACAGGAATTTCGATCTCCTGACTGTACTCTAAGTGACCGCATGCAGGAAATGGTGGACACGCGAGATTCCTTTGTCGGTCGTAGCACAATCCGCCGGAAAAATTTCTAAACTGCATCAGGTAAGCAGCGCTTTATTTCCCGGGAAATAACGCGACGATCCAATTTATGAGGCCAACTCAGAGCATCTGTTTGGCCCATCACTTTTAGGAGCGTTTCAGCTGTGTCGTACCGAAAGTTCCTGCTGCTATGGGCTTCCAAACTGCAAATGATCACAACTTCAACGGGAATTATTCCTTTAAAATATGGTACCAACTATTATGCTTTGCAAACCACTGCCAATGGAAAGTTGCCACAAAATTTCTAGTTATGAACAACTGGCCACACAGATCGCATGAACAGGAAATATTTGTCAGCTTTTTAAAATTTAAGCTTTTTGGGGAGAAAATCGTTTAATTCCATTAAAGAATGAGACTAGATTGCCGATAACATCCGTATCCATAAACGTGCAATACTGTTATGTAGAGACTAGGTGAACTTCTTATTTCCATAGTTTTGGGAGTGCGGATGATACCAATATCCTCGGGCTAAGTCAATGAATGATCATTAGAGTTGTCACTCTGCCTATTTCTCTCAACGGTCGTCTTTTCTGACCAAGTTCCATCATTTTAAGGTTTTCTATCGCTAATTTCGACAATCTTTTGCATTAGTTCAAAGAAGGGATTATAGACAATCAATTTTTATCGTAGAACCCGAATTCAGATTTAGGTCTGTTTTCGTTTTCCGGAGACCAAACCAAACCAGCTCTAGGACACGAACATCCAGCTTTTCGGCTTTCACGAAAAGCTGTCCAAGCTTTCCATTTCCCAAGACACATTATACATATTTTAAATGCTCCAGAAACGACACACCTTTCTGTGTATAACGCTACCAAAACATCTATTATTTCTTACTGTAAACTACTTCAGTAATGGCGGGTCAAACGGTAGGTGATAGACTAAGATTCTTCTTTTTTTTCTTTTTTTTCAAAGAATGTCTAGCAAAGTTGGGCACAGTATCACGCCTATTTCTCTGTTTCAAAGACACCTTTGAATGGGTTTACACTAGCATTTATCTACGAAATGCTAAATATCGAACAAGGGCAGGACGCGATCTCATCAAAAAACAAAGCAAAGCTTCTTCTTCGCTGCCATTTGCAATAAACTTTGAAATCTCGCTAAAAAGCGCTTTTATGACTTTTCAAGCACATTCCTCTAGGCAGCCTGTATTAGACGCACTGACCGACCAACTGTCGATCACACTCATTGAAACCTGTACTCCAGCAGCCAGAGGCTGGAAGACAAACGAACGTTACAGTTCGCCTAAAACAAAACTTCGACCAAGGGTCGCTCTTTTAGTATTGGAGCTTTCGTCAGGAGAACCAAGCCATCGCTTGTTCATCTAAGCCATCGCTTCTGCACAATAGAGGCGCCGAGTCCATCGGGTGCGATCAGCTTTCAAGGAGCCTGTTCGCAGGTGGAAGCGAAGCAAAATGAATGAGGGCGGGCAGGCGAGCTCCTCCTATTCCGGACGTGTTTTTCCCGAGCTTTCTTCTGTTGTTTCGCCGAAAGTTTCACTGGGTCCGAGCACTGACCAACCGGTCCGCCCCGCCCCGATGCATTTCCTAGGTATATAACGGCGGATGCCGCTTCACGCAGGCAAACGAATCCGATGACTTCCAGGCTTCTTATTACCGGCTTCTGCATTCTTTCCGTGGTTTTCGGTCTTCCGCAATCAGGTACTCGCCTCTATTCTCGCTTTACACTTTTGAAAAACCTTTTTGTTACAGCATATAGCTATCAGTTTCCACCTTTTCACTTGAATGATGCTTTTATTTTCTATGGACCGTTGTATTTTTCAATATTTAGAAGACGCGAAAAATGGCAAGCGTCGACAGTATATTCAGCCTCTCGCGGGCGCTGCTCAAGTACCTCGAAACGTCGCCTTTGCGGCTCCAATCGCTGCTCCAGGTAAGCTCCGCCAAAGAGAATTCTTCAGTTTCCACTTCTCACCCTCCCCTCATCGAACCGTTGCAGTGATGGCTGCTGCTCCGGTTGCCTTCCAGCCAGCGGTGGTTGCGCCCACTGGTCAGTGTCCAGGAGGACCATCTCTTCCCATCGAGTGCGACCCGAAGCGCCCGTGGCCTCAGTGCCCTCCCCAGTCATATTGCTACGCCACCAACTCCGTCGATATTGGGCCATACTTCTGCTGCCCCGTCTGTGAGTTCCGAAGCTTACGTTTGTCTTATCACTTGGCTCAAGTTGCTGAGAAAGTCCCCAGCAATGCTGTTGTGCAGGGTCGACCTACGGAGCCGCGTGGAGACCTGCCACTCCATTCTACAACTACGTACCTCCGATGCCAGCCAACTGGCCTGACGTGATGAAGATGACTGCGAACTGGCCGGCAGCAGCTATTGGGCTCCCAGTGAAAGCCAGAAAGGTAGGGCGGAATCCACCTGCGCAGCCAGGCTTGATCAGATCTTCGAAATGTTGGAATTAAGCCCGCCTCCACTCAAGAAGACGGTGAAGAGGAGACCAAAATCGGATCCTCCATCAACGAGTGGATGGACAGACAGGCGAAGCTGGTATGCGAAAGGTTACAGTCATTCTGGCAGAATCCCCTACTAATCCTCGAATATTCAGTGAGCAGCAACGTCTCGGGCGGTGATTTCTGTACAAAGAGGACGAAGTCGAGTACCTTTTTAAATTATTGTCAAAAGAACAGTATTGATTAGCTATGTTGCGCTTTAGAAATAAACGAGTGTTCACCTTGGCACGTGCTGTTGTTTATAAAGTGTTGCCTCTCACACGGAACTGTAGTGCCAAATCGTAATGGCCACCTCTGAAGAAAATGCCACGACCCTATGTATCAGCAGCTAAGACTCAGAACCGCAGAGCTTCTGCGATATACCTACAGCTCAGGTATATCACAAGCTCATTCCTTCAAGCATCAAAATTGTTTTCTGAACCTCATTAGGAGAACTTCCTACTTCATTCAATGCACTGCCTTCTTTACACACAAAAAAAGACGCAAGCAAATGTCGAGTATTAGTCAATTCCTTTGCGGGATAAGCTACGGATGTAAATTTTGTCTTGGCAAATACAACGACTTGTTTGGCCAACCGATAAACAACTTAGTCCTTTTTCTGACGAACTTGGTTCTGGATGCGAACGCACGTTGTACGACGTCTGCAGCACGTCTTCTATTATAAATCCCGATGCTCGGACCATCCATACCCTGGCGCGTTGCCCGCTCAATAAACTTCATAAACTCGATCTCTAACAGACCGGCATTCGCTGATTTGAAATTATTATTAGCGCCAGACTGAGCAGTGCTTCCTGCCTTCGAGACTCGAACTTCTCTCTGCCGTCGTGAATTTTGTGAAGCGCATAAAGCACCTATCCGCATCCCTCAATTTACGCAGTCTAAAGGGTCGGGGACCGACTGATGCAGTCGAGTGGTTCCTAAAGGTGCACTGGCCACACCCCATATTCGGAATGATTCCTCTCTGGAATTTTCCCACTACCATGATTAACCATGACCCCACACATCCCAATGCTGATAGAAAGCCGTCACAAGGATTATTGATTGCGATCAAAACCATAGCGCCGAGAGGGACTCGAACTCACTCTTGCTGCTTACCGGGAAGGATTCTTCTCCATTATGTAAATTTCCATTACAACTGATTTCGACCTAGAGGTGAGCGATCCAAGACCGGATTACAGTGCCTAGGCGGGAATTTAAAAGAGGTTTTATTCGCCACGCTATTAACACGTACTGTTCAGACAAGGTTTATTTGGCATAGTTTTGGTCTATCCGGCCATCCAAGGAGGTGTGAACTTTACACGGAAGTTTGCCGACAACAACATTTTGTAGCATTTGAACATTCACAAACCAACATAAGTGTTGTAACTGTAGGCGCAGATATGCGGCGGGGCGGGGAGTTAAATCGCCATGTAGTGCAGCCCTATTTGCTTTTTGAAATTGATTTTTTTTTTTGCAGTTAGCCAGAACCATTATTAATGCTCCATTGAAATTCGTACTCTGAGCTTTCGTCACTCCTAGAAAAATCCATTCGGTTGTAATGCTCGTTGTATTGACACCACTGTAACATCAGAAATAAACTTACACGGCTTTCTGTCAGGCATACCCCACTAGACGTTTCGTAGACCAATTTTTCGAACATTTTCGCTCCTCGTTAAGTCTGATAACGAACGATTTGTGTCTTTCACATATAACCTGAATTATTTCACAAAAGTATGCCCACTTCCTAATGCCTTTTTCTGGAATGCCAGATTGGTTTATATAAAAAATATTGCTTCCTTCCGCAAATGAAATATACTCCTCTACTCACATATCTATGTAAGGTTCCGTAGTTCTGTGCAGGGTGCATCAACTAGGTGTTTCGGCAATCACCTACTTCCCCTGTGATCATAAGTAATCTAAAAATTAAATGGGTGGTTATGAAATGTTTCCTTCAGCAACCTAACAAAAGTTTAAAAGGTAAAAATTTCACTAACTTGGCGCGAGGTACCCACCTTCGCGACGGGAGGAGAGTGCGGTGTGTTAAACTAATAATTCTTCGAATTTTACATTTTCTTATGTTTTATATATAATATAATAAGGCATCGTGGTTGAAAGCATTTCATAAAATATTTTACTACAAGTGCAAGACACGCCTGTCGGCGTGTCTAGCACTTGCGCGCTTCGCGCGACCTTAGAGAGTCACTAAGCCAAGATCACTCACTTCAAGCAGCTGCTCTGCTTGTGCAGCCTTCTCGGCACCTTAGCAGTAAAAAGAAGTATTTGAAAACCTTAATAATTTCGAACCTTGGTCTACCTCCTTTAAGATCTGGTGAGTAGTTCTTCGATATGAAGCCGTCCAGCTCTCCATCCCTCCATCCTCAACATCCCTTCAACGTCGGCACTATCTTCAGACAGTTCAGAAACGTAATTTGTTTGCGCTAGTCAGGGCTTTCGTCCTCAGACTGTTGTAGAGCACTCCTTCGGCTATAGTACCCGCGTGTCCCCCACCCCCTCCCACCCCGATCGGTTAAGTCTGGTAGAAAACCACGGGTCAGGCGATCGATAATATCGATTGATACTGGTCTCCATATTGAAACTTTCCACCTGATGTGGTGCACTCCTTCGGCCATAATACCCGCGTGTCTCCCACCCCCTCCCCACCCCGATCGGTTAAATCTGGAAGAAAACCACTGGCGTGTCCCACCCCCCCCCCCCCCTCCCCACCCCGATCGGTTAAATCTGGGAGAAAACCACCGGTCAGGACCTCGATTAGCCCCAGCGCCGAAGTTTCGTGCCGCTTGAACGACATCCGCAAAAATCGATACTTAGATCGATATACGCTTCAAAAACGAACTTCATAATCGCGTTCAGCGGCCTCGATTACCCCTAGGCCCGAAGTTTCAGACCGCTCGGACGACATTCATAAAAAATCAATAATTTGATCGATATTGATCGATGGTGATCTGCACTTCAAAAACGAACTTCATAATCATGTTCAGCGACCTCGATTACTCCAGGGGCTGAAGTTGGCGACGTGTTCGGCACGTCTACGGCTCGCCATGCACGGTCGCCGACGTGTTCGGCACGTCTACTGCATCGCCTGGCACGGTTGCCGACGTGTTCGGCACGTCTACGGCTCGCCATGCACGGTCGCCGACGTGTTCGGCACGTCTACCGAGTCGCCAGGCACGTTTGGCGATGTGTTCAGCTCGTCTACTGAGTCGCGAAGGCGTCTTGGTATTTTCCGTTATTTTCTTGCCATAATTTGTGCCCCGTAATTTCCCGTAATTTCCCCTATTTTATGACTCATCGCGTCGATCGATAGTGTGACTCATCGCTTAGAGGATTATTATATAGTATGATTCTCGGAAGCTTCATCTCCTCCACACCTGGACATCATTTTTAAATCTTGTTTGGTCCTTATGATCTCCCTAAATGGAATGAATAAGCAGTTCAAGTCAAAAGACTACGGGAACCCACCGGGTTATACCCATGTGCTTTGTCTTAAGCCTCGAGCACACTTCGCTGCCGCAGCAAACCCGGCTCGAGCGGGGTCTTACTTAGATCTAACCAGATTCTCCTGATGTCGCGTCATATCGACGTGGCCATTTTCGATATCCACCGACACCATGGTCAGTCGATATGGAGGAGGGTCGTTGAGCGGTCGGTGGCGGATCGCGGCTCTTCCACCGCCGCTACAGGAGAACACTGGAAGACGGGAGCAGTTCCTGCACGAGCACCTTGGACGCACTACACCCTGGAGTCCCTTCCCTAGCCGAGTTGTGCGCTCGAAGAGCGCAAAACCCATCTCCGATGTCCCCCTCAGCGACGAAAGCATTCTTGGCACGAGCCGCCTGGAAGGCCCACACCCCCGGAGTCCCTTCTCTAGCCGAGTTGTGCGCTCGAAGAGCGCACAACCCATCTCCGATGTCCCCCTCAGCGACGAAAGCAGCCTCGGCACGGATTGATGTGCAAGTTTGCGTGGTACTCCAGCAGGAGCTGGCATACTGCCAGCGGAGCAAGTGGTTAGTTCTAATGGCTATCCTCGAGCGGCAAATGAGGGTGCACGCTGCTTTCGCAAATGATACGGATAATGATAAGGATAGCAAACAGCAGCCGCAGCAAGAAATGTCGGTCGACATTTCCTGCTGCGGCAGCAAAACCGCCCTCGCTGCCGCAGCAAAGTGTGTCCATGGCTGCGGCGCTGCCTTTGCCGCTCAGCAAATGCAGCAGCAGCTCGATGACATCCTTCATCATTGCTGCTGCAGCAAAGGCAGCGAAGTGTGCTCGAGCCTTTACCGACCGCGCTACATATATGAGCTCTTCAAGCCTACAATTGCATTTGCAGGGTATCCCGCGAGCTGCGAAATGACCGGTAGTAGACCGCTCACCGAGACTCCACCCGAAAATAGCTCCTGCAGGTCACCTGTGACGTCAAAATAGTCATTTTCACCTGCAGGTGAACTCACCCAGTGTCTGAGCACATCCACGAAATGCTCGTAATGTCTCCTCAGCACTTGGGCTTGGTGTTTGGATGATACCGTCGCTAATATCAGCGTGAAACCGGTGAAGCCCATGGCACGGTTGATATGAATCATTCGGTACATTTCACCTGTACCTCAGTTGGCTCTTTTTAGAAGCCTTCACAAGGATGCTCTTTGACAACTTTGATAACATCCCCTGAGACTTAAATAAAATCAGTGGAATCGTTTAAATAGAAATCATTTTAGAAAATGATAATTTTAGAAGACTTTCAGCGCAAGTAACTTCCCTAAACCTCGACTCATTCGTATGCAATGCAGCTTCCCGTAAGCCGCTAACGCCAGTAGATTACAAAGATCTCCATTCAGTAGAAATGCTGTCATTATATAGTGAAGGTGAAAAGTCAGTTTCTAGGAGACTAGAGGTCAACTATTCGGTTGTAACGAAATAAATGGCACTGAACCACTGTAAATCTAAACAGTTAATATCTCGGCTTGTAGACAAGTTTATTAATCGAAATAAAAACCTTCTGATTCTACACATCTTTGCCAACGTGACACAAGCTTTTTTATCCCAGAAGCATGAAAATCAGAAGTTCTGGAATTGACGAAATCTTCGAAGGCACCTTCGGCATCCTGTTGGTATTTGAATATTTTCCCTGCCAAGAACTCGCCAAGATGCTTGAAGAAATGACAGTCTGTTGGGGAGAGGTCGGGAGAAAACGGAGGATGTGGTAGAGTTTCAATGCTCAGCTCATCCAATTTCTGCAACGTCATTCGTGCTACATGGGGGCGAGCATTGTCGTGCAGAAGGAGAACTCGCCTTCGGTTTACCAAGGCCGGCCGGATATCCTTCAACTTTTTCATCATTTCTTCAATTTCAATGCAGTACTTCTCTGCCGTGATGGATTCACCGGGAGGGAGGAAGCTGTGGTGAATAATTCCCAGCGAACACCACCATACTGTCACCATTACCTTCTTTTGGTGCAATTCCGGCTTCGCAAAAACCTTGGGGCTCTCATCGCTGTCCACCCACTGTGCCGATCGTCGCCTGTTGTCGTACATTATCCATTTCTCGTCACAGGTTACGATGCGATCAAGGAATGGGTCCGTTTCGTTCCGTAGAAGCAGTGCGGACGAGATCTCATATCGTCGGTTTCTTTGCTCCTCAGACAGCACGTGAGGCACCCATCTTTCCAGCTTTTTGGTCTTTCCAATTTCCTTCAGATGCCGGGCAGCTGTGTTGTGACTGACGCCAAGAACCTTCGCTATCTCCCTGGTACCTTTGTGTGGATCCTCCTCTACCACATCTCTCAGCTTGTCCTCATCAACATCACTGTGCCTCCCACGACCTTCATGTTCTTCCAAGCTCTCATCTCCATTCCGAAACTTCTGATACCAACGATACGCCGTCCGAATTGTGGAACATCCTTGACCGAATGCGGCGTTGATCTTCTCGTCCGCCTCCTTAGCTGTAGTGCCCAGCTTGAATTCATACAAGTAAATGCCTCGGATTACCCTTTTGTCCATCTGCAAAAAAGTCAATAAAACTCTAAGGTTTTCCCGCTTTCACATAGAAAATTTGGTACTCACCGGTAGAGCAAAGTATGCGCTTCTAAATGATATGCCACATGTTACGGTTTGTTCTTGAACAAACGCGTAAAGACGCGCCAAAAATGGCGCGAGCCAGTGCCATTTAATTCGTTACAACCTAATAACTCCTCTTGTATCCTAACAATTTTTTGCTGTAGAGGTCAATTTTCTAAATCTGCTTCATTTTCTTCTCTCACAGATGGGGAGGTAACGTACTGCCTGTAATCTGTGGTTAGAGATCAGACGGAGAACGTCTCAAAGAATTTCGCACAGCCCAGCGGTTGATGATCCGCCTCAAATAGTCAGCAATATCGTTGGTCAACTGCGAAAGTGCTGTGTAACTAGCATGCAGAGTTAAAGAATAATATACCATGAAGCACTGCACATTCATAGGAACTCAGTATGAATTGGGAAGTGACGCAAGAAGCCGCACATGCCTATCGCCTGCAAAAGACCACATTTTGCGGGCTAAACACTTAACTGCGGATTATTAATGCTTCTCTAAGACATGACTTAAACATCCCTTCGAAAACATGATTATCGCGACTTTATCTGGACCAGGGGTGCACATGTTTAAAAATTTAACGGCTTTCCGTTAAAATCAGGCTCAGCGAGTTAGCAGAATTTTTCAGAAATTTGGCGAAATTTTTAGCAACTTTTCCTCAGTAGGACTATCATTTTCTCTCCAGTTCCTTTTATAAAATTCTTTTGCTTGTTTGCTGGTTAAGTTTCCTGAACGTCAACATTCCGTTTGTGGGCTCTGCTAGACATATTATTTGTTGCTTTGATTGACGTTGATAAACCTATATGAATCTGCATCATGCTCCCCTCGCAAACTCCGAAGAAGGTCTAACTTTTACTGCTGAAAAATGGGTTATTTCGTTGATCTCTCGTTGTGTTTGTGAAACGTTCATGTTAGCCTGCAACGGTGAATGCTACCTGCCTTCGATCTTAAACGTTCGCTATTGATTTGCAAAATCGAAATGCGAGTATCTCCATGAATGTACATACGCACTGGGTGATTATCATCAACTTCTTGACAGCCTATGGAGAAGTTTGAGCACAGTTGAAAGCGGATGAAAACGGAGACTCTATTTCCTGCAAAGTGTGATAATTACGCAGGGAAATCGTATAAAGCTGCAAATTCTGGTCTATACTAATTCTGTATGGGGGTATGTAGTGCTTGCTACGGTTCTGCTGTAAACTAAATATATTCATTTCATACGTTACAATCAACGATTGGGACGACTGAATAGCCATGAACCATAGCCTGTCGCAGGATTGGTGCTGGCAGAGATGCGAGGACTGATTGAAAGGCTATAAATATGCCGCCGTTTCCAATGGAACCTGGAACGCGACAAGCACGAATGGAGACACTCCTGGCACCCGCTCGAGCAACTCGATGATCAACGGGACAAGTGATACAAGTGATACGTCCTTTAGATCAGAGGCCTTGCAGGGAAGTGTGTACATCTTCCTCGTGGTGGAGAACATGCAGTGATCACGAACAAGCCGCTGTAGCGACACTACGACGATTGGAGCTGGTCAACAGAAGTGCGCCTCCTCAACATGTTGTGTGCACGAGTCGCCGGTTTCCACGAAGTTTTTCAGCAGCCTTCTGCGGCTCATTGAGTGGACTCGCTTTGCAGCCTCGAGTCCAAATGCACTTTCTGTTTGTGCCCACATCTCTCCGCCTCTGATCAAATGCGCTTTAAATTCTCGGCCCTTCCTTGACCACTGACAGTATGCTCCCTCCATTCGTGCTCGTTTTCGTCCTCGTTCGTGGAGGTATGCCTCTCTCGTGTCTCTTTCCGAGGTAGCAGACCATCGTTTTCTGTCAGGCTCCTCACAAATGGAGCGGGCCCAGCGCGGTTCCTGCCCCGGCGGTGTCCCCTCGCTCTCCATCGAATGCGACCCGAGACGTCCGTGGCCTCGCTGCCCTCCGCAGACCTATTGCTACGCCACCAACGTTGTCGACATCGGCCCGTACTTTTGCTGCCCATCGAGTAAGTCCGCCAACATCGATGTGCTTGCACCAGTTACGTTGATGGGGAATGTGGAAACTTTCGAATGGTAGGGTCGAAATAGATATGGGTGCGTTTAATTCTGTCTCAGACTGCCCGACCGAACCTAGTTAACAGGTTCTCAGAACGCACGGGGAGTTTCAAAAATGTTTATTGACACAACGCAATAAAATCACAATACGCAATAAACGGCGAAGAACGACAACACACGGAGCCACACCAGGACCCGCATTTATATCTCGGGGCGACGGGTGCCCCAACTGCAGGTCGTAGTCATCAGGGCCCCAACCCGCGATGCATGTGGCTTCCACAACGCTCGGTGAATTTCTGAGCCGTTTGCGACGTGTCGTTTGAGGCCACAGATTATATCCGGCATCTCGCGGCAAAAATCTCGGCTGTTCACTGTGGCGCATGCTGTTGGAAGCAAAAGAGAATAAATAAAGTGGTGGGGCACAGTGAGCGAGGAATTAGGCCACAGCGTTGGTAGTATGTTTTATTATTATTTAGGGAGAAGCCTTTTTACTGGCGTTTAACCATTCGCATGTTTATCTGTTTGCGAATTTTGATTTATCCGCTAATTTGTTTTCTTTTCTTATTTTTATGAGGAATGGTGCTGCAAGCATGGGTAAGCTAGCAGTAATAAAGAAGTATAATTTGGTGTGAGGAAATGTGTAGAGGTAGTGTCTTCGGAAATTTGTGAAACTTGCTTTACTACCTGCCAGAACACCATTAGATCTCAAAACTCGTCTCTCAAGCTCTTGCGGATTCTATGCTTTAAAAAATTTCATGTTTCTTTCACAGCTTTGTGCTACCCCATAGTATGGATAGGCCATTGCTTTGAAAGCTCCAAGAAAAACTCACAAATGACAATGACAACCCCTTTTGTGAGCGCTTAATTAAATGTGAGCCCCGGCACGATGTAATGAGCCACTTTTCTGCCCTCTTCTGCGCACTGAAGCTAATTTATTAGGTTGATCGAAAGGCCTTGCAACACTAGCAGAACACTATTCCAATTTGTCTCTATTTGATAAAACAAAAACTCAGTCCACGGTATATTCTCCACTTAAGTCTAAGATCCTGCCCCATCTTTCAGGCAGCCTTTCAATTCCTTTCCGCCAGAATTCCGAGGGCTGTGAGGAAAAGAATCCACAAACCTCCATTTCCAGTTGACGTCGATCATCGAACTCTCTACCTCGAAGACGCTGCTTCAGAGCTCTGAACAGGTGGTAGACAGAAGGAGCGAGGGCAGGAGAGCACGGTGGATGGGGCAGAATGTCCCAGCCTAACTCCTGGATTTTTTCGGCGTTGTTGTGCAGCATGTAGGCATTTTCCCGTTCTGGATGGTTGTTCGCTCATGGCGTCGGCCATGCTCTGGAGTGGGTAGCGTAAGCAGATGCTGTGACTGTGACTTCACTATCCGGCAACTCCCAGTAAAGCATGTCTTCTGAGTCCCACCAGCAACACAGAAGACACGTGGTGTCCACGTTTCTGTTGCCTTGGGGCCGGTTCTCCGCGTGGGAGCCACTGGCTCTTGGGGCTGTGGTTAACATAAAGAACCCAGCTTTCATCCCCAGCAACAATGTCCTACAGAAAGTCCTTTCTGTGCGAGAAAAGAAGCAGCGACTCAGCAACACAGATCCGACATGCCTTGCCAGAGTCCCGCAGCTCATGTGGTGCCCAAGACGACAAAACTTTGCGGTGCCCTAGGATCTCCAGCTGCCACATGACGGCGCTTTGCGTACATCCAAGTGTCGCCGCAAATTCGCGAGTGGTTGAATTTGGCTTCACCTTGAAGGCTTCGCGCAAGTTGTCTTCTTCTCCAGCCTTAAAGCTCTGATACCGACGGGCCACTGTTGAATAGTGAACGACTTCCTCCTTGAATGCAGCGCAGATGTTGGAGGCTGCAGTCCTTGCGGAATGGCCTTGCAGCAATTCGTAGAAGACGATAGGTCGCAGGATGCTGCTGCTCATCGTTAACATTGCTGCTGTATTCGTACTCGACGAGGCCTTATATGGCATGCTTGAGGAAGCCTTGAGAATGTACTGTGACGTCACCGCACGAGATCAATACTGTAAGAGCTTTCACAAATTTAACAGGCAGTAGCGTGAAGTGTTGCAAGACTTTTCGATCAACCCAGCATCACTATGAATAAGGTTGTAATAGAATAACAAATAGTGCTTTTAAAACTTGGAAAAATCGAAAATTTTGGTAACAAATATTCTTCGATGCAATCAACAGACCTCTGGTTCTCAATGAAGTGAGTATAGTGAAAATCAAGCTCTCAGCTGAAAAAATGCACCGAGATCCTTGTCCTGTTGCGTCTGATTCCCGCATCTGACTGTAGCTGAATCGAGTACAAACACGCTTCGCATAGAGTCGGCCCCCCTCATCAACCAACTCCATTTTTGAGTGACCGATTGAAGAGTTGACCATCCTAGGTTCAGATCAGGAATCGGAACAGCAACATGATCAGCTGACGAGGGTGAGGTGAAGAACAAATAGAAAACTGGTCTGGCTCGCGCAGGTGTCTCGAATTACCGTACAAGAGGGAGTGTACAGAGAAGAGCTTCTCTAAAAAATGTCCGTACACACAAAAATGGAACCGACGCAGTATCGTTAAGACAATAATCCAGAGTTGTTGTACGCATGTGATGCCACTGCTCAACCTGCTGATTTCTAGAGACAACATATGAGATTCCCTTCGCAAACCTTTTAAATCGTACTTGTTGGGTCCGCACATGCTCTGTCACTCTAAAGCCAGCAAACTTGATGTTGAACAAGCAAATCTTCTCTGTTTTGGTCACAAAACTCTTAAGAAGAAATTTGTACGAAAAGGGTTTGTTGGTAAGATCAATTCTTGATAACAAGCACCTAGAACGAAGTGTTACTGTATATAGGTCCACCCTATATGTTCAAATTATGAAATATCAAGCTTTTCTTAAACCTTCCAACCACTTCACTGAAGCCAATCCACTTTGTATAGGAAGACTCACGCCCATAGTTTCGAAGAGATCTCTTCCCCTCCTAGCCAGGGGATTTCGTCACATATGAGGAGACTCGTAGCTTTGAAGCATTCCTGACAAGGTCTATCGGTTGTATTGAAAGTATGGGTGAATTTTCGGCAGCTTTTCTTACTCAGAAGCACCAGTATGTAGCTAGCTATGAGCTCAATATGTATGCAATGACAATAAAGATAATAATAGTGGTAACTACAAAACAGTGGTAATAACAAAGATCAGTACACTCGACTAAACGTCTACCATAAACCTTCTCTCTTTTTTGAATAGCGAATGTTGTCTACCATAAGCCTACTCTCTTTTTAAGATCATTATCCATGAGATGGCGGCCAAAATAATTCATTTATTGTCGTAATGTGACAGCACAAAAGCTTCACAGCTTCACACATTTGCAGCAGAAATTGGATTCCGAGAAAAAATTCAGAATTACCACAGAAACATCCATATTTAACTGCCTCTTGAAAGCAGCACATCTCCAGCGACTTTCATTGTTACCCAAATCCGGTGGGCAAATAGTGAGCTTTGATCCGTACTGCGAAATGTTAAACTACGGAGGTGTCAAAGGTACCACGAGAGTCAGATTCAAGGCAAAGCTTCGACAATCACGATACGATGTCGGTTCCCTCATCGGCGAGCGCAACCTACGAAACTTGCTACGGAAGGATACCAGGTGACCACTTCATGAGATGTGTATGACTGGATGCCGCATCGAACGCTGATTTCAAATTTGTGTTCCGCCCCTGATAAACGTCACGGGTTGTAGACCTCCTATCACAAAAGCGCGATCTCAATTAGGCTGGAAACAGCGCCTGCTGCCGAGGTGTGGTGGCGCAGCGGAAATAGGAGCGGTGTAAAGAGATGGAGTGGCTTGTGGTTCGACTACCCTGTAGAGGAGGATTTTTGGACTTCCTGAAAAGGCCATCGCAATCAACCGAAGCAGTCGATGAAAAATCACGCAGGTGCAAGCTGGCATGGGCCGGCTAAAAAATCATGCAGAGTTGAGTGTGGCAATACCACTTTCGGTACTAATCGGGCTAGTGTCCACATGGTACCAGCAGGGTACCTTAAAACGGGTAAGTGAGATCAGCTAGACCCCGGAGTATCTTCGCTTGCCTAGCTGGTTCAGTGCTGTCCTCAGCGTAGGGAGGACATGACAGAAAACGCGTTTATGTGAATGTCCTTCGAGCATGTGCAATCCGAAGCGGGCACCAGCCCGCTACCAATTTTCTAATGCTGAACATTCTAAGAGCTAGTTTCTATTTGAAGGCACTTCATTTTGTTTTTCTGAAGTTCATTTTCTAAGCCAATGGGTCGAGTTGTTAACTGTTGCACTTCAATCACCTAGCACTGCAATTTTTCCGCTTTTTGGAATGGAGGTGCTGTGTTATGGTTGCTTCAGTTTCGAACGGCTCTAGAAGTTCAACCACTACTTGGCCTTCAATTTTTGGATTGCCGACGTCTTCACAGCCACAGGTGGTTCCTGGAGATCCTGTCTATTCTTCGCTGAAGCTGCTTACAATGGGCCCACTTGTTCCTCAGAATGCTGAACAAGTGAGTGCATCAGATTTTGTTTCCAGCTCGTCCGATTGAAGAAAGCAAGATAAGCTCGTCTCCATGTTGTTGGGTTTGCAATATTCAGAAGAACTGCTAGTTGTCTTTACAGCTGCGCTCAGCCGTACTTTGGCAGGAACTCTGGTGCGTAGATTGTGCTGTAGATCACTACTTTTTGCAAAGTTTCTCGCTAGCATAAGCTTTGAAAATGGAACTTTAAGAAAGCGAAACATTCGAGTGAAGATTCTGGAAAAACGAATAACACATGAATAAGTTGAGACGAAGAGGTTAAGCGTGTTTTTGTAGCAATAGGTGTGGCGTTCCATTCAGATACCTTACGGTTAGCAGCGTTTTTCTCGATTTTTATTGAACGAAGTCACTGTGCATTGGCAGCTCCTCTCTTCATGTAATCTTGGTATGACTCAAGCGCTTCTTGCTAACAGTGTGACACCACGCTGAATCTTTATTTGGTCTTATGCTTCGGCAAAGCTGTCGTCTTCAGAGGCATAGAGACAGACTTGTTTTGTTTGCCGCCCTCTGTTAGCATACCAATAAGAACGAATGAGGTTGGATCTATGTGCACCTGAAGATGACGATTACATCATAAGGTAAGACCTAAAAGATGCTCCTCAAATTCTTTGCATAAAAGACGCTTTGCGACGGATTAATCCGTCACAAAGCGTCGCATTGCCATAACTCTTTTCAAAGTTATTTGTTCAAGGTCTAATTAACACCATTAGAAGCCTCGTCCCATTTTCTATCCAGCGATCTAAACATCATCTAAAACGATTGCACAATGACCTAGTTATGAAGCTTTTGCATCCTCGGCCTCGTTAATTGATTTACGGCCCCTCCGAGGTCCCAGTGGCATGTCCTTAAGGCTTATCGTTGACGAGGTTCATCGAAACTCAGAAATCCTCTATTGTTTCAGCAGATCTGTATTTGTTACGCATCAAGTGTCATTGTGGTACTAAATAGTGCCAAGTTTGAATAACATAGGCCCGATTTCAGATAAGCGCAAACGCGCGGAAACCTAAGATTCAGTTAAGAATTACCCATCTAGTAGCCTGCTACAGAAGACAGTATTCTACTATTCCATTGTGGGAACAATGGTCTTTGTAAAACGTGTAAAATGGCTTTGAGAAATGGATAGAAATTGCTAGATTTTCTTTTTTCCAACAAGGGATTGGTCCAATCTCAAAATGCGGCGTAGGATTCCTCCTACCTTTGAACTTCGGTTGCTCCTGCACAGGATAAGTACGAAAGCCGTGTTTTTTGTGCTCTACAGTAGACCACAAGCACAATCGAATATAAAAAGAACGAAAAGATTTTGGCCGTTCAAAGTAGATTTCTGTGCGGCCAAAGTTTGACGAAAACAACAGAAAATTTTGTTATAGTCGCTTACCTCTTTATGGATGAGTTTATTCGAAAAATCAACTGGACAGCATTTCTCAGCTCGTTGCGAGCTTTCTACAGATGTAATATTGTCCGTATTCAGACTGAAAGCCATTTTCACCTCTTCGGCCGCCGAAACAAGTTTGGGGCTGCGCCTCGGCCCGAGTGCGGACACGACGGCGGGCCGCTCACTGCCCTTGCGACCTCCCGCGGCACTCCACATGTCGTATATCGCCTATGTACAGTATTCACACTTCCTGTGGAGTGCCGCGGGAGGTCGCAAGGGTAGTGAGCGGCCCGCCGCCGTGTCCGCACTCGGGCCGAGGCGCAGCCCCAAACTTGTTTCGGCGGCCGAAGAGGTGAAAATGGTTTTCAGTCTGAATACGGACAATATTACATCTGTAGAAAGCTCGCAACGAGCTGAGAAATGCTGTCCAGTTGATTTTTCGAATAAACTCATCCATAAAGAGGTAAGCGACTATAACAAAATTTTCTGTTGTTTTCGTCAAACTTTGGCCGCATAGAAATCTACTTTGAACGGCCAAAATCTTTTCGTTCTTTTTAGATTCGGCTGTGTTTATGGTCTACTGTAGAGCACAAAAAACACGGCTTTCGTGCTTACCCTGTACAGGAGCAACCGAAGTTCAAAGGTAGAAAAAATCCTACGCCGCATATTGAGATTGGACCAATCCCTTGTTGGAAAAAAGAAAATCTAGTAATTTCTGCCCATTTCTCAAAGCCATTTTACACGTTTTGTAAAGATCATTGTTCCCACAGTGGAAATTGTAGAATACTGTCTTCTGTAGCAGGCTACTAGTTGGGTAATTCTTAACTGAATCTTAGGTTTCAGCGCGTTTGAGTTGGTTCGTTGGCACCCAAGTGACGCGTTAAATCCGTGTAGGTTTCCCAGCGAGTGGACGGTGTCGCACAACGGTAAGAATAGGTTTATTGAACACAACAAAACGATCACGAACGGCAAAGAAGAAGGAAAAGGAATGAAGGAATGGGTCCTTAAATCGAGGCGTACAAGGAGACTTTCGAAGGGAACGTTGCGTTGGATATGACGGCAGGAAGGGTCACCTCCTCGTAGATCCACTGGAACCTAGAATAACCACAAAAAAACTCGGCCACGGAGACCCCCTGAGCCGCCCGCTACGGTTCCCGCGCCTTTCTTGGCGCCGCCGCACCATTTCTTGATCAGCTATTGACCTACATCAGTCATCACTATTCCAACATGCCTCCCCTCGCTTTTTAGACCGCTCCACTCGGTCTGGCAAAGGGACTACCACAATATAAACACACGATATTTTAAACTGCTAACTGCTGGGGCACCACCTTCCAGGCTGCCCGTCCTGCCGTCGTCGCCAACTCTTTCGTTTGCTTACTCTTCCTTCGCGTATAGCTGGACCTACTCCTCTATCCTGACGGTGCCGGTGCTCCTCGGTTCGAGGTCTTCTTTCCGGCAGTACTTCTAAACGTACCCATGGTGCTAATTGTTGGGCGCACCCGGTGTAGAACACCCGCGCTTGGTGCTCAGATACTGCCACGTCTATGTCTGCTATGATACCCATGGCGAAACACGGTGCCTTGACGTCCGCTGCCTCCGACTCCGTCGGTAGCTTGTCTACAATCCGTGTCCTGCAGGGTGGCCGAATGTACATATTGACACATTCCCTTGCTTTTTCCGCCACTCTGAACCAGGATTTGTCGTTCCCTGTCCGGGGTCCCGCCACTAGATACACATGACATCCTCCTGCGAGCCACATTCCTAGGGCATCTGCGAATGCTGTCCATGAGCCCACGCCAGCATCCTCGGGCGGCAGAACCAGAACAACGTGCTTCACATGGCCGCCGAATAATGCCGTGTTTCCAGGATGTAAGTCTCTCCAACTCCAGTAGAAGAATATCTTGGTGTCCTGTAACCCTCGCACCCGTCTCAGCGCTCGCAGGACCTCGGGTATCACCACGAGCTTGCTACGATCCTCGCCCCGACTTTTCCACTGCTCCTCTCGGTTCAGGTCCTTCTCGACGCCGTTGGCCCTGAAACAAAGGTATTCACCGTCTACCTTGACTCGGCCGCACCTCACAACTCGCACATGCTTCTTTCTCCCTCTCGGGCCCCTTCTCGTTCTAACCTCGATCGGTTCGTCGGTTATCTCCTCAGGACACACCCTTAACAGATCCATCTGAACCCGCAAAGGTTCCTCCTCCCGTCCAATGCGCGTCACTAGCGCCGAGTTCTCGCTAGCTTCCAAAACTCTAAAGGGACCATCCCATTCCCAGGTCAATTTAGGGTGTCCTCTTTGTGCTTTTTCCCTGGGTAGTTTCATAAATACTCTCGCGCCTACTTTGGGAAGCCTTTGTAACTCTACCGCTTGGTTGGCATCAAAATACTTCTTCATTTTCTCTCGATATCGCTCAGCGTGTTCTTGGACCTCCGTCCTTATAATTTGAAGTCCTCTGCACAATTCCGCTTTGCAGTCATCCATATCGACACAGTATGCTGAGACCTCACTCTCTGGGATGACCGTCGAGGGGAGGTACGGGTCGAAACCGTACAACAGAAAGAACGGACTCTCTCCGGTAGCTTCATGAGGAGTGACATTGTACGCGTAAACCGCGTTAGGAAGCCAATAGTCCCAGTAGTCGGGGCGAACCACCTTTTTCTTCAGCACCCGCTGCAATGTCCCTATGGCTCGTTCGCATACCCCATTCGCCCGGGAATCGTACCCCTTAGTCGTGGACCTCCTTATGCCCGCCACCTTGGCCAGCTCGTCCATGGCCTGATTAACGAACTCGCCACCTAAGTCTGAATGTAGCTGCCGCGGCCAACGACCGTTTTCGCATACCCATCGTTGGTATATGACGGTCGCCACAGATTCGGCCCTCTTATCCGGCAGAGCGTACGCCCCCAACCACTTGCTAAAGTGATCCACTAACACTAATATATACTTCATCCCAGTGGCGCTGAGGCCCATCTCTAGAATGTCTACACATACTAGGTCGAAAGGCTTTACTGCCATCATAGGCTTCAGTCTTGGGACCAGTTTCTGTCGCGGATTGGTCAGGAAACATTCGCGGCATCCTCGCATCCATTTGGCAATGTCCTGTTCCATCCCTTCCCAGAACACTCGTTTTCGCAACATTCTCACGATTTTCCTGGTCGCAAAATGGCCTGCAAGGTTTCCTCGATGGGCTTCCTCGAATACCTCCCTCCGCTTCGTTCTCGGCACCACCAACACAGGTTGTCCATCCTCTCTGACGAACTTCAAGTTCCCGTCCTCTAGGACAAAGTCCAGCACCTTCAACCGCTTAGACAGCCGAGGCAAAAGAACTTCCCTGTCCATATCTCCCTCACGCAGACACTCTATCACCTCACCGTAATGTCTGTCGTCCTCTAGTTCCTTCAGCCACTCCCCAGGTTCCTCGGTGGCCGCCATGCATACCACTCTTTCGTCTCCCTCATCAATCTCCTCCACCTCATGAGCGGGCCACGGTATTCCTCTGGACAGGGCGTCGGCCACCGGATTTGCCTTTCCCTTCACGTATTCAATCTTCAGCTTGTATTGCTGAATCTCAAGTGCCCACAACCGGAACACACGACACACACGACCGGATATGTTTGACCGCCTGAAGAGGGCCGTTAGCGGAAGGTGGTCTGTTCTTACTACCACTTCCGTTCCATACACAAAGAAATGAAACTTCCGAAGCGCAAATACGACTGCCAAAGCTTCTGCGTCCGTTACGTGGTAATTGCGCTCGGCCTTAGTGAGACTACGGGAAGCAAAGAACACGGGATGTAACAATGTGTCTTCGCCCTCCTGGCACAACACGGCTCCTATTCCGCACTGAGACGCATCCGTGTAGATTACAAAAGGGCGTTTCCCGCTTCTTGCCCCCTCAGCATCCGGCTGAACCAACACCGGCGTACTTGTCATTGCTGCCTTTAACTGCTCGAATGCCTCCTCCTGCTCAGCTCCCCACTTCCAAGGCGCTCGCTGTCTGGTGAGATCGAACAAAGGTCGTGCTGTTTTTGCGAAGTTCCAAATGAACTTCCTGTAATACCCGCACATCCCCAGGAAGGTCCTCATCTCAGCCAGGTTTCGAGGCCTCGGGTACTCCTGCACCTTTTTCACTTTATCTGGGTCGGTTCGCACCCCTTGGCCGTCTATCCGGTGTCCCAGGAAAGCAATCTCCTCCTCGAGGAAGCTGCATTTCTGCGGTTTGAGTTTTAAATTGGCCATCCGCAGTGCCTGTAGCACTTTCTGAATCACCTCGTAATGTCGCTTCTCTGTCTCGGTGGCTATGAGGATATCGTCGATGTAGACAAACACCTCGTTGTCTTTCCGCTCGCCCAGCACTTTATCCATCATTCTTTGAAACTCCGCTGGGGACGTACTTAATCCGAATGGCAGAACAGTGAATTCAAATAACCCTTCCGACGTGGTAAACGCGCTCTTGGATTTCGCATCCGGCGACAGAGGGATCTGCCAGTACCCGGAGCACAGGTCCAAACTGGTAAATACCTTTTTGCCCTGTAGACTTTGCAACATGGCGTCCACGGTAGGCAAAGGGTACGCGTCCTGCCGAGTGTGCTTGTTCAGTTCGCGGTAATCCACGCAGAGTCTCAACGAACCATCCTTTTTCCTCACTAGCACTACAGGGGACGCCCACGGAGAGTGGGAGCGTTCTATAATTCCCCGTTCCAGGAGGCCACTGAGGATCTCCTTCAATTCCGCTCTAGCCCCTAGAGGTACCGGCCTTGTCCGTTGTCGGATTGGCGCGGTGTTTCCTGTATCAATTTCATGGGTAACCAGTGGTGTCTGCGTAAGCTCCGAATCGTCTACCGCGAACACATCCTGATTCTCCTTTACGATATTCCACAACTCCGTAGGCATCGTCTTCTTCCTCCGATTCTGTGCCAATATCTCCCTTAACATGTCCATCCTATCCCCTTCTGAACGATCAGCCCGCGCCATGGTCAGCAACTCTGAGGGCACGTCTTCCCCGTTGACCTCACTCCAGTCCTCTTCCTTTTCCTCCCATCTGCCCACAGCCTCTCCGACTCGTAGGACGGCAGGTTCTTCTTGCCCATTTAACACCGGCACCTCGACTACCCCGTCCGCTCCGACCTTACACACCCCAGATCGCAGCATCCCGTGCGTCGAGATTAGTAGGCACTCCTTACGCTGATCGCAGCCCTTTAACCGTACCCAACTAACTGACCCCGGGGCTACGTAAGTTCTACGCTCCACATACGCAACTCGGTCTTGCTTTCCCGTCGTATTTATGCCATCCAGACTTCTGTTTCCACCATCGTCCTGATCGCCACACCTCACGTGCTTCGTCAGCGTGCATCCCAGGGCAGGGAGTACGTTAGTGCCCAATATCAACACATCCTCCATGGCTCTCGTCACATACATTTTAGCGGCCACTTCTCGAGCGGGCTCGCCGCTCTCACGCACCTTAACCTCAACAATAGCGACAAACCGCATGAGCTTGCCAGATGCATCGCAGACGCGTAGTGATTTGTCCATTGGATGTTCAACCACTTCCCGGTCTATGTCGTATCCATCCTCCATCGCCGTGAGCAGCACGTTGGCCGGGATGATCGAAACTTCGGACCCCGTATCCAGCAAGCCCTTCCATTTCCTTCCGAACACCTCAATAGATGTCGTGCACTTGCTCCCTATCAAAGGACACAACGCGGTGACGTCGGGTCCTGATTTCTCTGTTCCTTGTCTGCCTATCGCTCGGCAGGCCGGTTGCAGCAGACGCACTGACAACGAGGTCATCCCTCGGCTGTCCGCAGTCCCTGCTCGTGTTCCCTTTTCCTGACACTCTTTTGCTATATGGCCCGCCTCATGACACTTGTAGCACAACGGGAAACGCTTGCTAGCACCGGCTCCTTGGGATCCCCCTTTTTGGTCCCTTGGTACTCTAGGCTCACCCATCCCTCTCTGCGGTTTTGGCCTACCCTCTTCTCCGCCGGTTCCTCTCTCGGACCTGGAGGACGCCCTACTATTTCGCAGCGAGAGGTCCCGCCGCTCAATCCTCATTGCGGTCTGTTTCAGCCTTTCATACGCCTGACCTTCACTCTCCAATGCCTCCATTAGATGATACGAGTCATTCCAATGGGCCAGGTGCTCATATAACAACTGAGCCCTCTGCGCGTCCAGCGCCGCCTCATCCATATGAGGATGCGCGCGTCGGGTCAACCGTTCCAACTCCACGCAGAAGTCGGCCACAGACTGCCCCTCCTTCATACGCAATTTTTTCAACTCTCCTAGCGCCACTATACGGTGGTTTCTTGCTTCAGCTCTGCATGCCCCCTCAACGCCTCTACCTGGGCATCGAAACTACCCTCTCGTATCGCTGCCGGGAGAGCCTCATACTGTTTCCTAGCCCTACCTGTCAGCTTCGACCGCAGCAGCACGCCTCGCTCTGCTCCCGCCCAGCTATCCCTTGGGTATTTCAGCACGAAGCTCTCTAAAAACGCGTCGAACCCGTACGCGGGATCCTCTCCGCTATACGGACGTACCTCCGGAAGTGCTAAGTATCTGAGATACTGAGCCATTGGGTCGCTACGGCCTATCTTGCTCACACTTCCTTCCACGCCGCTCTCCTTATTCTGTTCTATCGGAATCAACCCACCTCGGTGATCCCATTTGCTCGCTGTCCTGGGCTCGGCTGCCATCGTACTTGCCTTGGATTCGTTGCCGCCGTAGCCAGCCTGTAACACTGTCATGTTTTTACTGGTTTCGGCCTCGGTCCGCAAAATCCTTAAGATATCCGCACTCCGCCTGCGTCTACCTGGGTGCTCCTCTGCGGCACTCTCCTTCACGGTTCCCATTGGCAACTCCACTTGTTGACGGAGCCGCAGCAGTTCCGCTTCCCGCTCCGCCAGTCGCTTCTTCACCTCAGCCAGTTCTTCCAACTCGCATCGTTGTCGGCTGGCCTCCTCCTGCAACAATGCATTTTCTCTAACTAGTTCATCGAACCTCTGCACGAGACCCTCCACGGTACCCCCGTACGCCTCGCCCAGGCCTACCAACTCATCGCGCAACTCTAACAGCTCCGCAAGCCGTTCCACACCTTCCGCTCTACTACAGCAGCCTAAACTCTCGAGCACTATCTGCACCCATTTCTCCACTACGGCACTCTCTTTGCACCTCACTCGCAACGTGCCTAACTCGCTCATTGCTTCTTCCGTCGCCATTCTCCCTACCTGCTCGATTTTATCACGACCAGGGTGCCCACACCGCATAACCTTGGACACTTCGGCCACAATTCTCACCTCAATGTTATTGACAGCCTTCCTCACTCTGTCATATGCATGGAGGCTCGCTGGCTGGTCTTCTCCACACAGTTTGCGGAATTCTTCTTCGAGGTCGTCCGCAATCATCTCGACGTCAGCCATGTTAGTATCTCGCGTCCTGCGCGAATCTGTAACAGCAACAGATTCAGCCGGCTCATCGCGATCTGCACACGTCTGACCGCTCGTAATCGATTCGCCAATCGGTGCCGGCTCCATCACTTCCGAGCTCCTACCACACACTCCACAGTGCAGCTTAGGACCAGCTCGGAAATCACCCTTGTCTTCGTCTTTGCCGCACCGCTAACTCGCTGGTCTACTTGGGTCACCGGATTGGCCCCCAAGTTGGTTCGTTGGCACCCAAGTGACGCGTTAAATCCGTGTAGGTTTCCCAGCGAGTGGACGGTGTCGCACAACGGTAAGAATAGGTTTATTGAACACAACAAAACGATCACGAACGGCAAAGAAGAAGGAAAAGGAATGAAGGAATGGGTCCTTAAATCGAGGCGTACAAGGAGACTTTCGAAGGGAACGTTGCGTTGGAGATGACGGCAGGAAGGGTCACCTCCTCGTAGATCCACTGGAACCTAGAATAACCACAAAAACTCGGCCACGGAGACCCCCTGAGCCGCCCGCTACGGTTCCCGCGCCTTTCTTGGCGCCGCCGCACCATTTCTTGATCAGCTATTGACCTACATCAGTCATCACTATTCCAACATTTGCGCTTATCTGAAATCGGGCCTATTTTATTCAAACTTGGCACTATTTAGTACCACAATGACACTTGATGCGTAACAAATACAGATCTGCTGAAACAATAGAGGATTTCTGAGTTTCGATGAACCTCGTCAACGATAAGCCTTAAGGACATGCCACTGGGGACCTCGGAGGGGCCGTAAATTAATTAACGAGGCCGAGGATGCAAAAGCTTCATAACTAGGTCACTGTGCAATCGTTTTAGATGATGTTTACATCGCTGGATAGAAATTGGGACGAGGCTTCTAATTGTGTTAATTAGACTTTAAACAAATAAATTTGAAAAGGGTTATGGCAATGCACGGTTATGGCAAATAAGACGCTTTGTGACGGATTAATCCGTCGCAAAGCGCTTTGTGACGGATTAATCCGTCGCAAAGCGTCTTATTTGCAAAGAATTTGATCGGTATTGTAAAAGATGCTCCTCAAATCTCGTGAGGCATACTACTGACAAGAAGAACAGGAAATCGCTGTTATTTTCTCATTCCAGCGTTGCTTAATTTTTAAGCCCTTTGTTCTGTAGCATATGATACGTTTCCAGCTGCTTTTCTCTCCTCTTTTTTAGCCCAAAGATGAAGCAGACATGCGTGAGGAGGCATTTGAGAAGTTTCAGATAGATCCATATCATGAGAATGCCCATGATGTATTCAGACAAACAACACGAATGGCCAATTTTTTTGACACCCACGAAATCAAAAAGGAGCGTCAAAAAGTGATCTGATCTGGGGTTGAGCATACAATTAGTGATTATTGGATGCTTTGTGATCGCAATGTTGCTCTCATCGACATCATTTTAGAGCGTCTCAGAACACGACTTGAGCAGTGCCAGTCCGTCGATCGACACTTCAATGAACAATCGACGGCACCGTTGAGGACTGTAGGAACCGGTGTTTTAGTTTCTAAATGTTGTGGAATAAAACCAGCGAAATTGCCAGTGTCGCCGCCTACCACTATGATAGTAATGCAAGTTTCCGTCGGCGATCCGTTCTCCAATTTCGAGAAGAATTTGCTTTCTTAGGTCATATTTTATTACAATAAAAACCTTCGATTTTAGCACACGCAGAAGATGCTAGCAAGGCACTTCCAGAATTATCCAATCTTCTTCCACTTTTCGTGGCGAGCTACAGTACCGCCGCTAAACATTCAACCAATTGACGTTTGCCACGCAAAAACGCGTTTTTTGCGTCGCATCATGATAACTTCTTTCAAAATCGAAATTTCCTAGCAAAAATTTACAGCGGTTCTTGTCACAGTACTTTCTACCATATGGCATGTGATCTCCATTTAGAAATAGATGGAAGCCTTAAAAGCAAAAGCGAAATTAGTAAATTGGGTTGACCCGACCTATCTGCGTCGCTGCGCCTCGCTTAATTGGGCCCTCAGGCAAATCTGGACTCCTTCAGTCAATTTTTAAAACTTTTGGTTGTTCTTAATTTTAGGTTCCTTAACGTTTTTAGAATTTGCCTCGCTGCGACGATTCATTTGATACCAAATTCGATTGGGAGATATCAATCTTGAACCGACTGTTGTTTGACAACCGTCATTTTCTTTTATTTCAGCGAAGAAATTATCCATCTTTCAGTTGCTATTAACGTCTGTCATTTAATTTCTTTGAAGGCTAAAAAGAGCACAACAGATATACGCGTTTACGGTCCATTTCATCCACTTTCCGCCCGGTTGCCAACTGTCGAATTCGCAAGCAGCAACCCTTCAGTGGGCAGTACGCTCTGCTAGCAAATTCAGACACCGATATCTGTGCTTCAACTTAGCGATTTAGTGCAAAATTGCGCCAGTTCATAGGGCACAAAACGGAGACACTGGCTAAGAGGCAACAAAGTACCAGGTGATCAGGTAGCCGAATTTCGACTTTTCAAGTGACATCTTCCTCTAGGAATGTGAACAACGTTCCACACCGCTCGTCGCTGAGCCTTCGCGGAATAAACCCTGGCATGCTGGACAACAAAATGCCGTGATTTTTCACTTAAAATGCTCAGTCAATCGCGACCCTGTCCATTTCTTGCCGCAGTTCGAGAGCCGAAGTGGCGGTACTGTGTCGTAATTGTGCTGACCTGACATGCCCTCTAGAAAAACCGCGTCGCCTGGCTGTCCAGCGAATCTCTCCTCACTCTTTTTTTACAGTTAGGCACCCATTCGACCGCATTAAATTCACGTTCCTCGCACTTTGATGAGGTTTTGTTTCTGTCGTCCTAATAAGCCCTTGCGCAGCAAAAATTATTTTTGTGAATTGCGGACCGCCCAAGTCACATAGATTCCGTAAACATTCAAATTGTCTCAAGTCACGGCAACCAATTATGCATCTTCTTGCAATGAGTTCTAAATTTCATTAAGCTTTAATGCGCTTAGCACTATCTCCACGTACTGCTTCAGCTTGCTGCTGAAGTTGGTTTATTTTTATTCAATAATAGACATTCAAACTACTTTTCCAACACAGATTAAGAGATAGAGAATAAAGAAAGACG
>OX375866.1:39511268-39573856 GCA_947359475.1 Heligmosomoides polygyrus bakeri
ATCCTTTTCGTGTAAGTCTGGTATCACTTCACAGAGCTCGCGAGGATGACATGATTGTACGTCAGGCGGATCTGAACCAAAAACCTCGATTTGGAGTGAGCTCGGCAGCCGATGACTCTTCTGAATAGTATATCCACACACCTAGAATACCACAGTTTTGTTGTTATAAAGCTGCGATTAATTCCTCACAATATAAATTAAATTATTTCTAGTAAAGCAGTGTTAGTCCCCTCCATTTCGAAAAATAATATTAGACACCTACCTAAGCGCTTAGTGCAACAAAGTAGCATCAAGAAGAAATATGACCTGCCGAGGTTTACGCAAAACGAAAACCGAGTCTGTCCAAATTTCATTTTAAGAATTGAATTCCGAGATCGTTGTGATGCACATGTCATGTTACACATTTTTTCCTTGACCCGGTGGGAATACTTAACACGCCTACTAGCCTTCCAGCAATTTGATGTGGACGATAGTTTGATAGGTCAAAAGACCTATCAAACTTGAAGATGTTTTGGCTACACCTATGGACAGGAGAGAGGTAGGAATCTTGAATGGCTTAAACGGTGGATCCGGATTCAATAGTGCTTGCAATTTCGAGTGGTAAGAGTCATAACAAGCGCAGGAACAAAACCTCATCAAAGTGCGAGGAACGTGAATTTAATGCGGTCGAATGGGTGCCTAACTGTAAAAAAGAGTGAGGAGAGATTCGCTGGACAGCCAGGCGACGCGGTTTTTCTAGAGGGCATGTCAGGTCAGCACAATTACGACACAGTACCCGCCACTTCGGCTCTCGAACTGCGGCAAGAAATGGACAGGGTCGCGATTGATTGAGCATTTTAAGTGAAAAATCACGGCATTTTGTTGTCCAGCATGCCAGGGTTTATTCCGCGAAGGCTCAGCGATGAGCGGTGTGGAACGTTGTTCACATTCCTAGAGGAAGATGTCACTTGAAAAGTCGAAATTCGGCTACCTGATCACCTGGTACTTTGTTGCCTCTTAGCCAGTGTCTCCGTCTTGTGCCCTATGTACTGGCGCAATTTTGCACTAAATCGCTAAGTTGAAGCACAGATATCGGTGTCTGAATTTGCTAGCAGAGCGTACTGCCCACTGAAGGGTTGCTGCTTGCGAATTCGACAGTTGGCAACCGGGCGGAAAGTGGATGAAATGGACCGTAAACGCGTATATCTGTTGTGCTCGTTTTAGCCTTCAAAGAGATTAAATGACAGACGTTAATAAACTGAAAGATGGATAATTTCTTCGCTGAAATAAAAGAAAATGACGGTTGTCAAACAACAGTCGGTTCAAGATTGATATCTCCCAATCGAATTTGGTGTCAAATGAATCGTCGCAGCGAGGCGAATTCTAAAAACGTTAAGGAACCTAAAATTAAGAACAACCAAAAGTTTTCAAAATTGACTGAAGGAGTCCCAGATTGCCTGAGGGCCCAATTAAGCGAGGCGCAGCGACGCATGTCGGGTCAACCCAATTAACTAATTTCGCTTTTGCTTTTAAGGCTTCCATCTATTTCTAAATGGAGATCACATGCCATATGGTAGAAAGTACTATGACAAGAACCGCTGTAAATTTTTGCTAGGAAATTTCGATTTTGAAAGAAGTTATCATGATGCGACCCATAAAACGCGTTTTTGCGTCGCAAACGTCAATTGGTTGAATGTTTAGCGGCGGTACTGCATGTGTATGGACTGCCCTTCTAGCCAGGGAATGGTTTCGACCTCCCATGGAACTTCAAGTTTAGACCAGGATCATTAGAAAGAGCTCGGAATGCTGTTTACGAATAGGAGTGTCAAAATTGCAAAATGAAATTCCTGAGCGAGTTATGGCCTGCCGAATTCGGGGGGCCTCATCACAGGCTGGCTGTGCGACACACTGCCGCGAGAGTGGTGAGTCATCGGGTCTCCGTAAGAAGGACCCTCCAGCTGTGGCGGTGGCACAGGGGTGGTGCTCCTGCCCGTCAGGTTCGACGTCGTTGGTTCAGTTCCCGCCGCCGCTACTTTGCTGCAAATCATAAATTATCTTCGAAATGACCTTTTATACTGAATTATGACACGTGCCTGATTAAATAGTCGGGGCGAAGAAAAAAAAAACGTCTAAAGGCTGAATAATCGATGTAGCTCAGGAATATTGGTATCAAAGTGAATAACATTCGCATGGGTGGTGCTCGTCATCGCAATGGTTCCTATCGGACTCGTCATCAGTGGACACATCTGATCCCAAATTTCTATCCGTTTCGACATAACTAAAGCTGCAGCACCCTCACTTAGAATAGTTGCGAACCTTCTAGCGAGCTTCTTCTCCTCAGGAGTTGGTGGATCGTTGTCGCCTGGCATCCGGAATTCAGCGAGAAGAATGGACACCACCTTTGCTGGTGAAAAGGACATAGTGAGTAATAAAAAGCAGCAGATCAACGACATTTTGGGCTTCTCCACATCAATCAAAAGTGCAGTAGGTCAACGACATTTTGTTCTTCCTCATCATACATTTTACCTACCTTTTTGCTTCACACCTTTTTTGCTTTGTTCCATGAATGCCAAGGTTGTTAGAAACACCACTTCTTGTTCAGTATATGATTTGGACTATGTTTGTGCGAGATCACCTGTATCACCTGTCGTCCCGTTGATCATCGACTTGCTCGAGCGGGCGCCAGCAGCGTCTCCATTCGTCCCTGTCGCGTGCCAGAGTGGTCCAATGGATCCTCCTCGCTCGAGGGACACGAAGAGCGTCATATCGGTCGTTCAGGGCTTTCACGAAGAAGTCCGACCAACGCGTTGGTGGGCGTCCTGGTGTTCTTTTGACATCCCGCGGAATCCAGTCTGTGACGGCTCTCGTCCAGCGGGTGTCTGCGAATCGCATTACGTGGCCGGCCCACCTAATTTTCGACGACTTGGCCCATGCGACAGCGTCTCTGATCTTCGAACGTCGGCGAAGCTCGGAACTCCGGAGGCCTTCTCTCACTTGCGTGAGTCGTGTCACTCCGAGCATCGTCCTCTCGATTCCACGCTGCGCGACGCTGATCGCGTGTTCATCCTGCTTTCGTATAGCCCAGGTCTCTGAGGCGTATGTTAGGGCAGGAAGAACAGTGGAGTCGAATAGGTGGGCACGGAGTCGGACGTTCTTCGTCTTCTTCGCGACTTCTTCGACGCTCTTGAAAGCTCCCCAAGCCGCTCGTTTCCTCCTGCTCAGCTCTGGTGCTAGGTCGTTGGCCATGTTGACTTCGCGACCCAGATACACATAGCTGGAGCATTCGGAGATGTTCGTTCCGTTGAGCGAGAATGGGGCATCAGAAACCCATCCGTTCTTCATGAACATCGTCTTCGTAAGATTCAGCTGCAGTCCAACGCTTCCACATACACGATCGAAGTCGGCCAGCATTCGTTCCGCCTGACTGATGCTCGGTGTTATGAGCACGATGTCGTCAGCGAAGCGAAGATGGTGCAGTTGCCGGCCGTCGACCTTCACTCCCATGTCATCCCATTCTAGTTCGCGCATGACGTTTTCGAGGGTGGCGCTGAAGAGCTTCGGGGATATGGTATCCCCTTGTCGAACACCTCTCTTCACGTTAATGACGACGTCGTTGTAGAATGGTGAGATCTTGGTCGTGAATCCACTGTACAGCTCTCGAAGGACTCTGATGTACTGAGTAGGAACGCCCTGGGTGAGCAGGGCTTCCATGACCGCTTCAGTCTCGACGGAGTCGAATGCCTTCTTCAGGTCGATGAAAGTAAGGCACAGCGGCAGCTTGTACTCTCGCGACACTTCGATGAGCTTCGTAATGGTGTGTATGTGGTCGATCGTGCTGAATCCTCTCCGAAATCCTGCTTGTTCGCATGGCTGTCCTTCGTCCAGCGTTCTACTAATCCTATTCAGGATGACTCGAGTGAACAGCTTGTAGACTACGGACAACAGGCAGATCGGGCGATAGTTGCCAATGTCGTGCACGTCTCCCTTCTTGTACAGCAAGACGGTCTTGCTGGTCTTCCACTGAGATGGAACCTTGCATTCGGACAGGTAGCGTGTGAAGAGCCGCGCCAAGGTGTTGATGAGCGCTGGCGGGAGGTTCTTCAGGTGTTCAGCTCTAATCCTGTCAGGACCGGGTGCTGTACGTTTCTTCACCGACGAGATGGCGTGTCGGATCTCGGAAGGGAGAACAGAGGGGATGACGTATCCATCCTGCGGAAGATGGCGTAGGGGCAGGTGGACGTGGCTATCGAAGAGATCGGAGTAGAAGTCGTGGATGACTTTCTCCATGGTCCTTCTGGAAGAGGTGACGGTTCCGTCAGGACGTCGGAGAGCGGTCATCTTGGTCTTGAAGTTGGCGAAGTTCCGGCGGGCATTGCGGATGCTCAGCCCTGCCTCTGCTGCTTCGGCCAACACTTCCGCCCTTCTCTCCTTCAGATCTTCCTTTATCGCCGCTCTGCATAGCTTTGCAAGCTCAGACGTCAGCTTGTGCGAGATAGCAAACAAAAATGCCACCATAGGAGTTTTTTTGCTTTCAAGCATTTTTACAAATGTGTATGGTAGTTTTCCCGGCTATTTGATCAAACACGTGTCATAATTCAGAACAAAAGGTCATTTCGAAGATAAATTTTGATTTGCAAAAAACGGGCAGCAACGGGTACCGAAACAACGACGTCGCACCTGACCAGCGGACTACCCCTGAGTCACCGCCACAGCTGGCGGAGCCTTCTTACGGAGCCCCCATGACTCACCACTCTCGCGCCAGATGTGCCGCACAGCCAGCCTGTGGCAGGCCTTAACTCGCTCAGGTGTTTCATTTTGCAATTTTGACACCCATATCCGTAATCAGTATTTCGAGCTCTTTCTAATGATCCTGGTCTCAACTTGAAGTTCCATGAGAGGTCGAAACCCTTCCCTGTAAGCGTCTTTCGATTTCATTCCCTGGAAGGGCTGCATTTCGAATCTACCCAGAACTGGTGCTCTCAGCCTACGGGTGGAAACGGTCCCGAGGCAGACGTAGAATATGATGCGAGACCTGGAGAAAACATCTGCAGCGCTGTCGGCCGTTTCAAAATACCTGATGTTGTGGGTGATTTTCAATCTTTGGAATCAACCACTTCTTCGTCCACCACAGCCACTTTTTAAAATGCCTCCTCTTGTGTCTGCAAGAACTACCTGAACAGAATGGTTTATTTACAACGAGTGTTCCAAATGTATAATACAATCCAGATCAAATAAATAAAAGACGCGGAGCGAAACGAAGTACACAAACGGACTGAATATCTCCAGAACCGCACCGCTGCTACATGAATACCGATCACGCACCACTTATCTTCGATAATGAAGAGAAATTAATGAAGATTAATCAATTGCGCGCACGACGGCGAGTTCACCTGCTGCAGAATTATGCAATGTTATATGAGAATCCCTCGCATGAAATCAAAAGCGATATGTCTCCTGGAAACAATAACCGTTCACAACTATATGCATGATTTGCACTGACGAAGTTATGTCCACTACATTCGACGACGTTGAGGGGAGTAAAACGAGAGATTAATGGTAAGATTCGACTTAGAAGAGGGTGTAGGCACCGGAGAGATACACGTACCTCCATCAAGGAATCAACATTATCAAGGACACGCGAAATAATTTACAAAGCGATGCGGCGACTAGAAAGTGTAACCTCACGGCTCGATTTCGAGCAGTTAGGACTCTACCGACAAGCGAACGTCCTCGAAATCAATTGGTCTCTGCCTGGTGGAGAAGCTGGTCCCTGCGTTGAAGTTGCTGAATCTCGCACCGCCCACGATCACCAGACAACGCATCTGTGCTCAGGATTCAGCGGCGCTCCTATCGGGCATGAGAACGCCTCGGCGAACTCGCGCAAGTTCGACAGCACACCCGTCACTCGGAACACCTCGGGGGAGTGCTCGTCGGTCGTCACCTGCTGCATCGCCGCAGCTTCCTTCTTCTGCCCGCACCAGAACTAGAAGCAGAGGATTGCGAAGAGAAAAAGGGCTGCGCGCAATTCTGAACCTCCTTAAACATCTCCAGGAAGAGGTTTTCTGTTACGAACTTCTGTCCAGTAAGGACCAAAACATGATGCTGATCGAAAAGTCTTGCAGCACCGCAGTGTCGCCGGCTAAACGTACGCGTTAGGCCTATGTTATACTTCGGCGACGCGTCGCCGAAGTATAACATAGGCCTAAGCCTGTGCAAGCCCGATCTTGCATGGTGGCACCACAACACGCTCTCGAAGTTTTCTTGGTCACACTCTAGAAAGCCTCACTGATCACGGCTACGTAGCGATGATCCCGTTAAGCAAAAGCGCTCTACGGCCTACAGCCTACTGCTAGGCTCTGTCCTCTCCCCAATTCTCTTTAACGTGTACACAAGATAGTAAGCTCGCTCACTTGGATCGTTTTACATGTGTTGTATCACGGAATGAATAAATAAATATTACGAATCACTGCCAGGCTACGGCGCTAGAACTGCTTCCTCTAATGTCTGTCTGCATTCAGTGAGGACGTTATTCACCACTAGCCGGTGGCCCGTTAGTATCACCGCTTTGAACGGAGAGATTTCTTTCGACGTCGACGTCGCTCCCTGCCGTGGAAAAAGGCAACCAGCGGGAAAAAACTCAAAACCAACCCCAATTCAACCACTCCTGATTTGACAGCGACGCTTGGATGTACATAAGGTCTCCCAAGGATGTCCAGATCCTCGGGTAGCGCGGTTTTCTCGTCATAGGTAGCGCACGAGCTTCGGAACTCGGACAAAGCATGTTAGTATGCAGAGTCTCTTCTTCGACAAGAAGGAAATTATATTTCTATATTCTATATTATAATTATAGAACATTCTTACTGGTGAAGAACATTGGTTTACCTACGTGCATCACACTCGCGCAAGATAATGATTGGAGCCGGCTCCAGGTCAGGAGTGCTACTCGAAATGAAGGTTCATGTAGTGTAGCCGCCTTCAGTCCCTGGAGAAACACCAACAGTGAAGGTTCTTCGGTATTGCTAATGGGAGTCAGAAGGGATGCTTCATGGGGAACCGCCAGATGGCGGCACTGCCGTACTAACGACGGTCTGCGCAATCCAGCTCCAGATCCCGGCCAACATTCGCCAAAGCGCTCAGAATAGGGGCATTTCAACACCAGCGCGACAACGCGCGCTGTTATATGGAGAGTCTCACGAAAGATGTCGAGAACTACGCTCTGAGGTTCCGCCACATCCACCAGGCATGTCTCTGTCTGACTCTCACTTATTCTGGGTGGCGAAGCAGCATCTCGGGGAACAAGCTGAGCCTACAAAAACGCTTGGCGGCCGCGGCGACTGCTGCGGCAAGTGCAACGTTAAATTAGCTGTACATATTGCTACGGTCACGACCTCTACTGCACTTGTAACTATAAAAACCTCTTCTACTCCCTTTGCTCAGCTATTTCAGTACACAGTACACAGCCCTCACTTAAATAAAGTGATTTTTTCGGGATGGAATTCGGTGACCTAATCGAAAAAATAGACAATTGTTTCCATTGTGAAAGGAACTATGGTTCCTTAAAGACAAACGACTTCACTTCTAAAAGCCACAGATTTCGATACAACTCTAACTTGGGAGCTTGTTGGAGCACAAATTTCACATTATACCCTCTCAAGAGCGAAGCCTCAGTGGCGGCTCGCCGCGTGCGTCAAAGATTCGTATGTTCACACATGCAGCCCAGCACCTTTGAGATGGAGGATTCGAGAACGGACACCAATTTTCTCTTCACATCCTCCGGAATTCTAATGGAGAGCGTCCAAACCGCTGCCCGAAGTACACATAGGGCAGAATCCTAGATTACAATGTCTATATACTTAACGAGTTTACAGTTTATTGCAATTGTATTTGTTGTGTTAGTATGGCAGTAGTAGGTAACGCTAGAAAGGATTCTGATATAATCAGTTATTGGTAGAATACTCCTTAAATAAATCCTCGTCAATAGCTTTCTTCCAGCTGTGAACAATATGAACAAACATCGTCGACAGCTTCAAAGAATTGAGCCTTTGTACTCGACATTCTGGATCAAGTATATCAAACGACAATGCAACCCCACCATACGAACTGAAAATGAAAACGTGGTGGTAGTTAAGAGGACCACTACTTGCCATTCTCGACTGGGTGAAAGCAGGGCTCAAATAGAGGCGAATGCTGCTTCGCTCTCCTCCCTTGTGCGGTATTTAGTGCTGTAGCATGTTAAGGGCACTGAGGGGATGCTAGGCTCAGCTGGAATCGCAAGACATGTTTGGTAGCGGACCTGAAGTGTGCGGGGAGCTCGACGAAGAGAGCAAAGCAGCAACGAAAACAATACCGTCGCCGGAGAAGCCCGCCATATCCACAGAGACTCCCGTGGTCCGTGGCCACATTGGAAGCAGTCGACATACTTCCACTGCATATACCATTTTCACGTCAAGTTGGACCTCTTCTAAGCAAACCCAACGGGTAAGACTGAATATCTTGCAAGTTAAGACGAACTTCCCCACATTATGCTAGATACTCCGCGAAAAGTTTAGAATAATGTTTTGTCTAAGGAAAAAGTACGATTTTCTTTGAAATTTTTTTAATTCAACCGCTGCAATAGGTGAACTGTTTTGTAATTTTTATCATTCACAATTTTTTGAGAAAAAAATTGTGGCTTAACCCTTATTCTAGAGCGTGAAAAGGCAGCAATGTTTTAGTATGTTAAAAGCAGAGATCTTGCCATGCACTTGTCTAGCTTCCTGCGATTTTTAGTTTGACTGATAGTACAAAAGATTCTTTCTGGAAATAACACTTGAAACAGCGATTTGACGGCATGTGTGCTTTCTCAGCTGTGTTCCCTGTGCCACTGAGAGGTGTGTAATTCCACGCAGACAGAATTTATCTTCCAATTTTCACATTGACATGGTAGACGAGAACAAGGTGCAATCTCCTAATTTTGCCCCTAAACTTTTCCGCCTTCCCGCACCTTGAAATCAGCAATTACTCATAATTAAAAATTAAATTAAATCATAATTTGAAAATAAAATTTTCGCAATTAAAATAAATTTGGAAAATAAATAGAATTTTATTTTTGTATTTTTGTATTTTCATTTTTCCTATTTTTTAATATTAAAATTAAAACTTCGAACAGTGTGCTCATTCGTTGGGCAGTTCGATTAAAAGACTTCAAAGGAAGTCATACTAACTTTTCACTGGGCATCAAAATTCTAGCCTTACTGGAGAGTATCTAGTACAATTTTGAAGACGCTCGTATTGATTTGGAAGTATTTGGAAGTTTTTCAGTATGATTTGGAAGCTTTCAGTACGATTTCAAAATCGCCACACTTGCTTGAAAAACGCGTCCAATTTGAATTGAAAATTGTCCAGTTTGGCTTGAAAAATGTTTCAATTTGACGTCCGCCTCCTTCTAAAAAACGAGAGGACCGCTCACGCCGCACGGTCCAAAAGTAGGATTTGCAAATGAAAAATAGCGTCGTAAAGCGTCGCATGCTCACCGTTCCTTCAGTTTTAGGTTTTTTGAAAACGGATGGAACCGTTCGTTTCGTCTCTTCCACCCTTCTTCTTAAACCTGGCCGGGGACGCGTCAAAAAAGAACAAATGGAAGCCTTTTGTTACTTGCTTTATATGGAGTTTGTGACTTTAGAGTTGTAGGATGTGTAATGCCTATGCTTGGAGGTTTCCTACTCATTGCTGAATTTCTGTGCGCGATGGGGCCGAACGCCGTCGGCTGCGGTTACTCTGTGGCTTTGAAGCTAGGGACGACCTGCTTCATCATATTTGACTTTCCTATAAATACAACGGGTTGTGTGGCCACCGCCGCTGGATTATCGTTCGCTGTAGGTCTTCCTTCCGAACCCCATTTTCACCATGTATATAGTTCTCATAAATATCAGGAACCAAATCGGCGCACAGTACTAAAGTGTGGTGGGGATAGAAAGGCCCGTACAATACCGCTCATGCCGCACGGTCAAAAATGGGATTTGCGACGGAAAAATATCGTCGTAAAGCGTCGCATGCTCATAACTCCTGCAGTTTTAGGTTTCTTGAAAGTGGTTGGCACCATTCGATTCGTCTCTTGGAGATCTACAAAAGCATGTATACAACTTTTCCGGAACACCCACATTTTCGCCGCGGGTGGCCCAAAAATGACTGGAGCGGGCTTTTGCGATCAGAGCAGCTTATTTCCCAGGTCATGCGTGCTCAAGCATGGTGTAGGTTGCCAGTGCGCTGTCATATCAGGAATGCACAGGAAGTGTGCCGTGCACAATGCACACAGAATCGAACCTATCAATCGAGTGGGCGAGCGCATGTCCACTGTGCTTCTATCAACTCTTACTGGGAAATGCGAAATCCTCAAGACTATTTCGAACCCTTTGGAGAATGTTATCAGAAATTGTCAGCCACCCCACTCAGGATTAGCTCCAATCTATCAAAGCGAAACTTTGGTGTGCGCCTTGTACAATGCGTACAGAGAAGAACCTATCAATCGAGTGGATTCGACATTTGGTAGAGTGAGCGTTTCGGGAGATTCCTCCCCAAACGCTTACTCTACCAGATGTCGAATCCACTCGTTGGGGAGGAGAAAAATTTCCTGCCGCCCTAATCCAGAATTGCTCTAGGATTGTCCAGCTAGCCTTTGGAGTACGCCGTGAACAATGAATGTAGGACCGAACCTATCAATCGAGTGATGCGACCGCTCGCAAATTGCACGCGCAGGCGTTTCCTGAGCGCAATAACTCTGCAAAGTTAGAATCGTTTCAGCTGCAACTCGCGTAGGCAGTAGAATGGTCTAGTAGCACACTCAAGTAGAATGGTGTAGCTTAGGAAGCGGCAATGTGACAGGGGTTCGAATGTGCAGGTGAGGTTTGTGCTACGCATTTTTTTCCGATTTAGGTACACCACTTCGGGAAGACGAGGAGAGCTAACGGCTTTCAAAGCGGATGTGAACAGAGCGCTTAATGTACTTTACGATGATGTGCTCAGAACTCCTCAGCTGCCTAAACTGCCTTTTGCACACCTGCCATTTTAGAGCGGCGGAAGCTAGCGGTGAAGAGTTTTTGCGCTCTTACTCGCCCAAATTTGAGTTCTTGATATCCGCAATGATACCATTCATTGCGGATATCAAGAACTCACTCGAACTTTAGCACGAGAAGCTCTATTGAACGATGTCAATATCAATCAATTTCGGAAAGATCGATTTTTTGACAATTTCCTATCGAGGTGGGCTGAGCATGCGCGACGATGGCGTCATCAAAAATCGATATTTCCGAAATTGGTCAAATTTCCTCATCCAAAATCATTTAGGGGTTAATTGGAGCGCTGATTACGAATCCGACATCCGTTTTTTTGAAAAATTCGCCGATTTCGGTAGGTTTTGGATTTTCTTCTGGATAACTTAGGGTGGTCGGGTCAGAATCGCCGATTTTGCTCAAACTTCGTATAGGAGCGAGGGCGTATTCGGGATGGCGAACACGAAGCTGAAGTCCATTTGGCCGATTATGGCAGGAGGCCACCATTACCGATAACCGAGGGTGATCGGTGATCCTGACCCGACCCATCTCCAAACGGGGGAGGAATCTCCCGAAACGCTCACTCTACCAAATGTCGAATCCACTCGATTGATAGGTTCTTCTCTGTACGCATTGTACACGGCGCACACCAAAGTTTCGCTTTGATAGATTGGAGCTAATCCTGAGTGGGGTGGCTGACAATTTCTGATAACATTCTCCAAAGGGTTCGAAATAGTCTTGAGGATTTCGCATTTCCCAGTAAGAGTTGATAGAAACGCCGTGGACATGGCGCAACGCCCACTCGATTGATAGGTTCGATTCTGTGTGCATTGTGCACGGCACACTTCCTGTGCATTCCTGGTATGACAGCGCACTGGCAACCTACACCATGCTTGAGCACGCATGACCTGGGAAATAAGCTGCTCTGATCGCAAAAGCCCGCTCCGTCATTTTTGGGCCACCCGCGGCGAAAATGTGGGTGTTCCGGTAAAGTTGTATACATGCTTTTGTAGATCTCCAAGAGACGAATCGAATGGTGCCAACCACTCTCAAGAAACCTAAAACTGAAGGAGTTATGAGCATGCGAACGCTTTACGACGATATTTTTCCGTCGCAAATCCCATTTTGACCGTGCGGCATGAGCGGTATTGTACGGGCCTTTCTATCCCACCACACTTTAGTACTGTGCGCCGATTTGGTTCCTGATATTTATGAGAACTATATACATGGTGAAAATGGGGTTCGGAAGGAAGACCTACAGCGAACGATAACCCAGCGGCGGCGACCACACAACCCGTTGTATTTAAAGGAAAGTCATATATGATGAAGCAGGTCGTTCCTAGCTTCAAATCCACAGAGTAACCGTAGCCGACGGCATTCGGCCCCTTCGCGCACAGAAATTCAGCAATGAGTAGGAAACCTCCAAGCATAGGTATTACACATCCTACAACTCTAAAGTCACAAACTCCGTATAAAGCAAGTAACAAAAGGCTTCCATTTGTTCTTTTTTGACGCGTCCCGCCAGGTTTAAGAAGAAGGATGGATGTCGACGCTGGTCTCTTCGAGACTTTTACAGGCTTTGGCGAAGGGCGAAGACACTGGAACGTGAGTCAAAGAAAGGGGGATACCAATCTCAATCAACAGCTGTGAGTAGGCTCCATCACAACCTTCGAGGTGGTCACATACATATATGTCGGGGGGGGGGGGGGGGGGGGGGTAGGATGCGGTTACAGTTTTAGGCTATGCGTTGAATTGAGGCGGCCGCCACCCCACGAACAGGTCAGGTTTTCATCCTTTGCAAGCAACTGTGGCAACAACTACACCCACTAAGGATGAAGGAAGCCTGGTTGAGCCAAAGCGACGACCTTGGCAGGATTGGAAACCCAACGATAAGAACAGGCCTCCTCGTGATTTCGCCGTTCTCGCCAAATTCTTTATAGAATTTCTCCAAAACGTTGATTTTCTACTGGTTAGGTTTTATCGTTTTTGACCCCGAAGTCCGAAATACGTACATCATAAATCGGTACCTCACCAGCATTCACAATAATGAAAACCACCAACGTGAGCATAGCTGAGAAAGAAGATCTGTGTGTTGGTGTACTGCTGAAGCCCTGGAAGACGAGCTTCTTCGCCTTCGGTAGCCACATACTTTCGGTACGCCTAAAAATGTTGAGGTTCATTCTCGACCTTCCTTTATTTTCGAAAACGCCACCTTGAGAGCCTCCTTCACGCCTCCGTTGTCGGCTATATTTTCTCCCTGAGTCAGCTTGCCATTCACCTGAAATTACGCTTTGAATCTAAGAAATCAAAGCCTCATCCCAAGACTTGTTTGTCAAACCTTGTACGTTGTTTTCGGTACAGTATAATTGCCGTTACTGTTCCACTATACACCGTCGTCGCTCATCGAAGGCCTCCAAAGAGCGCTGCTCCACCAGTTGTGCAGATTTCCGTCCTTGTCATATTGAGAACCTTGAATGACTCATTTTGGAAGAATGTTCCAGCGAAGCATACAACTCATTGCCTTGGTCGTCGAATCCGTGAGTGATTTCGTGCCCGATAACAGCACCGATTGCTCCGTAGTTCACAGCTTTGGGGAACGAACCACTGAAGAACGGCGGCTGGAGGATTCCGGCGGGAAACGCTAAAAGCTCGCATTCACTTAAAGCAGATGCACCACTCAGCTGACTCACTAATGGCATTCTTTTCGGGAGAGTAGAAGGCGTTAACGACAGCTGGCGAGACGTCGAATTCGTGGCGATCGAACGGCTTCAACAGTTTGCGGAACTCCTTCTTCTGCATCCACACCACGGCTTTCTTCATCAGAGAGTAATAGGTGTCTTCAGGAAGGATCACCAACTAAAGTGGATTTCGCGAGAAATGCAGAAGTAACCACTACAATTAGATTCCTTGAAAATGCGATAACATTTTTGTACAGATGCACGTACTTGAACGAGATGCCTAGCCTACCTAGCATTCCTGGTCTAGGGAAGGCCTACAACAGCCAACCCAGGCTGTGCTCTGGAAAAAAACATGCTCAGGTGTTCCGGATACCACTCCTCTTAAGCAGTGGTATCCCGAAACACCTGACCATGGTTATTGAGGACATACACGAAGGCTCGAAAGCGGCGTACGGACTCCGTATAGGGTGTCAAAGAAGGTGGACACCGCAGCGGGGGTACACCAGGCCTTCTCAGAACGGTCCTTTACGCGGACGACATTGCCCTAGTAGCTGACAGCCAGGACTAGTTGGAGGAGAAGTTGCATCGCTCGCGAGAAACAGGTTACGCTTGAACGTGAAGAAGATCAAGTCCATCAGTTCTCAGCAGTGCACACATCCCAGAGTGCAAAGAGGAGGCGATCGAGAAGGAGGAAGCATTTCGCTACATCGGAATTGGCCTATCCGAGGAAGTGTGGACCAGGCAATAAGGGGAAGGGAAATGCAGCCTGGCTCAAGTGGAAAGAGTCCACATAAATCCTCAGCGACCGTAGATGCTCCAGGACACTCAAACACAGTATATAGCACTAGATACACTCACTGCCACGGAGAGGGGCCCGAACTCCTCCGTGGCAGTGAGTGCTTGGCCCTGGGCAAGATGCAGGAGCAGCAGCTGTACGCTACGGAAATGAGTATGTTCAGGTGGGTATGTCGATGGACAGGAGACAGAGATTAACCCCATAAGGTTGACCCTAACTTCGAGGCACCCGAATTACCTCCCAGAGGAGCCCTGTGGAAGGACGTCATCAAAAGGGATCTCGTCGAAGTCGGCGCTGCGGCGGATGACGCCTTTGATATGTAGGAGGTGGGGATGAAGTGCGACGGGTTATAAAGTCAACAGTCTATCCTGCGACCGCGTGGGACTAATCGCTCAGGAGAATAAGAATAATGCAGACAGCATTCGGATGTTTGATTGTTGGGAAATCGAGGTCTGAATCCAGCAGGTGATTCGAAATCATCGATCGTTGGAGTACCTCTTTGTACTGTTCGTCCAACTTCCCAATATCGTTGGTGATGTTGGGATAGCCAATATTGTTGATCATGGAATTGGCCTGAAGAAGGTTCAATTCAACAGGAGAGAGGAGGGGCATCTGCGACGACGCCGTACCTTTTCTATCGCGGTGCTCTTCGTCGACTCGTCCATCCAGTCGTTATGGGTGACCAAATCAGCGAACGCCTCACGAAGTTTCTCAATCATTTGCTAAAAGAAGCATTTTGATGGGATCTTCAGAGAACTACAGCGCAGGATCTTCCCCATACTAACCAGCGCTTCCCTCTTGTCATCGGAATTGAAGTGAGCCTGAACGTAGACAGCACCAGCGGCTAGTGGCAAAACCTAAATAGCCTTGAGATTACCTTAAAAAAAACCTAAAAAAAACTAAAAAAACAAAAAAAAACCTAAATAGCATTATCTAATCGTGTTCGTTGTCCGGAAAACCTAAAACCTTGATCTGATTTTTCGCCTCAGAGCCTTCTCATTACAGTGAGCTTCACCTAGTCTACTGAAGAATGATCTGGTGTCCTTGAATGCGGAGTATCCTTCATGACATGTTACTAACACGAAAAGGGGACATAAGGTTATACAGAAGTAGAGCAGTGGTCTAGTCCACCTAAGCTTCAGTAAATCATTGGCGAAAAGAATACGAGGTAGGGTGGAATAACATACTCACCAGAAGAAAAGCAAATTCATCAGAAGACAAACAATCATCCAACAACCGAGAACATATGGAACGAGGAGGCTTTGGCGGGCAAGATAGTGTCGATTTTTAAGCTACCAGACGTCCAGCGGCCTAACGGCCGCCAAACGTCAGGTTGGGGGCTTCGCCCGCAAACCGCGAGTATAGGACACTCCCTACTGTTTTCTTTTCTTCTTTAGGCATTCTTACTCTGATTACAGTAGAAAACAGGTTTGGCTATCTACGTAGAATAGTATGGCCGGATTTGGTGGAGCAGAATCTTCAAGAATGCTCCTATAAGCCTCTCCACCCTCCATCTCATGTACGCGGTTTATTCTCCGAAGTACGCATTCTAATTGGCAAGAAGCGGATCTTGAGAGTCCCAATCCGAAGTGATTAATCAAAATCAATCAGTATTAGTCGACCTTGAGTAGCATTTAATGTTCAAGAGCAATAGTACCCCTATAATTGCTGCAGTCACTTTCCCTCCTCCCTCCCCGCCCTTCCCCCAATAGCTTGCTACCCATGTGCCGGCGAAAAGGAGTGAGAGTCACGCATATTTGTTGCACAAAGCCATTAAAAGGTTTTCCGAAAGTCCAGTGTATGCCGCGTATTTGTTGCACAAAGCCATTAAAAGGTTTTCCGAAAATCCAGTGCATGCCGCGTAAAGTCTGAGCTGTGGCACGTCTTCTGGATCTGAACGCACGTTGTACGACGTCTCCGCCACATGTTCAGAATCCCGGCGTATGCTGCATAACGTATGTGGCACATTTGCTGAGTGCCGTCGTGAGTGCCACCACGTTACCACGACGTCTATGCAATGTCTTCTGCGCCCCGACACACGTGACACGTCGTGTGTAGCACGTCTTCAGAAATCCGACAAATATCGTAAACTTGGACGACCCGTCGCCAAGAATATAGTTCGTCAGCAATAGCGCATGGTTAATCTCAAAGAAAACCTGGCTGGCATGCGCCGCCCTGTCGAAGCCATCGCTTGGCTTTAGCTCCTTCCCGTGACTGACAACATGACCCACCGATCAGGCGAATTACATGTACTAGTAGGACTTCTATGATTATTGACGTTCTTTGTAAGGTAGTCCTGCAGCTATAAATACTTACACCCTGGGGGATTTCTGAGCAAAGCGTACTTTTCTAGTGTCTAATTCTGCGCTGATTTCAACAACGAACCGAGCTTGGTACTTGAGCACAATCCTTCCATCTGGGCGACCGTTGTTGCTGACCTGTCATCACACGGGAGAAGTCCTAAATATCGAAACAGATTCAAAAACCGAATTCTGCTTCCAAAATAAAAAAGCAAATGTTGGAATGAAGCAGAGTTTCTTACTCATGACCGTCAAGTTTCGGTGAAGGGAAACTGTACCTCGCGTTAAAACGTAAAAGCTATAAGGACAGGTTTGCATGCGAATGCATTTTGCATAGACAATCGCAAAACAATGTGGAATGCAGCCATCTCTATCAAGAAACCTGTTTGATGTTCTCAAATCGCTCGTCGAGAAGCCGAACACTTGCTTGGACCACTCGCCAGACAATGTAGTTTACAAGAATCTCCCTATCGGTCTCCTTGATCAGTTTCGAGGTCTGAAATGCCACAGATGTCGCACAGCATCTCTGGCTGTTCTCAGGAGAAATTCAGTCTGTTATGAACCTTTTTGAGAAAGTCTATCTCCGCGACGATGATCTCTGTGTCGTTGTTGAACATCTCGACCATCTCAGAAGGAGCCACTTGCCGGAAATATGCCACCCAGTCGACCTAAAGCGAGGACTTTTCAGAGACGAACCGTGTTCGGAAAGAATGCACCTACATCGTCCATGTATTCGTATAAATCGGAAATCACTCTTTTGTTGTAGAGCCTTGTGCTGTTTCGTCTCTCGTCTTCGGGCACAACGATCTGCAGTGAGATCGAGCGATATTTCAATCATAGTACAGGCTGAGACTCGCACCTCCATTCAACCTCGCACTCAGGTCTCACCTCTGCTAACTTCTTCTCGAAAGCGATCACCGCGTCGATGCTGGCTTCCAGCGTTGAGCTGTTTTGATCAATGTTGCCATCTTCTTGCAAAATTTTCACTATCTACAACACGACTTCGTTAAGGAGTACCAAGAACGAAAAGGATGTGTGGTAAGTCAGCAGTCATCTTCCGAATCTAACCAGCAGTTTCAAGCTCTCTCACATCGTATAGGTCTCTATTCGAAGTTCCATGGAAAGCTGAAGGCATTCCCTGGTAAATAAGAAAGCAAGGTAGCGAAATCAGTAGAACAGGCTTCTACCTTGACGAGTTCCATTTTCTCGAGTTCAGACTTGGCTCTTGACAAACCAATCTCTCCTACGAATGTGCATCTGTATCATTCCATTTCCATATCAATCGGCATTTTTCTCGACCTCATTCAATAAGATGAATTGTGGCCACGAAAATCCATTACGATTTCCTGCTTCTGCTTTCGCAGACGCAACCAACCAACAGAAACAAATGCACATCCATGACTAATTCTTGTTCTGAATTCATTCGTTTCACGAGTGCACTCCTGCTCTAATCCCTTTGTGATAGCCGTGAGATCTTATACCTTGCCAAGTACTCCCACTTTCCACACTGCATTCGTGGCAGTGTATTTGGTTGTTAGTTCATCTCGCTTGTTACACGATGCCCGGTTGAGTCAGCCCTCGGTGATAGCGAGCTATCGATATATTTGGTAGTATTAAACTTTTCAATTAAGAAACCAAGAGACAGCAAGGAACATTCAACCAAATTCTGTGAAGGTTTTTTGATCACAATGATGTCTGTACTTCTTTCATTCCATTTTAAGCATGGTTCGCCGCGACTAACTCAAGGGCGGCAGATGATAAGCAGCATCTGTTCACTGTTAGTATTTCCCCAATCCTTCAACGAAATGATGCTTCCGCACTTGAGCACATTCGAAACGAACACACAAAATCTTCGTCAATGCGCTGACGAAAGCTGGGGAGGCACTTCTAGCTTTACGGTTCCATAATGCAACTAGCCCCATGTGAACGGATTTCATTTTCAACTGTGGTGGTGAAACGGTGTGCACGACATACCCGTTCCGGGGAAGGTATTGTAAGAAAGTTTTATCAGTTTGGCGCGCTCCTGATATGCAAATGCACCAAACTTCAGTGCCTTATTACCCACTGGTGTTTGGTTCTTATGTAAAAGCGGAAACGGTGCTCGTTTCAAACGAGATCAGTGCCAAAAAATTTTAAAAAATGTAAAGTTATTGCTGTAAGATGTTTTTCTGAAGCGCGATTTCCTGCACATGTCTTATCTAGTTACAGCATCTTTATAGCAACTACAGCAACAAAACGAAAAATAGATATCGGGCTTCGCTGCTAGACCCTAAAGATTTCCGTCAAATTAGGGTGGTTCGAATTCAGAGAATGACCTGACAGACCCAGGTTGGCTGGTCATAACTGCTGAATGATAGCAGATCAGCGACAGTAAGCTGAAATAGATGGAAATAGGCGTCCAACACTTCGCTGCTGGTGACCGTGACCATGTGTGTTCTAGCGCGTCAGCGAAGAGATCTTTTTTGAAGTCTGTTCTGCACAGCAGGGAATGGAGACCCAGAGATTGACCGTCTACTTCTTTTTTATATCAGTTGAAATCACCATCAGACAGTGGTACAATATGGACAAAAAAAAGTTCACGCAGAATCTATGCAGTTGCTTTGAAGTCTTAACCTAGGTAAAAAGGTCCTTCCTGACCGAGTTATAGATTATTGAATAATGATCCTCAGAAACTGGCGGAGCTTTCCTCACCAACTAGTGTTATACTACAGCTGGCGAGGTTTCAGACAAGTCGAACGCTTTGAAGGAATCTCAGGTTCTCTCCTTCTTGACTACCACTGCAACACTTACCCGTTCTCCCCACAACAGCCTTTCTGCGTGTTCTTTGTTTACCAGAAGGACTTGTAGGGGTACTACTCAAAACAGAGGCCCTGTATAAAGTACAAGAAAAAGTCACGGGCTGATTTTTTCTGCCATCTAGCAGATAGCGAAAACCCATCAGCAAACGTTTTGCTGGCAAACAACTAAAATCATCAATAATCGCAATCTTACCTCGTGAAAATACTTCTTATATGCCAACATATGATTGGCGAACATGGTGCTATTAAGGTAGTAGTCTCTGGCCCCTCGGCCCAGAGATAGTGAGGCTTGGTCCACCTAAAGTAGCAACGCGTGAGTCCGTCGAAGTCACATGTTACTCTTTGGGGCCGACTTACAAATAAGGTGTTCCGAGATGTGTTCTTCGCATCCGCGTAGATGTAAATTTGAAAGAACGATTCGGTTCCGTAGTCCCTCCTTGAGATGCCCATTAGAGCTGAATTCAGTGTTAATTGGCTAGCGAATTGCAACCGTAATAAACTGATACAAGCATAAGCGAACCTGTCAGATCAAAATTCTCCTTCTTCCAGGTGGGCTGCAGTAATGGCCAGTCGCCCAGTTCAGATAAGGTTTCGAAAAGCAAACTGAAATCGTGGCTGCTGGCAGTGACACGAGAAGACTTACGACAGTATTAAAGCACCAAAGCGCATCCCTCACACCAGTTTCTGCCGAAGCGAGCCCCGAAATCGAATTCGGAATGATGACGAAGCCGCTCTACACATCGGCTCATTAACGTCAGAGTCGCTCAAATCAGGATTTTGTGTTTTGCATACAGTGCTGCTGACCGAGTGACTATATGGAAGACGCAGTCGTAGCCACAATGGCTCCACCATCGTCTTTTGTCAAAAATGTGCTCTCGCAAGCATTTGGTTTGCCACTCACTGGGCACACCTGCACAAAGCACCGTCTGTTAACGTGCTGCATTCGACTTGTGTGTGGGATTTGAACATATGCCCTGCTCTGCATAATCGCAGCGTTGTACGAAGTACCACATCGCGTCTAGATGTGTACCCGCAGGAGTGCATTACGTTGGCCGAAAAATCACGTTTATGGGATGGTCAGGAGGTACATCCGCCTCCCCCCTCCGGGGGCGATCTTCCTATCATCCCCCCTGCTTTGCTCACCCACCCCCAACCCCCTGGGCTTCACCGAGAGTCTAACGGCTGACTTACGAAACCTTTGACATGCAATATAGTTTCGGATCCGCTGAACAGCGGCTGTACCTCTTGACGCCACGCCCCTTAGCAGAGGGCGGGCGTACCTCCTGTCGCGCTGTTGGTTAACTTGCTGCAAATTCAGAACAACTGATAGACCCTGTGTTTGACCAACTAAAGGATATGCCAGTGCTTCCCTTCCGCCAGCGCTGTGGGTGCTGTGAAGCGAGGGATTCAACAATTGCGGTCAAAAGATTAGGGTCTCACGGAAGCAAGACCGTGTTCATAAGACGCTTGTTCAACAGACGAAGAACGCAAGACTGTTAGAGTTAGCGAATCTGTGAAAAGTGGCTTCTACAGTAGATCTGTAGTTGACTTCTGGCTTTTCGAGTTAGGTAGCAGAAACGAGCAGAGCGTGGTGGACTCTCCAGGACAGGGTCAAGCTTGAGTGCGAAAGGGTCGTACTGCGGCATTGTTTCAAGGGAAAAACGTCGTACTGTATCTTGACTTTAGTAGAGGATAATTTTCGGCTTTTTAGGTGGCTCTTGTATCCCTTGATCAATTGCTTTTTCAAGTGGGGTTTCGAAGTTGAAGAAATCCGCTCGATATTCACTAAAGGGAGACATGAAATGGCACACAATCCTATAAAGTTTTGAAGGCCGATTGTTCTATAGTTAAAAAACAGAGACTCCACGGCTGTTTAGGAATCAATCAGGACGTGCACAATTTTTCGTCGACTTCAGTGGAATGCAGAGGTAGAAGAACATCACAATCTTCTACCCGGATGGGCGACATTTTGAACTAAAATTGTAACCGCAAAATATTGGTGCTAATTGTTATTAATAATTTTGTGTTTTGTTGAATGTTTATAAGGTGTGTTCACAGAGTGTAGAGATTGCTTGAAGCGCTCTTCATATCGATCACGGTTTCCTCATCGAAGTCTTGAATTTTTACGGAAATGAATTCTCTTCTACTTGAAGGAGGGAACGATAGGAAATTAAATTGTACCTCATAAAGTTACGAGCCCTGGTTATTGTACAGTGAAAAACGATGTCTTTCTTAATCGTCTAGAGTCATCGTTTTTCACGAAACTAGGTTTTTTTCTATTGGAGGAAGACAACTTATTAGAACAAAATGACGCCTAACAGATTCTTGAGTTTTTTTCAGTATGTACTAAAATTTAGAGTTTTCTGCAAAGGTCTTCTATATGAACAAATCGCTTGGTTTTGCATCTTTTGCCGGAATTAAAATGGATGCAAAAATCGAGCCCCCTGATCATATCAAAGACCGCTGTTGAAAAGCTTGACTTTTCGCTGTATAACAAGCTGCTCGTAATTTCACAGAGTACAATTTCATCCTCATATGACGTCTCCTTCAGGCAGTGCAAAATTTATTTCAAGAACAACGCAGCTCTCGCATGAGAACGTCGAAGTCGGAGAATGCAGTTGCCTTTTAAATGGCCGAAGAGATTTCAGAGCTTCTAAAAAACTAGCTGCGCATTGAAAAACAAAAGGAAAGTAAAATCTTACAAGTAGAAAAAGTATTCCAAAAGTGCACAGCTCACGTTTTGCACTCATCAACTTCATAGGAATTATTGATACCTTTACAGTAGAGAAAAATATTTAGTTTTGAACAAAAAATAAAATATGCAAGATTATTGCGCAAAAACTAAAATTACCAGGCCACTTTCCCTGACAGCAGAGAAGACCGATTTTGTATTTTGTAGCTTTATGTCTTGGACGTCAGAAAAGCGAAGTCAGAGTAGAATCGGAATTTGAGTGCTAGGTTAGCAAGACCCTATCCAAATAACAGAGGTGAAAAGCTGACAAGGGGCACTTTAAAATAGAGATCGAGCACTTTAAAATCCTGGAGAGTTTTGCCCAGAGTAGACGATCACATAGAGGGCTAAGTAATAGAAAAGGCTAAGTAGGTGTTGTTCTCGTAGTCTAGCTATAGGTTTGGATCATGGAGCGTATCCTGCGGAGGCGCCTCTATATAAGAAACGGAATCTGAACAGTACGATTTGGCGCCCCGCGAAATGGGGCTGCCAACGCCAGGCCCTGGTTTCTTTTTTAGTGGGACAAGAACAAGAAAGTTCAATGTGGTGGTCACGTAATACAGGGTGCGTAAAAAGTATTGACGCGCTAAACATAGACGTAGAAGTAACAACACATTATAAAATTTAATACGTTTATATACAAAATGTCAGCAATGTTCTAGCAAACAGAATAGCATCACTTGTATTTTATGTGGGCTTCTTTGCTGCGAATGCAGGGGCGAAGGCGACGAGGAAATGCGTAGTAGTCCACGTCGATTTCGTTCCATGCTTTGACCTTCAGTGACTTGATGCTTTTGTGCATTCAACTTGTAAAAGTGTTACATACTCTTCAAGGATCTCCAAAGTGCTAATTCTGGCGGAGTGCTCGCTGCAAGGGAGGCGCATCCGGCCAGTGTCATGGTTTGTGCACTCATCACAAGCGTCTCTCGTTTTCGTGAATCAGGAGTGAAGATAAATCAGTAGAACTATCTGTATTGACGTCCTTAAGAAGCTGGTTCCTTGGCTTGAATCTCACCTCGAGAGTAAGCCGTATGTCTCGCAGCAGGATTAGACTTCTGCGCAGAGTCAAGGATTGTTCAGGACTGGTGCCGCGCCAACTTGAAAGGCTTCATTTCGGCAAAGGAATGACCTCTGTATAGACCGGATTTGAATCCGCTGAATTACTCTATATGGGAAGTTTTGGAGAACAAAGCCTGTGCTACTTCCCACAAAAGTATGAAGTCAGTGAAGGATGATCTGGTCAAAGCGTGGAACGAAATCGACGTGGACTACTTGCGGCGCACCGTCGATTCCTTTCCTCGTCGCCTTCGCCCCTGCATTCGCAGCAAAGAAGCCCATATAAAATTTTAGACGACTAAGTTGTTCGTTTTGACCCAAGTCTCATGGCTTTCACAAATGCCAATACCATAGTGAGACCACTCTGGACTCCTCTACTTCCAGTTTCCTCCTAGCGGCTTGTGTTTGTCTTCCTTCTATAACTGATGGATGGTTCTGTGTGATCTTATCCTTTGATGGCTTTTTTATCGATCATTTTTGAAGTTTTTTTTTGTGTATTAGTTTTTTTTCTTCTAGGTTTTTACCCTTTGCCAGTGTATGTCCACTATGCTTGGTACTCTGTTTTGAGCGCGTCCTAGGACGTATATAATAAATAAATAAAATACAGGTGATGCTATTTTGTTCGCTGGATCATTGTTAATATTATGTATATAAACTTGCTAAACTTTATAATGTGTTGCCATTTCTAACGCTTACGTTTGGCGCGTCAATACTTTTTACGCACCCTATGTATATGAAGAGCAGGTCACGAGCAATGGTACAAAGTGGTTTACTAAACCATTCTATGAGGAAATAACTTTTCAAATTATCACGAAGGTTCTAGGTTACATTCAGGTGACCAATTTAGGCTAGTAAACAAGGTATAAAATTGGAACAGAATAAGCAGAAAGCGATCGATAACTTACCCTTAAGAAAACTGTAGTGCTTGAGCTTTAATAGGACTTTTCAATTTTGTGTGATCTCCATACATAGCGCTATTTTCTCGTATTCACTAAAATGCTTTCAGAGACTGATTTTCAACCTAATACATTGTCCGACGGTAAGCTGGGTTAAAATTTTCGAATCTGTTCTAAATGAGGAAGAAGGCATTGTCAGAAAGGTGAATCAACACAAATTGAGTGGGCAAAAAAGATCCGCAGGGTAATTCAGTGTGTCGTCCTTCCAAAATATCTGGTTTACTTTCAATGGTTCCACCGTTGACGGACATACAGCGTGAAGTGCCCCACCCACCAAAATATACACCTAACATTTTTTGATGCTTTCTGTGGCATATTGCATTTCCAGATCAGAAGTGATCACCGTCGCTTCGCGTGTTCAGCTCATGGAAAAATAGCATATGAGTATGTTCACAGCCTCATACATATGTTCTCACAACAATGTCCACAATAGAAGTGAACACTGCTCGCGAACTATAGCCCTCGACTACACAATCGGAAGCGATTGAGGAGTGGAATCTCGAAACTCCATCCGCATGCACATGCGCCGGTTCTATTTATGTTCACTGCCCTAAGAGTGCGAACGGCCACCGCCACAATGTCAACAACTTGATTCACCTGGTTTTCAACTCCTCCAGCTGCGTTTTGTTCATGCAGGTTTTGTAGGCGATCCGCGCCATGTTGATCGAAGTCGACTGCGACGTGATTTCCTGCTCCAGCAGAACTGAAATAGAGGACCGTTGGGCAGCAAGCGGAGTGCTAGAACAGTTTGAAGCACATTGTTATCAATGCTCAAACTAGCGTGAAGAACGAATCGACTTTAGGTTTTAACAATCCAACCAAACCTTACATCAAATTCACCAAGATGGTCTTGTCTGGCACGGTCCATGTCGTGGACAAATACCGTGCCAGACAAGACCAGACCAATTCACCGATCGATTAGACGGCTTGGATAGCCAGAGCGAGAGCGGAACCCATAACCTGAACTTGGGGTGCGGCAGAATGTGTCTCCACGTCCCAACGTGCATCCAAATCACCACCTAATGAACCGTAGAAGTAGAGTGCGCGGCGCGTCCCACTAAGGAGGTGGCGAATGCTGTCGTTTAACCTACGTCCTTATGTAGTGTCCAAACGGGATTGGTCCCTGCAACTTTGAGGATTGACACTCCGAACAAGGTCTTGGGTCAGGCTAAGAGAGCTGCGTAGTTCCCAGAGACACCACCCATGCATATCATTGTAAGAAAATGCCCGCACCGACTTTTTGGTGCGCCACCAATTCCATTCGAGAGTAGTAGTAGCCCTCAAATAGAAATATTTACACCAGCCTTAACCCTTGTCTCTTATATTATTCATTGACCTATCAGATAGGCCTCTGCAGGCAACCGCATACGCTTGGCTGTGCCTTTTTCGAACCATCCCACACAGTGAACGCATGAACAGTGACTTCCTTGATATCGACAATACGTACGGGCCCTCGTAAAATGGAGTCCGCTTTTGAGAACAGGTCTTTAAAAGAGATGATGAGCATCGGCCTCGTATGTGAGTAAGGACGCTTTGAATGCTGTGCCGCGGCGAATATGTGAGACGGATTCTGCGAAAACTGGGGACCACCACCAAAACCTTCCTGCTACGAATACGAATAAGTGCCTCAGTGCTCCCGCATTGCAGATCACAGAAACGTGGATCCCCCAGTGTTAGGAGCCAATCCGCTGTTCACACTGAGACCAGAGTAGCACAAGAGCTCGGTACCTCGTAGCTGCTGCCGGACCTGTTCCCTCACGAAGGAGAACGTTCCAAATGCGGACATGTCGTCAGGGATTGGATGCTCCTCGTTCCACAGTCCGCACGCGAATTCGTAAAAATCTTCACAGGGATTCACGGATGTGTTCAGCGCGTTGATCTGTAAAACCACTTGGCATCTGTAGAATGTACGCATTATAAATTGGGTCCCTCAATTTCGGATATCCGACCGATATGTTATACAGCTGATCAATTGTATGAGACTTTTCTTGCAATTTTACGCCTTACAATTAAAAAAATAAAAAGTACAAAATTAAATTAAAAGTAAAATTAAAATAAATTGAAAAGTACGTTCCTATGCGAAAAATTGGAGAAGACGCAAGGGGGTTTCCTGAGTATCTCAAACGAATGAATCGTCGTTGTGTTAACCAGTGGAAAAAGGCATGCGCCAATGGTTGAGAAGAAGACTGGGCTTCGTACGAGGCACTCTCTAGTAAGCTTAATAAAGCTCATTATCGATACAGTGCGTTTCAAGAAAAGAGGGTAGCTAAGTAAAAGATAAGACAGCCTTCTACATCTACATAAGCTCTCAGATTGGAAGGGATAATCGGGTTCCTAGCTTGATAAAAGATGAGAGTAAGCTGACCTCTACGGAAAGTGGCAAAGCTGACTTGTTGGGCGAGGTTTTCCTTAAAACATACATTATAGATCACATCTGGGGAAGAGAGCCGTTAGGTTAGATAGGTGACGATCTGGCCGGTTTTCCTCAGATGAATAACACAGTATGGTTCCTAATGGCTGAGATTATTGATGTGTTGAGTAAGTGGCCCATATCCTTTTCATTAGCTCCAGATTTGGATTCTTAGAGCTTCATGAAAAAACGCTCACTATATAGCCTGTCCTTTGGAATAGATATTCAATCTGGGTTTCATAAGAGTCGAGGCCTCCGTTAGGTGAAAACACGCTTTTAAATACCCATTTATAGTATAGGATCCAGCAAGGGTGCAAAAAATCACAGACCAGTTAGCATCATTTCAATGTTCGTAACAAATTTTGGAAGGATTCTCAATAAGCATGTTTTAGCACACATGGAGAAGCACAAAATAATCTCAGTCAACCAGTACGGTTTTCTCAACGGCAGATTCGTAGAAACTGCGCTCCTCGCCTCTCTCAATGACTGGTCGAAGGCTATTGAAGAGGAAAAGTGCACAATGTGGTGTACTTTGGCTTCCTATGATAAAGTCCATCTTAAGAAATTGCTTATATGTAGGAATGGGAGCTGTGAGGACCCATCCTATGATAATGAATCGTATCCAACAGTTCTTGTTTGGAAGAACTATCAAGGGAAGATCAGGTGTGAGTTCTCTAAAGTCTTTCCTGCCTTAAGTTGTGTTCCGCAAAGCCGAAATCTTCCCCCACTCTTGTTCCTGTTGTACACCTACGGAATACCGGGACTCACCAACAGTTTGAAGTGCAATACAAGTGCAATATGTATGCCGACGTTAAAACTTACAAAAGAATTGGTGGACCTGAAGACTCTACACCCTTTCAGTCAGCGATTGACTTCGTTATTCGTTGGGCCGAATTATGGGAACTGCCTTTCAACGAAAAAATCTCGTCTTTTTATGATTGGGCCAAAAAGCCAGATTCGGATGCCGACATACAGAATTAACGGCGAGCTGCTCAACAGTGTGAATGAAGCTGTTAAAAATTTAGGCTACAATGTTACCAGTGCCCTATGTTTTTCTCAGTATTGCAGAGTTTTGGTGAAAAAAATACCAATTATCGCATATACAACCTCTTCATGGCTTTGCAATCTTCCTGAAGTCTATATAGTGCCTATAAAAGCTATGTGCGACCGATTGTGGAATCGGGCACTACAGTATTTATTCCAAAGAGGAAGAAGGACAGTGACCTTTTGGAAAGCGTTCAAAACAACTTCACTAGGAAGCTTATGATGAGGTGTTATTCGATGAACTACAACCAAATGCCTCGTGGTCCTCAACGATCTGTGTTTTTGATCTTTCGTTACAGAGAAGCAGAAGGAGAACTGCCGACCTTTTCATGCTGTACAAAATCCTCGCCAACAAACACCACTTGTAGTCCTGGGACTTCCACATAGAACGGCCTTGTATCCTCGTCCTATGTCCCTTGACCTACGGCTGGACCACCTCGTCTCCTGCACCGCACAGAAATCAAATCTTCGCTCCATTGCTTCAACCAACTCGCACGAGCGGCCCATCAACGTAGCCACATCCAACGTTGCCACGCCGGTCCTGCTTATGTTACGGGACTTTTGGACTAGCTCAGTTGCCCCTCGATGCCATCCTCACATCAGGGAGCCTCGCATACTTATCACACTCGCCGGGCTCTGCGAGTGCGCGTCGGCTCCCGCGGACGTCGTAGCACTATCTCGATAAACGTGAGCTGACATACACCATGCGATGTGACATGGGTCTTCGTAGACAGGTCTGTCATAACGGCCCTCGACTGCAATTGAGTATCCGTACATAGCTTGGCTCGCAGCTTCCAGTGGCACCATGTGGAAAGGACGGACATCGTCACCATTCATATAATCATGTGTGTGTATAAAAAAATATGTCATATGTTCATGTGGAACCGAACATTTCTCGAATCAAGTTAGACACCCTTCTGAGCTAGTCTAAAGGCCCCCACAGAGTTGTACGGCAACGTAAGTACAGTTGTATGGTTAAGGAAAGGGCAGGGACGCCGCCGGCGGCGAGCTCTGCGTCTCTGCCCTATGATTAAGCATAGGACCGCGGCGCTGCCGCAGAACTCTGTGGGGGCCTTAAAGCCGCATGCACACTCGGCAGCGGCGGCAGCGGCAGTCGTGATTAAGCATAGGAGCATCGATTCCCGCCAAATCGACGCCACTATGCTTAGTCACGGCTGCCGCTGCCGCCGCTGCCGAGTGTGCATGCGGTTTAAGACTTTAAAATCAAAGCGGACCCTTCCACATCGAAGTGACCGCCTTACAGGACAAACTAAAAACTGTCCGAGATGGTTAGAACGATTCTTTGTTCAAGCAAAACTTGGGACAACTTTGTTTGAAATTTTTAGTTCAGGTGCCCAAATGAATAGTATTTATAATAATAATTGACAAATTTTGATTTTTGCAAAAAGCAATAAACTAAACTTCGCTCTACAGCGCAACAAGGCAACAATCATATATCGTTTAAAAGACCAGATTGCGCCATGCACTCGAAAAGCTCGTCGCGAATTTTATTTGATTGATAGTGTAAATGCTGCCTAAATGAAGCATCAAAGTGAACGTATGTGCGATCTTTACAATTGTTTTGTTGCAACGTTTACAAATGTGAACCTCCACACGAGGAGAAATTGTGCTATCAATCGAATAAAAGGCGCGACGTCAATGTAGAACATGAGAGTCACAATCTCCTTTTGGCACTGTCAAAAATGTATATACTGTTTGAAAGGTGATAACTTTGCTACGGTAAAGGTACTGAAAAAGCTAAAAGCTCTAAATGAAAGCTTAAGAAAATAGGAACTTTCTGATCTGACGTATGAGCGTTGTGGAACGCGCCATGCACTCGTCTGAAATTTTACATTTTACACTCGACTGATTGTGTTTCGCTTGAATACTTGTTATAATTTCTTCACAAAGTGGCAGTATCGATTAATTTGTGCATCTTTTAAGATTTAAAACCTGAAAACACTCTACAGCTTGCAAAAAGTGCAGAGCATCCTAGAAATGCAGCAGGTACTGTTTGAAAGGTTCTAACATGGCTGCTAATGAAGCTTTTAAAGATGTTTAAGAAGCATATGAAAGCACTAGGCAAGAGATTTCTGTAACGTGTCCAGATTGCGCCACGCCCAGGCCTGAAACCTTGCGTCTCAGACCCGATTGATCGTGCATGGGCTGAATGGTTGTAGTCTTGTTACTACTTGGCCACGTTAACCTGTGTTGTACTTCTTTTAACGTTTAGAACTTGACAATCACGTAAAGGACACGTGACATGCGAGTTTATTGATTGCACAATTTAAGTATGAGCACGAGCCCCATTTTCCAAGACGGGTTCTGTGGACTGATGAAGCAACATTCACGCCGAATGGAGACGTTCATCGGCACAATTGCAGCCACTAAGCGACTAAACTTTAAAAGAAGCACAACATATGTTAATTTGGCAAAGCAGCAACTAGACAAGCATTCAGCCCATGCACAGTCAATAGAGTCTGAGATGCAAAGTTACAGGCAGAGGCATGGCGCAATCTTGACTACGTACCCGCCACAGAAATCTCTTACCCTGCGCTTTCATACGAATCTCAAAATCTTCTAAAGCTTCACCAGTAGTAATGTTAGAACCTTTCAAATAGTATCCGCATTTTTAGGATGCCCTGCACTTTTCGCAAGCTGTAGTGTGTTTTTAGGTTTTAAATCTTCAAACATGCACAAATCAATCGATACTTCCACTTTGTGAAAAAATTATAACAAGTATTCAAGTGAAACACAATCAGTCGAGTGTAAAATGCAAAATTTCAGACGAGTGCATGGCGCATTCCACAACGCTCATGCGTCAGATCAGAAAGTTCCTATTTTCTTAAGCTTTCATTTAGAGCTTTTCACTTTTTCAGTACCTTTACCGTAGCAATGTTATCACCTTTCAAACAGTATATACATTTTTTGAGACACCCTGTATATATGCCAAACAAAAAATTAGTCAAATAATTAAAATACCGAATTATACCAAACAAAAATAAAAATTAATTTATTAAATAAAATAACAAGTTCTTTCCTTAAAGATATCTCGAAAAGACAGCGATATGGCACTGGCTATTAGAGAAAGATAACTTTTCTGAAACCCTTAAACATCAGGTTTAGTGTGCAAGAAAGCCGAATTGTGGATCTGGAGAGAATAACGTTACAAATTCTGAGGGCCGCAAACATTTCGTTTCTACAGCGAAATGTGACGCATTTCAATATTGAGGGTACAGATTCCAATATCCGAAATCCGACGTCAAGAAAATTAATTACAGGGTGGCCCAAAATGACCGTTACCCGAACCCGATTCGATCACCCAATGACATGTTCTTGGGTCTGATTTAGAGCTCGCACAAATATTTTATTGTGGGCCCCCATAACGGCGCGCCAAATATGAAACGGCGTTTCTGAGGAATTCCCAGGAGAAGAAAAGCACGAGGAAGGAGACCGTCGCGTGACGAATCAAAGAAATACTCGATATTGACGTGAGATCCACTTACGATGTTGTTGGCTGCCCGAACGCATCCGATTGTCGTGCACACTGGAGGCTGCGGCGACGGCGTTGAGGTCGAAGTCGCTGAGGCTTCGGTGGTGCGGTTTCTGTCCAGCACAGGCGGACTGGTGCTATACTCCCGATCAGCTGGAATGGACAACAGCTGAAATTATTGAGCAGGCAGAGCGACGTCCTAGGCAAGTGAGCACATACACTGTCTACTGTCCATGTTCAAAATCACCGCTAAAAGAACGGCCGTGAGCAGTGCGAGGAAGATGGCGATTGCCAATAAAATCCTCTCCAATGACGTCCGTCCCCGCCACCATCGTGCAGTTCCCTGAATTGGCTCTTTGAGAGGTCACTGTTCGATGGGTCTCGAGGCGGATCACTATCCACCGACTGGTTTTTATGCACTCGACAGCACTCCAAGTGCTACGGATGGATGCCTTCAAGAGACCGACAGCTGTAGGAATTGTTTGCACTTCGGAGCTGGCAGAACTTGCCTTGAGTACAATCTTTTGTTCAGTCTCCGGCTGCATCTGCTCCGCAGTTGCCATGACACTGAAGAACTGTGGCAGTGAACAACGAGAAAAGCACCGACGGTGTACCGACCCACTTATACGCAAAGAACACCACTGCGACAGCGTAAACGCCTCCTATTGAAAAGGATTTACCCTCTTGTGACTGGCATTTTTATTGAAAACACGAGGACACTTGCCGTTTTTTGTCTTCAATTTCGTCTCCAGTATAGAAATCTAAAGTACAAACCTAATATATTAAACAACAACGATAACGAAGACTTAGACTTGCTTTAAAGGTCATATGTATTGTGTTTTTGCTGATTCAGAAGCCTGACCAGTGTTTTTGCGACCAAGAAAATGGCTGAAATTTTTGATCCTTTTGACATTTTCTATGCCCACCGACGTAAAGCGCATAATATCGTGATCGAGAAATCGTTTGGGTTGTCACTGAGACTAAAAGGGCCCGAAGAGTTCAGCAGAAAACGCCTGCACAACTACAGGATTTTCAAGGAGGTAGCGAAGATACGGTTCTTGTGAGCCATGCCTTCAGTATGAGCTGCGGACTCCTGCGTCGGCTACACACGGTCCTCCAGGCGCTCTTGGAGAACACTAGTCCTTTTTTCAATGTTTTCCCAACCACGTTCTTTACAGCAAATTGTTCCGCATAATTGGCACAATTTGGCCTCTGTACAGCGCATGCAAGTCACTTGACCACATATATCCACGGCTGCAGTATTTTTAAGAGAGTGACGGCCAATGTACACTGGGGAGACCCCGACGCCTTTCCCGTCCGTTCGGACGGCAGCGATGCCTATACGAGGATTCTACTCGCATATCAAGATTTGCAGTACCCTTCAGATCACGTGCCCGTGTTGTACTATGTTTAGGTAGGATTTATCAATTAGGACCCAGGACGAAAGAAAGGCATGGCTCGCCTGTGCTGAAGTCGAACCATGAATTTCGACTTGAGGGATGTTATGTTATGTTATGTTTATTACACAGGTGGTTACCCACCCATGTGAGAATACTGAGAAGTAACACAAAGCAGAATCCTCGATAAAACGCCGATATCCAGCACAACTCACAAACACCTCTAACTGGAACAGATTAAAACAAACATAGGACAAAGGGAGAGGAAATTAAGACAGCAAAATAAGACAGAAAAAAGAGCAAATCGAGAAACGTGTGAAGAACTAGATATTAGATATTGAGGTCCTTGCTTATAAGGTTTTTGAACGTACGGTAGCTCAAACCGAACAACCCTTTTTTAGACAATCTTTCGAAAGTGGCCGCCGTTCTATTAATAAAGTAAAACCTTCTACAGTTGAGCCTTGCGGCTCTGACCTGTAGTCTCAACGAGCCACCCCTAGTGGACGTGGTTTTGGTTGATACCAAGTTTTCAATTTTAAGACCGCAAGCACCATGGATTATTTTATGAAGCAAGAGCAGGTCATTGACTTTTCTCCTATGTAACAGTGTTGTTAGGCCCAAATTCGTGTTCCGTTCCGTGCTGGATGGAATTACGTCATACAGGAACCCCATGGCTCTAGTCATCAATTTCCTAGAAAAGCTATTTTGAACTTTCTCCAGTCTTTCAATAGCATTACGTTTATACGGAGAGAAAACAGGGGTACCATACCCCAGTATAGGCCGTACGTAAGTTTTGTAGGCACGAAGAAGAACTTTTTCGTTCCGTGTTGAGAGAGCCCTGAACATTTTGCCCACTACAGCAGTAGCTCTGTGAGAAATAACATCACAATGTTTATCAAAGCAGAGATCCTTAGAAATTATGAAACCAAGGTCCGTATTTTCATGTACACTGTCAATTTCAACGCCAGCAACGGTATAAGGGATACGTGAAAGGCATGTCTCTAGCTGTGTCTCCAGCGCAAGAGCACTCGAGGAGAGCCCCACGCTCGGCGTGGATCCATCGGGGACCACTAGGCTTGCTCGAGAGTCTAGTGGCTGCCTTACGTAATCGTGAAGAAGCCGACATTTTTGGCCACCCCTTCGGCGAGACTCCCACTACGCCGGATCCTACAGGTACAATTAGGAGACCACGAAAGCTCGTCAGAAAACGAGGGAGATTCTTCTGATGCTAGCGTCGAAGAATAAATCAACAACAGGTGAAATTAGTATTCAGAGCAAAGACAGCGCGTGTTGCAGTCTGACCTGGCCAACCTTCGAAATGAGTCATCGAAGTTCTAGAACAGGACGTCATTTGTGAACGATCTCACGGGCACAAACACTTACAGGTCCGGCTGCCAAATTACGGGGTGATGAAAAGTACTGGAGCCGTCCTTTATCGATCTTTCAACTGTTCTTCCCGCAAGCTTAATTTGTTCCTACTAACTACCACCGCTACAATGCTTTCTGAACCATATTATCGGAGAGTATTTATCCTTCTTTTCGGCTGCCAAACATCAGGAGAAAGCATTGAAAGCTGTTCACTACAGCGTCAAAATTCGCCTTGAAGCCGAAGGCGAAGGGAATTCGCAGAAAAGGTGGACCTTGCGGTGGTGCGAATGCCGGATAAAGCGAAATGTGAAGGAGGCCAGGTTTGTAGCTCAGATCAGTGCGCTGAAGTCATCGCGCATTGTCAACAGGCGACGTGGGCGAAACGAAAAGATTTCCGAATCTCGTGAGGAAATAACAGCAACAGACCAGTACTTCAGGGGTCGTATGAACGCGGCCTCGGCTATCGAGGAGGACTATGAAATCCCTCGCAAACGCAGGAGCCGACGATCCTCAATAAAAAAAAACCCTGTTCTAAGGCTGCTGTTTCTCCACGGTAGTGATTGCTACAATAGGACAAAGCGCTTAAGGAAACTGTCCTCAGCTAGAACGGGAGCGCCCGAGTAAGCATGTGGAAGGACTCAAAGGGATACAGTGCCGGACGAGAATGAAGGGTTACTGATAAAGATGACATCTCGAAATGACGTCACTATTTGGATGAAACCGGAACGAGCCCCAAACTACTGATAGATGGACGTCGTCGAAAATGATCTCAAAGAAATCGCGACTATGGCAGAGAGTCTCTTCGAATGGTAGTGGTAATGGTGAGGTGATGATAAGCGATAGGTGGAGCGCATGGTTTGACTGCGCCAGTGTAGAGGTTCAGCGAAGGGAAGGGAGACGTATCAAAAAGTCCAGCTTTAAACGAATGCGCAGCAGGTGTTGTGCAATTGGGGTTTCTAGTCTTCATGAATGACACCGAGCACGGCGTCTTTCACGAAGACTAGAAACGCGGTTGATTCATCAAGGACTCGAGCGATCCCGCGCTTCGCGGAGGTGATTGTTCCCACGTATCAATAAGTGACTTTGAAGAGCACACTCTTAAGGTCGCAGACAGTTCAGTTCAGAGTGGCGTCACAATTAAACTTAAGTGCCTAAGGAAGTTATTAGATGGAGGAAACTACTGAGCGATCTAGACTTTCGAAATTTTGTCGTTTCAAAATCTCGTGGTTAAAAGGCGGATGAAAGTCGGTCTGTAATTGTGAAACATTAAACAAGAGCGAAATTTCACTAAGAGTAATCATGGGGAATTGGGCGAGTTGTCTGTAGTACCCTTGTTGCTCTCTTCACCATGCAGTCCTGTAATGACACACTTTCGCCAAATGAGTTTGTCGGTTAGCAAACTGAGGCCTAACTGTGTGCATCTCAAGAACGTTGACGTTTGACTTCTGTCTCCCGAAGAGCAGTTGTTCACAGCTGACCGGTAGGAATGTAAGAGCACTGAATAAAAACTGTTAACTACCAGTAAGACCGGTCGACGAATTGCTACTAGAACTGTTTGTAAAGGGAGGAACACTGACTGGTCCAATTGCTGGCTGGATAAGTCAATGAATTATGTGCGCCAGAAGCAGCACAAATAGGAGCTTAGGATACTCAGTGACACCACTTGGAAGCAAAGTTTGCGGCTCATTCATAAGTGCTGTTCAATTGATTAAGGACCTTTATCGTTTAGAATGAAACAGACTACGATAAAGTATTATGCGGCCGCACCCCTATAAACAACTACTCGAACTACTGCATGGTAAATGTTTCGAGAATGTCGATCCTTGAGAGTAAGCAACTGCAGTGTCAAGTCTAGAGTTGATCTCGAAGTCTGCCCCGGTGAGTTCCTTGAAGAATTTTCACACGGTTTGGCGAGATTTTTATGCTGTTGCACTGTCGAGGTACGACAAGACTTCAACTTTCAGAATTCGCGGTAGCGCGATCAGTGGAAGGCCACTTATTCGTACCCAGGTCGAGGCGAAAATAGTGGCCTCTTTCCGGAACCACTTCCAATGTGGTTGTTTTCGCTCTCAACGTTGCTCATAGAGCTTTCCATAAAATTTGGACGCTGCATCTGGTTAGGAAAGTGGCGACGTCGTGTTCCGGAAAGCGTTAGACCACGAAATTGGATGACAAAGCAGTAGTTTTTGGTGTTTCAGTTCAAGATGAGGGCCGTCGCTATAATCTGACAGTTAAAGCCGAGAACTGTTGTTTCTTGTATGAATGAGGAAAGAGTTCATCTTCTCGAAGGGCTGTGTTGACAGAGAACTGGAAAAAATCAAGAATCGAACAGAAGCAAGTATTGGAGTACGAGCTTCCAGGTCCAAAAAGGCGTTAGAGGGTCCCACGTGAGAACAGGTAAGAGCGAACCGACGTAAGTCATTCTACAGAAGAGGGGTACGATGCCAGCGTCGATGTGGAAGAACACTGAAGAGGAACTGCCTTCCAGATGGGAGATATGTATGCAGTCACGCAATGACAGCGGACTGCTAGTCTCGAGGAAACTGCTGGACATTTGATAGCTCCCGAAATCAGGGATTCGTCTTCCTTCAAATATCCACTGCTCAAAAGACGCTCGGAGAAAAATGTACCTCAAATTGGAGAGAAGACTCGAATTTGAGAATTTAGGGAGGGCGATCAACGAAAACGTCAAGCTTCAGAGGTTTCATCAGCAACAGCAGCAAAGGAGGTGTAATCCGAGCAACGCCTCGGAGCACAGAGTTGCTTTGAAGTTCTCCACATAGATACTACGGCTGCTGCGGAAGTCTACTGTGAGCAGTAGCAGGCGAGCAGCACTGAACGGCACCAAGTATGGAGACGGGTCGAGCAGGGCTCCTGACGGCAGTGGTGCGATGAGTCGCCGCTACCGCGACTAGTGCGGGTTTCTGCGCATCAGACCGCCCAGACTGCGGTCCAGTTGAGCAGATTAGTCGATTTAATCCACTATTCCATAGACTATTATCAACAAAACCGGCGACTAATGATCGCGGTAACCCGAGGAAGAGGGGCGAAAGGCTACAGACGGATTCAGCGTTAATTGGTGGTCAAACGAGGATTTTAAGTGAGATCATTTCAGGTATTATGTTGTGACGCATGAGCACCAAAACAACATTAGGAATAAAGTTTTCCTTACGGACTCTCCTCAATCGAAATTTTGAGTTTTTCATGGCGCTCGCCCTGCAAGCGGTTGAATTACCTTCACAGACAAAGCCTCCCTTTCTGGTCGGATTCATCAACCGCTTAGCGGTGAAAATACCGCCAAATCTGATGCTGGATGAATGTCGTATCAGGGGGTTTGGCGGTATTTTCACTGTTAAAGGGCGTTAAGCGGCTGATGAATCTGACCTCTGGAGATCGTTATCTCCCAGTGAATGCTTGATTATCATGCATTTGTGAGTCCCACTAAACAAATCTGTGTGTGTTTTTTTTTTTTGCAATGCTTGATTCACCATTATGTTAGAATATGAGGGAGCGGAGAGGGATAGAAAGCAAAAGACCCTGAAGGCACTGAATTTCGAGAGCGAGTAGAGAAGGCAACAAGCTGCGAAAAGGATGCGGTTCCGAGTAAGCGTGTTCAACTGAAAAGGAAAGCGATCCTGCCGGTTCTTATCCCGTGATTATGGCGCGCTATAGCCTCCAAGAGCTTCCGTTCAGACGGGTAACAGCAAGCAAGCTGCGACAACCGTCAAAACCACTGAGGCGAAAAAATCTCTCCCAGCCTGCTCAACGGCGTCCTTAAAATCTTGTGAAATGGAATGCAACTGCAGTTTCTAGGGCTTTGTGAAGAGTATAGAAAACGTGGGCATGACGGGAACTAAGCCGTGTACATTCACTTGCGGTGGTCAACCGATAGAGCCGTTGCTCTACCCTCTCAGACAAGTCCAGTACCACTCCAGATCCAAGGATTTCTAGAAAGGGTTTTTTATAATATGAATTAAAACGCATTATCGATCGGAAGTGGGCGTGTAGGAATAATTTCTGCAGCACCTCGACTAAATCAAGATGAGGGTTGCACAATAGAAATGGCGTTCAATTGTGAACAACTTCAGGCGCTGTGGTCCACTTTTACTCACACATTTGGTGTCCATATACAGAACAACGAAGCGTTCCGTCCTTCGGAAGATGGCGAATTAGCTTCAACGCTGTTTTTGAAGGAGAACGCTGGCTCGCATAGGGCTTGGTTTCACGAAACCGTTCGCATTCGCAGTGCCTTCTGAGCGCCAAGTGAACACCTTTTGCAGGCTTATCGGACTGGCCAAGTCTTCTCCTTCATCATCCGTTGAGATGTGCAGCAAAAAGAACTTCAAAAACAGGCGAAAACCTGCGTTTCTCTGCCTCGGCCACGATATAGCTTGAAAAGCTTCCTCGAACAGACACCATCAAAGCAAGTGTTTGTTCACCAAGCATAATGTTTTAATAGTTGGGTCGCTTCTTCTCACCGCATTTTGTGGAGCATGGGTGCACATAATAACCGGATGATTAAGCGATTTTAATGGCATTTTCAGTTAAAGTCCGGTGCAAGTTTTTTAGTTATTCAAGGCTCGGATGCATTAAACTTAACAATGATCTTAACGGATTCTTTCCTAATAATTTTGTTCCTGTTCCTCATTTCAGAATACCTTTCTCGTCACCTGGGACAGTTGAGACCGAAAGATTGCCTTTTGTAGCTGGATGTGCTTTGCATGACCTGTGAAAAACAACATCAATAAGGCATTTCTGAAGTTTCTCATCTTGGTCATTCCACTGACGGCTTTGACTGACAACTTCGTTAGTTGCTTTGAGCGACACTTCTGTACCATGTTCTCCTCGCGTATCCCAGAAATGTAGGCACTATTTGAAAGGCAAATTCGCTGCTGGCAGAAAACCGCTTGCAGAAATTTGGAACGCACATGAAAGCGAATGGAAACAGAAATTGCGCAACATTTGGATTTCAAGAGCTCGCCATCCACCCGTTTAAGTGTTCAAATTGTGGATTCGATTGTTTTTGTTTGAGGTAAATGCTTAAACACGTTTTGCCGCAAACTGGCCCTATGACGATGTCCAACATCTCCTACTTGTTGGCTGTTTTTGGGCATTGTTCTTTCGAAGGGGAATGTTTTGCTCCATCAAAGCGTCTGTTGCGTTTATTTGTTGATGTTGATTATTGTCAATTTTAAAAAATTGACAAAATGCGTATGTTACAAAGGATAAAATGGCCTTCACCAATTTTCTTCGCATAGTGCCATATGTCATTTGAAAGAGAATGTTTGCTGACAGAATAAAAACTTTCTTTTTGTCATTCCTAATTTTGCTTTTTTCACGTCATCAGGTTCATCTTTTAAAAAATAATTAAGGAGCAGGAGCTGTTGGCAAAAATAATGTATGACTTATGGATACTCCATTTTAATGTCCTTATAATACTGTGCAAAAGTCTCAAACCTAAGCAGTGAGAAGGAGCTGTTGGCGGAAATCATTGCCCTTTTTTGGCCTTCCACCTTGTTGACCAAAAATAGAAATAAACTAGAATGGAGGAAAAACGAGAATGATTTTTAGGGCGAATTATTCACCTTCGATTGATACTTAACATTGTGCAAAAGACTTTCAGCAAAATTTAGAGTAAAATGTTTAAAATGGTGGGCACTTAGTTTCCAACCTAATGCTTTCTACCCTTTCAATTGGGCCTGCAGCGGAAATTGGGAAAATGCTGTGCATGGCGCAGCATTGGCAGATTTCACACACATGTTATAGTTCACAGGGTTACCAGATTTCTGCCCAGCGCTCCAGTTATCACCCTTGGTGACCAGTAACAAGATTATGGACCATCGATCGATGGGTAACACGAAACATTAAAAGTACAATTCTGCAAAATGGTGATGCTATGGTGTTTAAGTCTATCAGTAGGGGTGGCGAAGAGAATAGTTTTCGAGAGATTTCTCGTTAGTGTTCAGCCACGAATTTAGTCTAAAGTTTCCAGCAGGCACAGAACGATCGCTACAATGTATTCAAGCCACGGAATTTTCACTTCGCAATTTTCGAGATATCGTCTTTCAGACTGTACTTACATATTTTGCACACCCTTACATACCATTTTAACTTTAAGCCGGACACTTTTCACTTGAACAGGATACTTCTCATATAGAACCAGTCACTTCTCAAATAGCATAGAAGGAGTATGTGGTATCTGATCTGGAAATATATTTTTTGAAAAAGGCAAAATGGTCCTTCCTTTTAGGAAAATTCGTATTAGAGACTCATTTATGCAGCGTGTCTTAAGAAAATAGGGTACGCGTTTTGAATGTCCACGAACTTTCTAGCTCTTGCTCAAAATGGCATTTTTAGAATGATTCTGAAGTGCTGCGGTAAAAATAGAGTTTCGTGTGAAAGGAACATCTATTGCAATGTTTAGTTGATTCATGGCGTAGATGCTGCTTGCATGCGGTTAAGCACGGAGAACTGTCATGGTTTGGATTAGTGGGACTGTTTTTTATGTTTTGAAATTCATTCTCATGTGAGCAGCATTTACACTGTGAATTAAATAGGCAACGTGATGATTATGACAAATGCACGACGCAATCTCTCCATATAACGCACAGCCAAATTTTCTACTTTCCAGCAGCTTAGGATAAACCTAAAAATGTAGTGCAAGGTCATATGATATGACTTTTGTAGCTATTCTAACACCGCGTTTTTCCCTAGGGTACTCCACGAAGGTGAATTTTTTCTTAACATTGATGAAGATTGACATAACTGGATAAGGTCAACTTGAAATTTGTATAATTGTGCAGGGTGATCCATTCTTATCCTTTTGATACTACTGAGTCTTTGTTGCTTCATTTATAGGCATCCTTGTAAGTGGACTTGCAAAATTCCATTTTATTTTAAAAGCTTACCGTTTAGGAAGAAGTGTTAGGTTTAAAATGAAAAGTGTCCAGTTTAAAACTGCTATAGAACGTTCTTCCTAATTTTTTACTTAAAACGATGGTACGCACCTAGCTGTATTTTATAACCGAACTTAGTAATCTAACCAATATCTAGTTGAAATTTTCACTGAAAAAGTCGTTAAATGACGAAAATTAGAGTCCCACGCTTGGGCTGTCTTTACTCATTGACTTTGGCATCAAAGATTTTCAGGTGAATCTATTTCAACAATGTATCGAGACCAGAGAAGAGGAAAAACTTCATTCGTAGAGCATACTGTCTACGATCGAAGTGTTACGCCACAAATTCAGAAGCATAGGATGATTTCACTGGAGCTGCATTGGATGCGGCCTACCTGGTTATGGCAGCTACCGCAAGTAACTCGAAGGGCAAGTATGCCTCTTCGATATTCCGTAGAAGTTGGTGGAAAATCATTGGAGTGCAATGCAGGTCATTTCAATCTGCTCGCAACGCAGTCTTCTCTTTCACCAGCGTTCTCCAGATTCATCAGAACATTTTCGTTATGAAAACAGGAAACTTTTTTCAAAGAAATAGCTGGTACCCTCGAACGAATTCACTGTAGCATAGCATGCCCATCTCACGTAACAAGGATGTCCCTCTTTCTACAGGAATGAAGGTCTTCGTTTTGAAATCGCAGCGATCGCCACTGCGTCCAAAGAACAGCGGGGCAACATTTTTTCACCTGCCAATTGCGGAAGTTTATGCGAGAACATCTCATGCTATAGCAGCATTTGTCTAAACCAGAAGACGATCCTGCAGAATGACGATCCTGCTCCCCGTCCAAAGCTGTGTATCACGAAGGTATGATAGAAGGGGCGCCTTTGAGGCGAATTTATGTAGAAAGCCGACGCAGGTGCATGACCGCCACGGGTATTGGTGCATGAGTGTGCAATCTTTGAAGTTGTTGCAATTTTCTTCTTTGGCGAGCAGTTCTATGCGCTTCTTTGCACCTTTATCTATTTATCATAAAAGTGGGGCGTACCTTGCGAAAGAGTTGTTTCTAGAATCCCATGAAGCTGAAGCTGTAGTGCTCATCTGGGAAGTACGTAAGCAGTGGGATATCTAACTTCAGCTATCTTGGAAATAGCCTCAAGAGCCTGCTGGAGCCAGATTCATCAACGACTTACAGCAATCTAGCGTGAAAAAACTGCCGAAATCCCTGATAGCGCGGCTTGCCAACAGACCATGGGGTGAAATATCTCAATATTTCACCATGTCGCATGTTGATAAGCGGCGCTATCAGGATTTCAGCAGTATTTTCACAGTTCGATTTCTGTGAGTCGTTGATGACCCTCCTCTCAACAGCCAACTATCCTCAACTGTTTATGTACATATCCAAGGGACGCAATCCTTCATTGCCTTATTAAACGGGACGTGTTTTTTACAAGCAGAAGGTATAGGCAGCTACAGTCAAACGCAGGGCATAACGGCATGGCAGAATTATATACCTTCTAGGTACCCAATATTACGAGTACTCCGAGCGCCCAAGGCGCAGGATTGCGCTTGCAAATGTTCCTAAAAGCGTGTGTTGTAAGCTACTACAGAGCGTCTAGTTCGGCCCTACAAACGGTCGTTTGGTTATGAACCGTTCCTGCGACAGCGCTTGTATGTACGGTATGCGCAAAAAATACGTGCACAAAATTTAGCCTCCCATTTCTACAAATTTCTCAAGGCGCTCGAAGGTTATAGCCGTATTCTATTCAATCTCTTAGTCAGCTTATGGCTTTTATGGATGCGGGCTAGCGCAGTTAGGAGAGGCGCCGGCTGGCAAGCCAAATATGTACGCACTCAACATGCCTCCGCGACATCCTGTAGAAGTGAAATCTATTTATTTTATGTAGACTTCTCCGTCAAGTTAAAGAGACCAGAACACGACGAAATAAGCGAGGCTAGAGGAAGTTACCGAATAGGAGCATGTAAACTATTGTAAAAAAATTATCAAGAGAATAAGGAAAAACTGACACTTCAGCATAGGTATTCAGTGATGAGGAAGGCTATCCAGTTCAAGGTGGGAGCTCTGCTGATATAAGGCTGTAAACACAATGTGTCGAGCAGCTCTGCCATCAACCACAGCGTGTGCTTTCTGATGTCAATGAACTGTCGCTTTCCAGAAACTTCAGCATGCGCTCCCTAATGCTGTTAGGTTCCGAGTCCATCAATGTAGCAGTGGTTTGTTGACACTCCGGCATTACCCCTACTTCGGATCAAATAGCACTCCATCCACCGCTGCTTTGCAATTTATCGAAAAGAATGTTCTGATCCGAACCACACCTTTCCAGGGATGAAGACCACGGCAGGCGGTTCTTCTCGAGCGGATGGGGAATTGAAGCAAGGCGAGCCGCTGAAACGCAGCTTTTAGAAGGAGGAACCGGCGAGCGGAACAGAGCGACTCACCTTGGGGTGTCGGGCTGGTCTCCCATCGAGATGAGCTGCATCTGGCTTTCGTTCGTCCGCAAGTGTACGTAGTCGGGCGGATCGCCAAAAGGCATCTGAGCAGTTCACATTTAGAAACTCTCCGTCCTCCTCTTGCCAGGAAATGCGATCCACTTAATCTAACGGCTTGAAGCCCGCACGCGACGTGAATTAGGAACAAGCTAGGCGGATATTCAAGAAAAACGAATCATCGCACAGCAAAGGGCACCCCTCATCGAACTTCCACATCGTCTTGAATCTGACGGGAAGCGTCTCGGACGTGGGAGGAATTCGTGAGAGCGGCTTGGTCACGAACGAATGTTGTGGCGGCGATTATTGCCTACAATTGAGTTCGCCCACGACGGGTCAACTCCTTAATGGTGCAGAATGAGACACATGATTCCGTGTCCGACACTGCGACTCATCGGGACATAAATCGGCGTCGCTGGTCCAGAAGGCATGGTCGGAGAAGAAGAAGAAGAAGAAGAAGAAGAAGAAGAAGAAGAAGCAAAAGCATTCTCGAAATCTTGAATGAAAGCAGAAAAGGCGTCATTTTCAGAGCGGTAAGAAACTAGATGCAAAAGGCGAAAGATGATGCAGCGAAAGTGGTTCTGTAAAGATCCTCCCAACTAAGAATAAGAAAATTCCTGACGCTATGGCGGGAAGTTCTTTTTTGCATTTGTATCTTCCGATTTTCCATATCTACATATACCTAGTGTGCACTGGAATAGTTACATTTATGTTGCAAGGGAATCTGTAACGGAGATTTTCGTATGAATTTTTGCATCCATCTCCAAAATACTAGATGAAAACAGCTGTACTACAGCGATTCTGCAATCTGGTTTGAGTGTGCTTCTTCGAAATGAAATGACACGGCCTATGCTGTATAACTCAGGAACGAACAACAACTATGAAAATTTTCCCGGAAATGTTGTAAAGAGAAAATCAAGCTTGTTAGATTCAGAAGCCCAAAGCCAAATAACGCCGGGGAAAAGAAAATCAGAAACAGAAAGTTTTCAAATTGTCGCTTCAGCTATCAGATGGATCTAAATACCGATTTTTACCAATAACTAACGCGTTTATACCACTTCACGTCAAACTGGACATTTATCCACGTTCGCTTAATGGTTTTGAAATCAGATTGAAACCCTCCTAAATAAAAGCGAAGTGAACTGTGATTAAAGCAGATCCCCTTTTTTGAGCATTTATATTTCATTTGCCCAAAAAAATGAGCATAGTGCTTGAGATTTTATAAAATTTTGATTTTTGCAGTTGAAATAATGAATAAATATTATTTCAACGTCCAGTTAAACAGAGGGAAGAGATCACACCCTGACCTCGATTAGATTTTTTTCTTTAATTAATTGGGTAAATGCACCCGCAAGAAGGACATATGCATTTCCTATAATTGATTTTGTTGTACCGTTCATAAGTGCGTACACAACAACGTGAATAAAATTTTCGATAACAATCAAAGGAAAATCGAGGTGCTGTACGTGTGCACGGATCCACTTATTCTTTAAATTCAGTGAGAATTGGCTGGTTCCTAGCACCTTGGAATAAACTGTGGTACACAAACTTGCTCTCCTTCTTATAAAATAAAAATTTTATAATATTAGGTTTCAAACACTGTGCTCGCTTTTTGGGAAAGTGGGTTATAAGTTTTCCAAGAAAGTGATCGTGTTTTCTCCAGAGACAAAAATTTTGACCTTTTTAATAGGTGTCTGGTTTAATGTGGAACGCGATCGTTTTGCTTCTGAAGACGATCAGTTTGATTTAAAAAGTGTCCTCCTTGTTTTAAGAAGTGTCCAAATTGAGCGTGAACATGATCTGCACAGGTAGAAGCGTGGTCTGCAGGAGTGAGCCACTTAAGGGGAACAAGTAGTGTGGATATGAGTTCCTGCCACGTGCGTGATTTTTATTTATTCCATGCTCTTTTATGTTTTCTGACTAATTTCGTTCATTTTCTCACAGAAAAAAAAACAGAAAAACTAAAGAAAGTCAGAACACCGAAAGCAGAATTTCCGCACGCAGCTGATAACTATGTACCCACCTAAATGGTCACAAAATCGTTCTTGCAACCAATATGCTCAGCAAATGTTTCACCTCACCCAATTTTTCGAGCAGATTTACACCACAAGCCAAAAAAATGTGAGAAAATCATGCCATTTTTATCTAGTGATTTTATTTGACCGAATTCGTTTCCGTTCGCGCCAAACCTACATATAACCAAAACTATATATCAATGAATATGGATTTTGCAAGGTATATGGCGATGTTCTGTCTCAGTATATGTATCGACATTTCAGACTTTGAAGAAGGCGACATTGCCGAAAATTCATTCAATAAAGCTTGTACCACCTCCGAGTTCAGCACCGCAGTAAACAAGTGGACCATAGATCCACTCATCGAAACCAAGCAGTCTCTCGGAAGCTAACAGCGTCTTGGTTTCTCAAACCCCTTGATTATCCCAACCATCTACTTGGTGTGCTACGTGTCAGATTTTAGCATGAAATGTTCAAGTCTTCGTTTCGTACGGTCACATCCAATTGTTGGGATCCGTTATTTAGGCAATGCAAAGCGTCTTGGTCACACAAACGCTTCGAGAATCTGTCCAACCAAAAGATGACTACTAAGTTCTGCCTCGCAAATGACGGATGCCTACGTCCTCAACAAACACTGCTTGTCTTCGCTGCATATCGGAGGAAAGTGATCACTGAAACGTAAAGAGTGCAACCAACTGGGCAGTAGCGGTCAGCCAACATCGAGGTCTAACTGAAGTATGAAGGTGCAATTCAGAAATCTGACGCTTGTTATTTGCGCCTAGCAAACAATTAGAACGTCGAAGTGTGGTAGAAAGATCCGATCTTGCCGTAAAATGAAAACTAGGTGATAAAGTGAAAGTTAAGAGTATAAAATCAGAAGACTGATAACTTTAAGTGTGAATAATGCAACTCTCAAGAATGCTCAATTTTTTAATCTCCGTTTTTACGTCAAAATAAGAAAATTTTCATTTTTTTATTCTTTTCCTTTTTCACATTTCTGGGCTCGTTCCATCGCTCTGAATTTGATCTTGCTGTTTTAGTTTTCCCCTTCATGTCCCACCTCACCGCGGTGAAGGGGTGAACATCACTTTGTGATGGCTAACGGCACAAACGGTCACGCAGTACGCGACGCTTTGTCGTGTATGGGCGGCTCTCCTGTATCCCTGGCCAGGAACATGTGGGTAACCAGACCACCGCTACGGCTCAAACAACTAAACCCGCGCCCCAGTCCTCCGCGCGCCGGAGTTGGACTTCTACGACGTCGGTTGCACCCACCTCCGGCGAGGGGCCATCTAATCTCGGAGTTAAACTATCAGGACGTCATTGGAATCGGACTACCGAAAATTCCCTCCCACCACGACACGGAACTGCCTATTCGTCTGCACTTATAACTGTCGTTCGATCCAGGGGTGCACATTTAACGATTAACGATTTAACGAATTTAACGAATTAACGGCATTTTTCGTTAAAATCTGGCTTAACGACTTAACGGAAGCTTTTAGAAATTTAACGGAATTTTTAACGGTCTTTTTGCTCAGTAAGTTTATCACTTTTCCCCTTAGTTTTCACTGATATTGCAGGCTTCATCCTTCCGATTAGAACTGTTCCTGAAAATCTATTGAAATCAGCAAGAATATTCTAATGCTTTGTGCTATTTCCATATCTTTATAGAATCGTTGACGTGCTTGGCGGCTCAGCGCAGTAGTTTTATATGTCCAAAGTGTATTATTTCCAAAATCTTTATGGCGCATTTGAATTTTTTGAATTTATTTATTTATTTATTGAAATACTCTGTATAGGACAAGGGTGAGAAAAAAGGGAGGTGTCTTTCTGAGTTGTAGATAGACTCACCTGCTCTAACTGTGAAAAATGTAGCATAATGCATTTTTGGAGATATAAAAGTTCTGCGCTGAGCTGCCAAGCACGTCAAAAAATCCACAAAGATATGTACTGGTCCGACCACCGCGTAAAATATGCCTACACGCACTTGGCGCTGCTTATCCCAAAACACTTTTGCTCGCCACCTGAAACACTCGAGAAGAAGAGAACGTTTTTACGTATTCTAAATTCTAAAGAGATTCTAAAAGACGTAAAGACGTTCTAAATGATTTGAGAAAAACAATAATAGTATAAAATTTTGGAAAGCTACATTTCCTGAACGCTAGCAAGTTGACGACCGTGTCACGCCCTTTTGGCCGTATGGGATCGTGTGACACGATGTCGTGTCACGGTTCCGATGTTACAAAAAAATCGATTGGTCCCGCGCACCACGCACGCGAAAATCTTGCATTCATCAACGTGTTAATGATGGTAGGCTATTAGATGTATTTTCATGAATTCTTTCTGTACTAGCGAGCAGCGAGATTCTACATGCTCGTAGAACAATCACACAAAACGGTTTCGCAAAGAGCTAAGAAAGAGGGGAATCCTGGGATCTGTCTGGTCAAACTTACCCAGCCGACTAAGTGCCGTTCTCTTGAATGATAATCCCATACTTTTTCTTCTTCACCCTGAGGATAATTTTTGCTGAGATGCTGTTTATTTTACTGTTAACACTTTATTGGTAGTGAATTGTTTGTTTTACATTGAGTGTTACACTCCATTCCTTGAACTTTAATTGCCTATTAAAGATGGAACGTATAACGCTTTCTTTGATTTTTTTAAATTTTAAGTAGTAGTCTGCGCTAATTGTATTTTTTAACGAAATTTAACGAAAATTTTCCGTTAAAAAATTTCGTTCAAAAAATTTAACGCACAGAACTTCGTGTGCACCCCTGGTTCGATCGCATCTGAGCAGGATCTTCGGACACTGCTTTACAGAAGCCGCAACATCAAATACGATGTTATCGCCCTGCAGGAAACGAAAGGCAGAACGAAAACCATAAGAAGGACCGACCACAACGAGCTTCTCATTATCGGAGCAAAGGTGGACAGAAAGAATATTGGCGGAGTTGGATTTCTCGTCAATTCTACAGTGCACCACCTAGTGGACTCTTACAAGATCATCAGTCCGCGAGCAGCTGTTCTTCGTCTGGAAACCAAAGATCAAGGAACCATCTCCATCATAAATGGATATGCTCCAACATCTGCGGTCACAGATGAAGAAAAGGAGGAATTCTACAAGCTGTTCGAAAGGACTGTCAACGACGAGAAGAGCTACTACAAAGTTGTCGTTGGTGACTTTAACGCTATCGTCGGTACGAACGATCACGACGAATGGAGGCTAGGACCACATGGAACTTCCTCAAGGAACGAAAACGGAGAGCGCTTGATAGACTTCCTATCCGCCTGCCGTCTCTACCATGGAAATTCTATGTTTAAGAAGCCTTCAAACCGACGATGGACCTTGGAAAGCCCAAATGGAGAAACACGTTCGGAGATCGACCATGCTCTTACAAACAGACGCTGGAGTCTGTTCGACGTCTTCGTGCTGCCTTCATTTGACACCGGCTCGGATCACCGCCTTGTCCGTGAGAAGCTGACTCTCAAAAAGAGGATGTTCAAGTGTGACACTCATAAACCGGCACCGGTGAGGATCCCCACATTCAAGTCTGAGGAGTTGGAATGTGCAATAAAGTCGTATGATTGGAATCTTCTTGAAGATCCATCGGAAGACTACGACCTTCTCTCCAAAGGACTGTTGAAATGTGCTAGCAGCTCTTGCGGAGCCACATCACCGTCTGCTTCAAGACGCAACGCACATGCGATTAAACTCTTGGAGCAAAGAAGAGCTGTTAAACTGGATCCTAATGCTTCCCATCTGGAAAAAGTCACCATCTCGAAGGCCTGTCGAATTGCAGTGAAGGAGTCCATTCAAGCCTACAGAAGATTGAAGCTGTTAGAAGCCGCTGGGAAAGGTTCAAGCATAAAGCGCTGCAAACGAGATCTCTGCGATCAGAAGGCAATAATGTCAGCCCTTGTGGATAAGGATGGAACAACGCAAACGTCTCGAAGAGCGATGGAGGCCATCGTTCAAGAATTCTACACAGATCTGTTCCGTTCATCCATCACTGTCCTGAAATGCTTGATGCCACCAGCTGAGGAAGTACCTCCCATTCTGGAATCAGAAGTTGCTCATGCCATCAGAAGGAAGAAGCCGGGCACTGCTCCCGGACCGGACGGCATTTCTGCTGATCTCCTTCGTGCGGGTGGCAGTGCCCTCTGCTCACTTCTTGCCAAGCACTTCAACCACTGCCTTCGACTTGGTAGGATTCCGGACTCATGGAAGGAGTCGAAAACAGTTTTAATCTTCAAAAAAGGTCAGCAGGAGGATATCAACAACTATCGACCCATCAGTCTTCTCTCGGTTGTGTACAAGATCTTCACCAAGATACTGCTTAACCGCATGGAGCGTTGCTTGGATGAATATCAGCCAGTGGAGCAAGCAGGGTTTCGCAAGGATTTCTCCTGCATGGACCATATTCAGACTGTCTCGCCGCTCATCGAGAGGAGCCGCGAATACCACCTCCCACTTGTCCTTGTCTTCGTGGATTACCGGAAAGCGTTCGACTCTGTGGAAATCAACGCCGTGTTGAACGCACTTGTGCACGCTGGTATACCATCGCCCTACATCCGACTTCTCGACGAATGCTTCTCGAACACATCGACTACCATCCAGCTGTTCGATCGAAAGCTTAAGATTCCTATCGAGAATGGAGTACGGTAGGGAGACACGATTTCTCCTAAGCTATTCACAGCGGCACTCCAGGATGCCATGAAAGACTTGAACTGGGACGATAAAGGCTACCTTGTCGACGGTAAACGGATCAGCAACCTTCGCTTCGCCGACGATATTGTTCTCATCTCTACCAGCACGGCAGAAGTCGAGGAAATGCTGAACGAGCTCAATGTGGCAGGTATGAAGATTGGATTGGACATGAATATGTCCAAAACACAATTTATGGTCAACCAGTGGTGTGACACGGGACTCGTAAGGTTAAATGGAGTCGCTCTGCAACAGGTCGACTCCTACGTCTATCTGGGAAGAGAGCTGAACATGGATAACGACCTCGCTCCTGAAATCGCAGCAGGAGACGCGCAGCATGGGCAGACTTCAGTTCGATTCGCGAAGTCACCGATCAGGTCAAGGATCCCGGCCTCAGGGCCTCGATATTCAACGCCTCTGTACTGCCTGCGATGTGTTACGCGATGGAAACCTGGCCCGACAACAAGACAATCGCCAGAGCGATGCAAACTACGCATCGTGCACTGGAGATATGTCTTCTGAGGGCAAGCCTTCGTCAGCAATGGCAAGAAGGCCTACGAAGCTCGGAGCTACGGGAGAAGTCGCAATTAGCAGACCCGCTGCAGTACATGAAGGAGTCCAAATATCGCTGGGCCGGACACCTGCTTCGACGAAAGGACGATAGATGGAGTCTCCGTGTCACAGAATGGCTCCCGAGAGACCATAAGAGACCATTGGGACGACCACCAACGCGATGGGCAGACTCATTCTCAAGATCTTTCAGAGAGCGGAGTCTGCCTCACTGGATGCAAGCAGCCAGAGATCGAGCGGTCTGGAAGAGTTGTGGTCCCCGCTGAGAAGACCTCCAGCCGACAAAGGGACCATCAAAGTATCAAAGTAAAGTAAGTTTTAGTTTTTCGTTTTTTTATCATTATTACCATTATTACCAGCGTCGGTCGCCGGCTCCGCCGGCACCGACGCTGGAGTGTGCGGGCCACGCCAGGCTAGCCGGCTTCGCCGGCATCGCATCCGCGGGCCACGCCAGGCGAGCCGGCTTCGCCGGCATCGCATCCGCGGGCCACGCCAGGCGAGCCGGCTCCGCCGGCGTCGGGTATGGCGGGCCAGGGAGGGGACGTAGCCTAAACCTAGCTACGGATGCTTCCTCACCCACATGCGCTCGACACAACGAACTTCGAATGGGAGAATCTTACTTACAGCCTATGAGCAAGCATATAGCGCAATAAAAGACGAGATCGCACCATGCCCTCGAAGAGTTCACCGCAGCCTTTAATCGACTGATAGTGTAAAAGCCACTTAATCACGAAGGTGGGATATGTATGTTCCTCACCGTTGTGTTTGTTGTTCAACCTCTGCTATCACTAGAATAAACATTTAACAGCTTGGAAAGGTATAGAAAGTAGGAAGTTTATGTGGGCGAGAGAAACTGATGGGCTCAATCCAACCAACTTAGAATGGGAGAATCTTACTTACAGCCTACAGAATCAGGCGCAAAACGGCTCAGGTGAACAGGGCTCATCGTGTTAAGTGGTTGTCAGCCTCTTTAAGAAACACACGAGTGGATATAAGTGCTACAACTAGCAGTGGGGATCAAATAGGCTGGGGCGGGAGGCCCACGATGTAGGAACGCCCAATCCGTCGTTTTGTGTTGTATGAAATTCAAAATTATCAGCAGCACTGGTGGGTTCTAGCCCTATGGTGGACCAAGTTAGTTCACTTCTGCTGTGAATGGGCATACATGTGCCTTCCTACCAAGGGGCATACTCTAACGTGTAGAGCGAAGAGCACTAGAATAGGGCCGCAGATTCTCACCACAACACTGACGTCAACTTAAAAGGCTCTCGAAGAGAAACAAAGTGAAACGGTGGCAAAGGCAGTAACGAAGAGCGGCAGTATGGATTAACACAGCAGGAGCTGTTCTCAGAAAAGTGAAGGCGGAAGCTCGCACACATCAGAAGGTTATGCCCGAACACAGAGAAGGTAGCAAGAACAGGAATGAGCAGTGACCTCGGCCATGCACACAGGCGGCAGAGTTGTACCCTGCGGTAACACAACTGTAGCAGCACCTAATTGCAAGCACTAATTGACCGGTAGCAAGGACAGGAGCCTTCAAGGGGGTCAGTTCGAAGCAGTAGCCACCCAACACGTGCGCGGGCAGAGCCGCGGCGCCGGCCTATTTCGCAACGCCTCACGTGTCCTCCTCGGCAGCGGCGATTGCTCACCTCCCTGCGCTTCCCTTCGGAGAGAGAAGTCGAGAACCTGCCTCAAACTTGGGTGATTAAACCATCGAGCCCGCGGAGTTTACGAAGTTGCCCACGGTCACGTTGAGACAAAAAAACCCTCCTCTATTATATATGGTGGGATTTTGCCCATTTCCTCCCCTTTATCTATGCATTTGAGGACGTTATTGCGCATTCATTGTAGCATACAAAATTAATAAATAATTAAATAAATAAATTTTTTCTATATATTACCGTAGCGTCGTCCACACACATGTAGCGTGTTACCTGATCATCGCAGTAGGCTTAAGGCGAACACCAACGCATAACCGGCCGTCAAGAAAGGAATTTAGGTAACTGATCTTTGACGGAGGCCACTGTGTTCCTATTTGTTTGTTCCTGTTGGTTTGTGCCCTCCAACTCCTTCACTAGCATTCATTCTTTAAGTTTACTTTCACCTCACTTTTACGAAAGGAGGTCTCCGTACTGAGCATGCGTAAAGGAAAGAAAACAAATTTTCAACGTGAGCGCTGTGTCTCACGCCAAGTGTTCTAGCGAACGCCGTCATCGTTGCGTGCAGTAAAAGCCTATGAAGAGCATTGCGGAATATAACATGCGACCAGTCTTCCTCACACTACGGTCTTGTTTAACTGGAAGCCTGGAGCCAAGCCGCTTCACTACACTGGACCACATATGGCCTCAGCATCACCGAGAGTTCCAAACGAATGGTCAACAACGTAGTTCGTAAACGTGTTCAAATAACAAACCTCAAAGCTGTCTACAGTGGAATACCTACGTATTGCTTGTAGCGTAGAGCATGGGCATCACGTAGTTCAACACATGTTAAAACGAGAGACTGAAGTAGAGCATGAAACTACATCCCAAGGTCTAATGTTAAACGTTTAATTTCGAAGACACCGTGATTTAGGATGCGTTTCGAAATGTGCTCTGTAATTCAAAAAGCTCTATATTCGATGCCACGAATTTCCCAGCTTATGCTCCAGCATTCTCAAAACTGTTCTCCTACATATCACCTGATTGCTTGTTTGGGAGAGATTGGTTGCGGTTTAGGTTAAGGACTTACTTAAGTAACAGCGACGAGGGCTTCGATCGCTAAACTTAACCGTTAGCCGATATTTCCGAGGGATGATAGGCTTACTCGCATTGCTGTTCTGTACCTGGCCATTTTTTGGGCGCTTTAATTAACAAAAAATTGGATAATTGTTACGGCAGATAAATGAAGAAACTGGGGCTTCTGCAACCAGCAGGCTAAACTACTTTTCACGAAAACAAGTTTCTAAAAGCACTTTGTGCTCATCATTCTGTGTTTCACAGATGATACACTTCAACGCTGGGGAATTGGGCTAGTTTCTTCAAAACAGTTTCTGAAATACTCGAGCTACATATACGATTGCAAATTGCACGAATAGAGCTGGATATTCAAATTACTGCTTTTATACTATGCAAAATAACAGTGAAGGATCAAGGAATGGAAGCTGTTTTAATCCATGCCCTTTAGGATACACCAAGCACCCTACATCTACAAAAAGCCATGACCTGGCCACTAACAGTCTATCGGCTGGCCAGCGAAAACCACTTTAAGCGTGGGTCTTCCCCTTATACAAGTCTAGCACCAACTCACACACCTCGGAGGTGCGGAAGAGTCGATTGGCGTGGCGGGACTGAGCTTTGAATCGTTCGGAGTTTACAAAAACAACCTCCTCCCGACAGCGCCACATGCGAGGCCAAAACCCATGAAGCCTACAGTACCGGACATGCCGCTGCGTCCAACAAGCACAAGCGGCGCAAAAGGGCGCCGGAGAGCGCCGTTTTGCGCCGCTTCTCATCTTTTGCGCCGCTTGTGCTTGTTGGACGCAGCGGCATGTCAGGTACTGCATTTAACGCAACAGCTTTAGTACATGTTGCAGAGATGTATGGCAGCGCAGTCGAAAAAACGGCAGCCATCGCGTATTCCTCATTCGAGGTTCTTGTCCCGGCTAGGCCAACTAAGCCTTCTATCACTCGTTTAATTGGCGGCAGACTCATCTGGAAAGGATAAAACACTGATTGCTCCAGTGAATGACCACCGCAAATTATTGCGTCGGCCAAAAGCGTATTCGTGCTGCCTCCAGGATATTCAGCAAAAGTAGGATGCACAGTGCATCCCAAATAGGAATTGATTGGCGCCGGTCATTCTCGCGTCCTCTATGTGCTGCAAAACATACAACTGTATGACTTACAAGTGTCCCACATTCAATTAAGGTTCGACAATGCTTAGATTCTTATGTAATGTCCTGCGAAAACTGGACACCTCAAACTTACCCTCTTCATTTGTTGTTTGTTTCTTATCCGTTGTCCGGTGTCGGCTTTCAAAGTGATATTATCAGCTCATTGCTGTTCAGCATGTGATCGCCATGCAGAAACCAACGAAAGCCCTCATTTTGATTTTTCAACAAAATTCCATGCAACCTCTACGACTACCTCATGTCTTATAATCACACACCCTACTAATTGAGATTAAGAATGATGTTTTCCACAAGTCCCTTGCGCAATTGTATCACCTTACGCGTTATATTTCTAACATGTCTCACTTTATAAGAGGTCTAAGCGTTGCTCATTAATATCAGCAAAGTGCCCGATTTTATTGCATCTAAACATGTGATGTAAAATAAGAATTTAGAGAAAAAAGAAAATGCAGTAGTTTACTAATTGATATAAAAACAAGGTGAAACAAAAGCACCAAACCAATCAGATGCAGAACATGTGAATACCAATAAAAACAAACAATCAGGAGTGTGAATATAGTTCAATGAATGCTCCACTCTTTTTCAGAATAGCAACGTGGTTGCCATAATATGTACTTGCCTAATGGCAGTGACGAACAGAACATTCGCACTCATCTTCTTTTTTTATAATATTTTGTAGATCTGATTCTTTTCTAAATCCCTCTCTTATTCAATGTTGTGTTTACATACTTTTGGAGACCCTGTTTGGTATGGAACTTCTCGACGGGATAGAAACTGCGTTTTACTATGAGCTCGAGTTTGAAAAACAGCAAACAAGTAAACTTGTTAGTTGTTTTGCCGCCTTGTCACGCTGATGTCAACATGTAATCATTGTCCTCTATCTACATATTATCCTTCCTTCAGCTCTCATTCAAAATTCGACTTGATCTGCATGATTGAGCTTCGACAGAAAATCTTTTGTCCTTTCAAGAATCCAAAAATACATAGAGGCAGTGAACAACGGTGCTTTCGAGGAGAGTTTGCGCAGAAACCAGACGAATCACAAAAAATAAGCTGAGCCAACGGAAGCAGAGCTCATCTGAGGAAAATGGCCCACCCAGAAGCAGTTCTAAAGAGCGGCGAAGACTGAGAATGAATTTTCTTTTTTGAGAAACGACTACATACTTCCATTACAACATTACTTATGATGAAGAATGCTATTATTTTAATCCTCCACTGATTCTTGAGTTTCCGAACAAACCAATCACTTGAATGGATCAGTGACACACAAACATAAATAACATATTTAAGAATTCATTTCGATCCATGTTGCCTTCTGAATTCCAAAGCGGTGGTATGTATGTATTTGACGAATTTCTAATTCCTATTATCGAATCTTTTTGGAATTTTTTGCAACAGTTTTTGTTGCTTCCTGTGTGCTATTTTGGCCAATGTGTTTTTATACACGGACGAATAAACAACTAATAACATAAAAATTGCATAATAATAAATAATATAACATAATATAACATTTCCACGACAAATTGGACATTCTTCTAAACAAGCTTGATGCTTTTGAAACCAAACCGAAGATTTTCCAAGTCAAAACGAGCGCTCTCCAGATAACTCTCGAACACAGAATAGCTTCCAACTTCTCTCTTCTTGAACTTCTTCAACTTCTTGAATAAATGGTTCCACCTAAAAAACTCGCGTTGCACATTACATTACTAACACTGAGAAAAAAATTCTTTGAGAAAAATTTACGCATTAGACTAGATCGCGGCGATTTTTATCCGTTTGATAGCAAAAATTCTGCACGGTGACCTTTTCTCTACACAAAATGACAGCTGCTTTTGTGCGCGTCAAAGTTTAATTCATTATTTTACCTTATTTTTGAGATTTCAAAGAAAGCTATACTAAATTTTCCCTGAACAAAAAATTATTCTAACCGCTTTGAAGATTCTCTAGTTTAATCTGGAAGACGCTCGTTCTGATTTATAGGATACTAAGCTTGATTTCAAAAGTCATGCTTTCTTAGAAGAGTGTCCAATTTGATTTGAAAAGTCTCCAATTACTTATTTATTTGCGTACCTCCTGCATTCAAAGGTGCGTCGCAATGGAAAAGCAGACAACACTTTATAAAAAAAGAGACAATGTCAAGAACGAAAAAGAAACAGGGAACAAACATGAATCAAGATCCAACCTAATTTGATGTAGAAACGGTGTATATTTATCCAGTATCAAGCACCCAAAATCAAGCGAGTTAACTGAATGCTAAAGGACCTAGAATGAAAATGATAAAATAAAATGTCTGCACACCTGGGTGAATGGACTTTAAGCACAAACGAGGTGTCGCGAAACGGGCAGAGATCGTATGCGTTACAAAATGAATGCGAACAGTATACGAACCATTCCCGCTTCTCGGACCTTTAGCCGCTCCAAAGTAGAGTTTGCGACCCTCGTCAAGGGTCTGTTCCCACTTTGCTGGAGCCTGCTTTGATTAATATCATTCGAAAATGTACAGCTAAAACGTTCAAAACCGATTCACCATATGTGACATTGCATATTTCCGAATTTTCGGGACTTTTTCCAACACAACTTTTCATCTTAATGTTCTCAGAAACAGCAAAGCCAATGGACTGAATGTTATCACAACAATACATTCTTTTTTGAAAAAGAGTAGGAACCCAAACGAAGGTGCGTCAAAAAAAATCTCAGAATATAATATAATAATATATAAGAAGTATAATTTATAAAAAATCTCGGAATGGCAGAAATGTACTTTGCTGGCTCATGTGGCTCCTTGTGATTCCGCTTCTTTTCGGTCAAGATTTTCTTCAAACGTATCACATTAAAAGCGCAGCTTGTCGAAAACTGCTCAGACATTGACAAGTGGAAGGCGCACTGTTCAACAAGTCCAGTCATAGGCAACATCCGGCTCGTGTGAGAGCTGCTCCCATGCCAGTTCTGCCACTTGCACGTGGCCGCATGCCATGCTCGGACAGAGAGTGGCAGTGTGGGCACAACTCTTGAGCGGTGCGACAGTCCCTTGAGGGCGGCTGGCTACAGTGGGTGGCGTGCATCGGAAACGAGTCAGAACAGCACGCGACCGGGCTGACTCGGTTGGCACGCGGCCATCAGAAGGATCAAGTGACGGAGGAAACAGCGGAATAAACTATCGCGTCACTGCCGTCGTGCGCCGACGCATTCGCTACGGGACAGAGACATAGCAGTGCTGGACCAGGAAGTGCTCAGGAGGCATCCGAAGCAGCAGTGGGGATCTTCTCCAGCTAATCGGTAGGCAAAAAAGCTTTGGAGCCGTGCCAGAGGCGACGTCGAGCCGCTCCGAGGTTCGAGCGCTCCCTCGCGACGTCTCCGACCTGCGCCGGATCGATTCGGCCCTGAGCATGCGCCACGGCATGGAATTCGACGACGTCGCAGCATCTACGCGATGCTCCGGAGGATCCTACCTCCGAGCAGCTCGCTTCAGTCACACAACACGAGTCGAAAGGCTGATTAGCAATGGCGCGGTCTGGGTATTACGGAATGAAAGTTCAAAGTTTATTTATTTTATTTATTCTTTTTTCAGCACGTCAAATTTTTGTTCCTATGTTACGGTGTATTGAGCGGTGGGACCATACTGTACCAAATACACCTGGGCCTCACAACCCATTTTAGTATCTGGCGGAGCTGCACATCCCCTCTTCACTGTATCTATACAGAGTGTCTCAGATAAATGTGCACACTGTTTGAAAGGTGACAACGAAGTTAAGAACTTATATTAAAATGGAAACTTTCCGACATATGAGCGGTATGAAATGCGCCATGCACTCGTCTGAATTCGTGCATTTAACACTCGATTGATTGTGCTCCGCTGGAATACTTGTCATGCTTTCAACAGAGTGGTCGTATCGATTCATTTGTGCTTCTTTTAAGGTTTAAAATTTAAAAACGTATCACGGATTACGAAAAATGTAGGGTATCCTAAAGAATGCAGGTTCTATTTGAATGCTTCTAACACTGCTGCTAGTGAAGTTTTGAAGATATTCAAGACTCATATGAAAGCGTACTGTAAAGAGATTTTTGTGGCGCGTAAACAATCAAGATCGCGCCATGCCCTCCCTGAGTGCTTGTTACAACCTTGTTACTACTTGGCCGCATTAACCTGTGATGTGCTTCTTTAAACGTTTTCCGTCGCCCAGTAGCTGTATTTATTTATTTATTTATTTATGCCTATAATTGGATGCTACATTATCACAGCATCCAATTATAAGGATAAATAAATAAATAAATAAATACAGCTTATATATATATATATATATATATATATATAACCAGTGTGGTGGTGGTGTCCGTTCCTCCACGTGGTGCCACTGGAAACTGTTCGCTTCTGCGAGCTAAGCTAATCACGGACATTCCAGTACAGGCGACAGGCCCTAGTGACAGGCCGGCCTATGGAGATCCCATGTCACATGGTTGATGACGTTAACTGAGTATCGAGATAAAGCTACGGCGTCCGCGGGAGCAGACGCGCACTCGCAGAGCACGGCGAGTGTGAGAAGTATGCAAGGGTCCCTGATGCGAGGACGGCATCGGGACAACTGAGCTAGTCCAAAAGTCCCGTAACGTAATCCCTGATGCGAGGACGGCATCGGGACAACTGAGCTAGTCCAAAAGTCCCGTAACGTAAGCAAGACCCGCGTAGCTACGCTGAATGTGGGTACGTTGACGGGCTGCTCGTGCGAGTTGGCAGAAGCACTGGAGCGAAGACGAGTCGACTTATGTGCAGTACAGGAGACGAGGTGGTCCTGTTGTAAGTCGAGGGACGTAGGCCGAGGCTTCAAGGCCATCCTGTGCGGCAGTCCCAGGACCACCAGCGTAGTTGGTGTACTCGTCTCCGACCGTTCCGAGACGCGATTATAAGCGTGGAACGTTTTAATGACCGCTTGATGGGGGCCGCAGTCGCTGCTGAAGAGCGTACGTACCATTTCTTCCCTGCGTACGCTGCGCAGGCAGGCTGCTCTGAGAGAGCCAAGGATGAGTTCTGGACCCTGCTTGATGAAAAGACAGCAGAGGTACCGTCAGAAGACGCTGTCGTTATCGCACGTGACCTCAACGGTCATGTGGGGACTGCGAAAGATGGTCACAGCTGTCACGGCGGTTTTGGATACGGAGCACGTAACGCTGATGGTGAGCGAATCCTTGAGTATGCGGACTCGCATAACCTCATCATCGCGAACATCGAAAGCGTGACTCCCATCTGTTGTCGTTCTATAGCGGGAGCACCAAGACACAGATCGACTTCAGCCTTGTGAAGCATCGCGATCGAAAGCTGGTTACAGATGCGAAGGTGGAGCCGTACGAGACTGTCGCCACACAGCACCGTCCGCTGATATGCACTCTTAGGTTGCCCCTCCGAGGCTGAGGCATGTCGAGCGATGCGGTCCACCGAGAATCAAGTGGTGGCGGTTGAAAGAAAACGCTGCAGATTTTGTTTCTCGTACTCGGTTACCGACGGTGACAACCGTCGACGAAACATGGAAAGATGCCACCGATACGATATTACAAGTTGAACGTTCTGAATTAGGCATGACTAAGCCTGGACGCCGCAAGATCGAGAAGCTGGCGTGGCTGTGGACTAACGACGTAAGAGAAGAAGTCCGAGAAAAGGAAAAATTATATCACGCGTTCCTGCGCGACAAGACCGCAGACAAATGGCGTATGTACCTGGAGGCGAAGAAAGCGGCAAAGAAGGCCGTAGCCGTTGCAAAAACCGTCACTTATGATGATCTTAGCGATAAACTCGAGACGCGCGATGGTGAACGACATCTTTATCGACTTGCCAAGGCACGCCATGGTCAGGCCAAGAACATAGAGAAATTCTTGGGCATCAACGATGAGAACGGCCATCTACTGATGAACTGCAAGAGGGCTATGAAAGGATGGCATGACTACTTCGAGAAATTTTCGACAGTAGAGTTTGCCCATCCGCATTTCCCTTGCGTCCCTCCTCGCACGGTCCTGTGCAGCAAATCACTGTGGAGGAGATGGAAAGCGGCTTTGAAGAAGACGAAGCCAGGCAAAGCAACGGGCTCCGTCGATATAGCGGCCGACCAACGGAAGTTGAGGTCTGGAGTCCTGCTGAGTGGTTAACGAAGTTTTTCAACCAGATTGTTGCGGAAAAAAGGTACCTGGTAGTTGGCAGGAAAGCACGACAATCCCGTTCTGGAAGAAGAAGGGCAGTCCTGCGAACTGCACGAATTACTGTTCAATTGTCCAATTCGCTTGCTCTCGCATAGCATGAAAATCTTCGAGCGAATTGTAGATGGACCTATTCGCGATATCGTGCAACTTTCCACCAATCAATGTTGCTTCGTAGCGGGCTGTGGCACCATCGATGCTATACATGCTGCTTGTCTTCTGGTAGAGAGCATCGCGAAAAACAGAAACCGCTGCACCCAGCTTTTCTCGACTTAGAGAAAGCATTTGATCGTGTACGGCGAGAAGTTATATGGTACGCCTTACGACAACACGGTGTTCCCGAGGAGCTTATTAAGTGGGTGTGCATACTCTACTCTGGTCCAAAGAGTAGTGTGCGAGCGCCAGCCGGCACATCGGCGGAGTTTCCTATCTCCGCCGGGGTTCACCAGGGCTCTGCGATTCCCCACTCCTATTCATTGTCGTAATGGATGCCATTTCTAGAGACCTCCAGAAGCCTACCCCCTGGACGCTGCTATATGCAGATGGCCTAATGCTTGCTAGCGAAGAGAAGAGCGAACTTGAGCGACAAGTGCAAGCTTGGTACGACCGCTTTGCGATGTTCGGGCTCAAACTTTACTTGACGACAAACGCAAACGAAGCCGGGTCCATAGAGATCAATGGCACTGCGCTAGTACGAACGACAAACTTCAAGTACCTTGGATCTGCAACGCGTCTGATGGTAGTCTGACGTTCGAGGTGAACTCGCGCGTGAGCGCAGCTTGCTGCAAATGGCGCTCGATGACAGGCGTTTTATGCGACAGGAAGGTACCGGAACGCCTTAAATCGAAGACTTATAGAACCATTGTCCGACCAGTAGCGATGTATGGAGCTGAGTGCTGGCCTGCAACCAAGGAGGTTAAGACTCGCCTCAGCGTAATGGAAACGAAAATTCGCAACAATAAAATACGCCAGAGGTTTCGTGTCGCTCCAATTGCTGACAAGTTACGTGAAGCTCGCCTTCGGTGGTATGGCTACGAAGCAGCGTTGGCTTAATGCGTTGCTTGTGGACCTGAAGGTTGCTGGTATCCATCCCGATCAAGCATTTAATCGCGTAAAGTGGCATCACTACACCAAAACAGCGAACCCCGCCTCGAAGAGGGACACATGCTGAAGAAGAAGAAGAAGAATATAAATAGCCAGTGTATAGTGTTCACTGTAGAATACATGGAGAACATACAATACCGCTCAAACTCTCTGAAAGAAAGACGCTTTAACCCGTCACAAAGCGTCGCTTTGCCATAACTTACTTCAGTTTGACTCTTGTGTATCCCAGCTAACACCATTCAAATCCCCTCTTCACTCCGCAACAAATGCTTTTAACATGCGTTCATTTCGACGACCTATGACCTAGCTATGGAGCATTTTTGTCTGGAGCGTCCCTAATTGATTTACTACGTCTCTAAGCTGCCATTGGCGCCTATCTCGGTCACTCCGTCAGCCGATATCAGACGAAATTCAGAGTTCTCCGTTTCTCTCAAGAGATCTGAATTCAAATTTGGTTGATTTTGTTCTCCCGTATATTTGATCCGATTGCTCACGGTGTTCTCCTTAAGGACGTTCTTTTTCACTAACCATCGACTCCTCTGCAAGCATTTATCTACACTGAGTTATCGGAGAAAGCTCCTTTCAGGCCTGGTAAAATAGCTCTAAACGATAAGAAGCGGCCTTTTTATATGTCGTCAATAACGCAGTTTCTTTCGCTGCAAAGGACTTACCTATGTTAAATTCGTTGTA
>OX375866.1:39574056-39618029 GCA_947359475.1 Heligmosomoides polygyrus bakeri
GATAAACATTGGGACAGACATTAGAACAAATGTCGTCAAAGAACGATTGCGAAGTCGTTGGCCCGCCAAGTCCGGATTTCCCGCATAATGCCGTGATTGAATGCCGAAATTTGAAATTCAAATTGAAATTTCGAAATTGAACGCAAAATGCCCGCAACAGAACGTGAATTGAGGTGTTGTCTACACAACACCTCAACTCGACGATACTTCACGCACTTTCGAGCGGCTGCGGCAGCGGGAAATTGCCGAGTCATTCCTCGCTGCCACTGCCGCTGCGGCGGCAGTGGCAGCGAGGAATGACTCGGCATTTCCCGGAGGTAGCAGTGAGGGAAGTGTACACACCTCCCTCACTGCTACCCTCCGCTGCCGCAGTGGGACTCCGAACCTCCACGCTATGCCTCAGCATGGCTGCCGCGCTGCCGCTGCAATGTGTGCACGCAGCTTTAAGGAGTGTTGTGGGAGTTTGAACTATAGTTTTGCTCATTCCACTATTCGAATAATTTATTCGAATAACTCCACGTTTACGAATACTCGGAACTTACTGATTTTCGACTTCCATTCGAAATCGAATATTCAAAAACCGGAAAGTTTCGTATTCGAATAACATAATGTAAAAATTATTCGAATAGTTATTGGAATAGGTCGAATAAGCAAAACTATAGTTTGAACGAGTTCCTCGCATACACAAATTGGTGGTGAGCTGCTGAGCCGCCGAGCGTCAACGTTTTTGTTACAAGTCTGCTCCCAGTTCACCAATTTCTGAGGAATGGAATATTTGATTGTCCTGGGCGCACCCAAATGGAGAAACTTGCATTCGGGTGCTCGTTACAGCCGGCCCCCTCCCCGGCAGGGTCAAGCGTGAGGTTCGATTTTCGAAGAAAGCCGACTGTATTCCTGTCTCCATAACTGGGTTTATTTTTTATCTATCATGATTTTCTCAATTTTTAAGTGATTTTTGTTCCATTAGTGAGTTGCTCTTTCCAGATGTGGTCACTGACGTCGGTGCCAGATCGGCCACAGGTCGATCCAACATGATTGATTCAGAAAATCGAATTTTGACTGTATAAGTGCTCTGCCTCAGGTAGAAAATAATTTTATTTTCATGAAAAACGAAAATTTGAAAACAATCCCCCTAATCATCGAACATCGCAGGGGAGAACCTTGGTTTTTTGCTGTGTGATACAGTGCTTACATTTTTGTAGGGTACATCTTCACTCTCCGACATTCTTTCTTCAGGAGGGAGAAAATTATTTCTGGGAGTCCATTCTTCACATGCGATCGACAAGTCAGAGAACACAGCTGCCGCATGTGAACTTCCATTAGTCGGAGATTTTTTGGAGCCTCTGAAAAGTTCACAGAGAATAAAATTTATAAAAAATGTGGATTTTATTCTTTAAAGGTAGGTCCTAAAAGTGAGTCTTTTAGACTGGGAGAGGGGTTTTTTCGGAAAATGACGCAGAACCGATGTTTCTGATCACACGGAAGATCGCTTCAGAAAAGCATGATTTTAGCACTGTGTCCTGCAGGGCTTAATATTCTCCAGGGCACAATCTTGCTTTCTGATGCTGTTTCCTTCAAAAGGCAGAGAATTGTTTCCGTGATAAGTCTATCCTTCAACTGCGGCTCCATCGTCGACTCGAAGAACGTTTCAAAAAATTTTATAGGAAAAGTACTTAGATCATCATTAGTAATTAGCAACTAAAATTTTATAGAGCCTATTTTTCGAAAGTGATTTCAATTTTTGTGATTGTAATTGCTAATTGTAGATGACTGTAATTTCGGATGCAGATCTCACTCCTTCACGTAGAAAGCCGTCGTTTTCATGACGTCCTGAAAAAAAGCTTTAAAGATTGGATTTACTCAATCGAAAACTACGGCAGAAAATCATTATTTTAACTGCGGAATAACTGGTATTTAAAAGGTAAATCACTTGATTTATATAGTCAATCGATCAATAATATTTCATCCTCAGTGAACAGTTTTTTCAATGTCGATCCGTACCTGGAAATAAGAACTTATTAGGAGACACAAGCATTACATAAAAAACCGAAAAATAAAAGTCAATCTTCCTAAAGGCCAGGTGGCGATGTCCGTTCCTCCTCGTGGTGCCACTGGAAACTGTTCGCTTTGTGAGCTAAGTTAAGCACGGACACTCGAATGCAGGCGACAGGCCCTTGTGACAGGCCTGCCTACGAAGACCCATGTCACATCACATGGTGCATGACGGCTCAAGTGTTCCGATATACATAGTACAACGGCGTCCGCGAAACCCGATGCGCACACGCAGAGCCCGGCGAGTGTGGAAAGTATGTGAGGGTCCCTGATGCGAAGACGGCATCGGGGGGGGGGGGGGGGGGGGGGAGCAACTGAGCTAGTCCGAAAGTCCCTTAACGTAAGCAGCACCGGGTAGCAACGCTGAATGTGGGTAGGTTGACGGGCCGCTCGTGCGAGTTGGTTGAAGTACTGGAGCGTAGAAGAGTTGATTTCTGTGCGACGCAGGAGGCGAGGCTGTCCTGCAGCAAGTCAAAGGATATAGGACATGGCTTCAAGGCCGTTCTGTGCGGCAGCCTAGGACCACCAGCGGAGTTGGTGTTATCGTCTCCGAACGTTTTCGAGACGAGATTATAAGCGCGGAACGTTTTAATTACCGCTTGATGAAGGTCGTAGTCGCTGCTGAACAGCGTATGTACCATTTCTTCTCTGCGTACGCTCCGCAGGCAGGCTGCTTTGAGAGAGCCAAGGATGAGTTTTGGACCCTGCTTGATGCTTGAAGTCCCAGGACCACCAGCAGTGTCGGAATAATCGTCTGCGAACGATTGACTCGACTGATGAACTGGTGAATTGATGTGACTCGTATGTAAGCGTCGAACGCTTTGACGCTCGATTGATGAAGATCGTTGTCGCCGCTAAGGAGCGACTCTATCACTTTTTCTCTGCGTATGCTCCGCAGACTGGCTGCTCCGTTCAAGCCAAGGATGTGTTTTGGAGCCCGCTTAATGAGAAGACAGCAGAGGTACCTCCGAAAGATGTCATCATAGTCGCTGGTGACCTTAATGGGCACGTAGGTGCTGCGAAGGACGGGTACAGCTGTCATGGTGGTTTCGAATACGGACCTCGTAACGCCGATGGTGAGCGTATTCTTGTGTATGCGGAATCGCATAGTCTCACCACTGTGAAAATCGTTTTCCGAAAACACGAGTCCTACCACATCTCGTACCATAGTGGGAGCTCCAGTTCCCAGATAGACTTTGTCCTTGTGAAAGATCGTGACCGAAGAATTGTCATAGATGCGAAGATCGTGCTGTATGAGACGATCGCTCCATAACATCGACCGCTGATCCGCACATTTAAGATCACCCCTCCGAGGGTGCAGCAGGTTGCGCGATGCGGTGCTGCAAGAATCAAGTGGTGGCGAATGAAAGAGAAGGAAGCAGCTGTGATTTCTCACTTACAGTTACCGACAGTCACGACTGTCGATGAAACTTGGAAGAGAGCAACCGACGCGATACGCCAAGCTGCAAGATTGGAACTCGGCACTACGAAGCCTGGCGACGCAAAGTCGACAAGCAGACATGGCTGTGGACGGACGATGTGAAAGCGAAGGATCCAGAGAAGAAAAAGCTGTATCATGTGTTTCTCGGCGAAAAGACAGCCGACAATTGGCAGACAGAAGTATCAGAAGGCGAAGACGGCTGCAAAGAAAGCAGGAAGTATCAGAAGCCTTGGCTGTTGCGAAAGCCACTCATTATGGTGACACTGAAAGCTCGAGTTGAGCTCGAGATGATGAGTGATATTTGTACCGACTTGCTAAGACTTGCCATCACCAAACCGATGATATCGAAAAGTTCTTTGGCATCAATGATGAGAGCGGCCATCTTCTGACAGACCGCAAAAAGGTGCTGAAGCGATGGCGTGAATACTTTGAGGAAATTTCCACTATGGAATTTCCCCACCCGGCCATCCCTTCTGTGACCTCTGTCCTCGGTTCCGTTCACAAGGTCACCGTGGAGGAAACAGAAGCGGCTCTAAAGAAGGTGAAACCCGGCAAGGCGACAGGCCCCGATGGCAGCCGATTTATGAAACTCGAAGCTGTCACAACGATGTCTTGTTGCGATCAAAACTTCTAGCGCCAGGCGGGACTCGAACCCGCACCTCCCTCTGACCGGGCGGGAATGCTCTACGCCATTACACCACCGGCGCCGTTTGATCGAACGCAACATCCACACCTCGTGGGACCGATCAGCACCCACCCGTATCCGGGATGAGCTGGCCGCTGATATCAGCATGGGACCAGTTAAGCTGATGGTCTTGATAGAAACAATTCAAATCAGTTTCTTTAAGCCTCAATTGGCTGGTATCGAGGTTGTAAGCTGTCACAACGATGTCTTGTTGCGATCAAAACTTCTTGCGCCAGGCGGGACTCGAACCCGCACCTCCCTATGACCGGGCGGGAATGCTCTACGCCATTAAACTCGAAGCACTGGTATCCTGCTGAGTGGTTGGCTGAATTCTTCAACCAGGTAGTAAAGGAGAAGAAAGTACCGGAGTGGTGGGAAACAGCACGACGATTCCGACTTGAAAGAAGAAGTGCAGTCCTGCGGGCTGCTCCAATTACCGTCCGATCTGCTTGCTTTCGCACAGCATGAAGGTATTCATGCGAATCCTCGGAAGACGAATTCGTGAAATCGTCAAGCTCTCTGACAATCAGTGCGATTTTGTGTCTGGTTGTGAGACCATTGATCCCATACACGTCACCCGCTTCCTGGTGGAGAAGCATCGCGAGAAACAGGAGCCTCTCCATCAGCATCTCGCCTTTCTAGACTTTGAGAAGGCCTCCGACCGCGTACCGCGTGAGGTTATATGGTGCGCCTTACGACAACACAACGTACCTGAGGGACTCATAGAGTGGGTGCTGATGCTCTACTCTTGCCCAAAGAATAAAGTGCAACCTCAATGGAGTTTCCCATCTCTGTTGGGGTGCACCAGGGTTCTGCGCTTTCTCCACTCCTCTTTGTTGTCGTCATGGATGCCATTACGAGAGATCTTCAGAAGCGTGTCGCATGGACATTGCTAAATGCTGATGACGTGATGCTCGCTTGCGAGGATAAAGATGATCTCGAGCGGCAGGTGCAAGCTTGATATGACCGGCCGGCGATGTTCGCATTCAATTTATAGTATTTGAGTCCGAATATCGCAAGGTGCAAGCTTGGTGCGACTGAGTACCTAACGACTGACGTAAATGAGTCCGGTTCCGTTACGATTAACGGCAATGAGCTTGCACGCACATCGGTGTTTAAATACCTGGGATCAGCTATAGCGTCTGACGGTGGAAGTGAACTCACGCGTGAGTGCAGCTTGGTCCAAGTGTTCGTGCTCTGCGAGAGGAAGATACCAGAGCACCTGAAGTCGAAGATCTACAGAGCAGTGGTCCGGCCAGTAGCGATGTGCGGCGCTGAGTGTTGGCTTGCGACCAGCGAGACTGAAACGCACCTCAGCGTCATGGAGACGAAAATGCTGTGCTGGACGGCAGGAGTCACCCGCATGGACCGCATCCGAAACGATGCAATACCGGCAGAAGTTCGGTGTCGCGCCGATAGCCGACAAGATTCGCGAAGCTCGCTTACGATGGTACGGCCACGTTCTGCGTAGAAAGGAAGACAGCGTCCGCAAGATAGCTTTAAGTTCGAAATGGTAGGAAAGTGGCCTAGAGGGCGTCCGAAGCAGCGTTGATTGGATACGCTACGCATGGTCATGAAAGTAAATGGTGTCCACCCTGGAGACGGACCAGGACTTAGCCTTCATCAGGTTACGTTCGTCTTCATTCAGCAGAACACATTGGCAGGAAAGTAGGGCAGCCATCCATCGAACTTCTCAGCCGTCTTTGCTCCAGGATCTTTACTTCGCCGACCACCTCTTTGATCGAGCCTCTGATGCTGACCTGTGAGACCAGCGGTTTCTTTTTGAGCAATATTTTATTATTTCTAGATTTAACATTTTGTTGTATAGGAGCACGTGCGTTACAAGTAAACGTTGGAAGCATTGAGCGAAATGTGTAAGCAGATCTATGAGATTTTGAACCGTATTGTGGGATCAGAACAATTTTTTTGCATCAACCCGATCTCAGATAAATACAGTGGAAAGATCTTAATTTCAATCACCAATGCGGCACTTTTGTTGCAAAGCTTGGTGGTGCGTACTTACTATGTATGCGCCATCTGTTAGAGCTCATTACTAAAGAAAGAACTCTTCAACAACGACGCCTACGGAACCTTTTATAATCCTTTGTTACAGGACTTATGAGAAAATCCATCTGGTTTTTTCCATTTTTCCTTTCTTCTTTCTTTACTTACACATTTAAGTAGTTTCAGTGCAATCTAACATGCGTTGTGAAACGAGACGAAGTGGCCGAAAAGAAAAGCTCTTATGAAGCAATTTTAGTATTGCAAGAAGGTGTTTGAGGTGCAGGCTTCAAAGTGCGCAAGAGAGCGTTATGTGTTTCACTATGAAATATTTAGCAGTTATTTCCGAAGTACCATGCATGACCAATGATTTTGCAGAGGAGTGCAATCGAAAAGCGAGGGATGCTTCTAAACTGGCGTTTTGGTGGATTTTTCAATCAATTGACATGAACAGAGAAGCTTTTTAGAGCGTAAGGTCTTACTATGTTAACTCTGAACAGATCCGTCTGCAAAATGTCGGCACGGCAGTTCCGCCCCAAAAAGAACTTGGATGGCATCAAGCACTGTTGTCTCCTGACACTCTTCTCAAGGTAATGAATTCAATCGACATGGATTTAGAGAGTGGGGTCCTAGCTTTTAGTGCTATCGGAACGTAAGAATGGTGCGGTAGATATAGGCTAATTTTTCATGAATTCGGGAAGGAACCCATCTCATGTCATCAGTTAGACTATTCTTCATTATGTGATATTATTAGGAAATACGACGAGTGAAGTAACACAGCTGCACAGCAGGCTGTATGTGGCCCTGAAAATATTTGAGACCAAATCAACGATCCGCTTGCCTTGCAGACGATTCTCGATTGTGAACACTGACAGCTATCTGGTAAACCATAACAGGCCAAGTTGAACAGCTTGTGTAAATTTATTTATTTATTTATTTATTTATTTATTTGCACTAAAATTGTGCGCTAATACAGTTAATGAAACACACTGGACACGATGTATCAATAATCGAGAACAACTGAGTAGAGTAAAATAATACCTCAACAGATCAACCTATTGCATCCATCTTAACTATGTGATGAGGACAACTTTCAATCAAGAGTAAAAAGTGGTCTCACACAACAAATGGAATCAGCTTGAAAAATCCACGGGTCTGGGGTAGTGAACTGAATGAAGACGAGCAGTGGGCCGCCAACACTGCTAGACGGAACGGCTCCGGATACCAGCTTAGTAGGTCCGCCGCCTCCATCAGTGCCCCCTTGACGGTTGTATGGAAAGGGTAAAATGATATTAAATTTTGGATTAAACAGAACAGGAACAATACCAAGTTGTCAAATAATGCAGAGCCATGCAAGAAAGAATCAAATGCATATTCGTAGAGACAACATTACATAGCGAGAGTTATGACAAACAGGGATAAACAGAACAACACAAACTTCACTAGTAGGAACGCAAACTTATTGTTAGTTAGAAACGGGCAGGAATAGAAATTCCTGAGAAAAAAAACTTTTAAAAGAAAGAAATGCAAGAGCAGAAATGAATTTCGCATCTTTGATTTCTACGATAAATCGACAATGTGCAAAACTGAGAGCAAGTCAATCTTCTTCAAGTTCTTCCGGAAAATGTGAACGTTCGTAGCTTCTAGTAGACTTGCAGGTATCAGTTGGCAACGAGCACCCCGAAAGAAAATGGAATTGAAGATCTTTTCACGATTTTTCTCCTTTATTTTGGGATAGCGAAAACAGTAGCTATTTCGGTGACCAAGTGTTGGCAAAAACACCCAGTACTTGCTATCTCTAAGAATTGATTCCCCTTTTAGTACCTTACAACAGAAAACGAGATCATTGAATATGCGCCTGCAGAATAGACGTCTAAGTTTAAAAAGCACAAGCCTTTCCTTATAACTAGGAATTGTACCAAGGTCAGACGAGGACTGTATGCATCTGATGAACAAAATATTTTTAAACGTTTTTTGCAGCTTTCCAAGCTTGAATTGGAATTTTTGCGAAAGGACTCCAAATCTAGCAACAATATTCCAATATTGGTACGACATACGGTTTGTACACTTTAATATCGAGCTTTCAGTGTTTTTAATATTTCTAAAAATCAAGCTTTTTTGCAATGGTATCTAAATGAGTTCCAAAATTTAGCTTACGATTCACAACAACTCCTAAATCACGAACCTCAGACACAGAGCTGAGGACGCTGTTGTTGAAATTGTACTCCACATTCTCTGATGTACCTATATGCAAGACAGAGGTTTTGATGATATTGACTGGCATTTGCCAAGCATCAGATCACACCATCATAATTTTGACAGATTGAGATAAAGCTTGACATATACGTAAATGACGAAATCTCCGGCCTTCCGCGCCTTGACCAGGACGACATGTAAATTAACGACAGAAGGATGCACAATAAGACATGACAATGCTTTATTTAGAACAATTATAGGGTAAAAGCCGAAAACAATGTGATTTCCGATTTGATCACGCAAAGTAAGGGTGGATTGAAAATCAGTGAACTTTCCAATAGGTGGTTTAACAGGATATTTAACTATATTGCCTCTGAAAACAGCCGACTCGAAAGGCACGGAAAACACGGGCTGGTCCTTTCGAAATAACACTAATATGATATCATATATCGCAAGATTCAGTCCAGTGCTTCTTCATATCTGAACAAAGGAATGTTCAGTTTTAGTTCCACTGCAAAGCAAAGAGAAGACGTTTTCCGCAGGTAGATTATCGATGTGTGACAAAAGCAGTACAGTCGCCTGACGCAGAAAACTTCGTCTTTTAACGTCATGGAGGGATTTTTGAGTTGTTTCGCCCACTACGCTCGTCTTGGAAATGAGAGTTAGCTCATTGGGTAATGGTGGAAGAAAGTTGTCTGTTTTAGCAGCCTCTTATAAATCCATAACTAGGCGCAGAAGGCAGGCAATTTTAACACGAGTTGGAAAATTGTTGTAATATGCTAATCTCTTCCAATGTGAAGCACGTTGAAAAGCTTCACACCTTAAAACCTGATACCATTGGCGTTGCCTGGAGTACTGGAAGATAGATTCCACAGCATGATGTTTAGCGATGGTTCGCAAGCTGGACTTCCTTCAAGCAGAGGCCAAATGCTTGAAGAATGCATTCTTATAACCAGATTTTCTAAGAAGGGTTCAGAGCACACCTTCAATCTGCTGTCATTCAACGACTCACGAAGACCGAGCAGTAGAGAGGGGAAGCCATAAAGAAAGCACTGATCCATTACCGATCACAGGTTTTGAAAATCGACTGCTTCGATTTTATAGCAGTCTTTTTACCCTGTTATGTGCGACCTCGCGGTAGAGTTCCGGCTTTAGTTGACTGAAGTAGTCGACCAGTCGTGTATCTCAAAATCATTACGGATGAATTCCTTCTCCTCGTAAATCGCACTTTAAAAGGTACCTAGAAGTATATGGCGGAGAAGCATTCCCTACACCGGCCTCAGAAAGGAGCGGAGCAAGGGCGCGAAGTGTTCATCGTGGACGAGATTTTCAGGTACCTGCCGTCACATTGAGGCATCGCGTTGCTAATCCCTTGACCTAGCTGCTTTATCCTGAGCAGATTTCATACTTGAGACACCAATCAGAATGCTGTACAGCATATTTGGAGGAAAAGGCATTCAGCTGCAGCGCCAGGCTCTCTTCAAATTCCTTCACATTGCTCATAGACAGCACTAATCGTAAGGTGTCGTCCCCCTTTTCCGACAGCGACATCTTCACAAAATATGCCGCGACAACGACAGGATCATCCGATAGAAATTGTAACAATGTAAGGAGAATTATTTGATCCTTTAAAACGAGAGGACGGTGAGCCCGTTTCGCGCATAATTTAAGATGGGCCTTCAATGAGGAGACCACCGACCGTGTCCTGATCGGAATCATCCACAGTCTTTAGTTGTGGCGAAAATTTAGTGAATCCAGAGAGAAGAACGACGTTCTCCTTCCCTAAACTGTCATCACAACGGTGCCGACTAAAAAATGACTTCGGAGTTTCTCAGATGATCCGCCGAGATGATCGAAATCGGATCTATGACAAACGGTGCGTATCGGAGTACTGTACTAGCTGCCGAAATGATAGTTTGGGAGATTGCTCAAAACCGGAGCAATTCGTGAGATAGAGCGTTTGGCTTCTAACGCTAAACATGCTGCGAAGAAGAGAGGAGCGCTGGCAACACGTGTAAAGCAACACGCAGCCAGCAAAAGGCGTTGATTTCTAACTAGTCCAAAGCACAGAATGGAAAGCACGGAATTTATGCGCATTACAAGGACGACTATGATGTGAAATGTAGAAATGTGGCCGTTCAGATAGAGACTCATCAAGGAATGTGTTTGTGGCGTCCTGGTTCCCAGCAGAGAATGAGCGCCCCGCTGTTATATGTGACTTTTTACGTTTTTTACGTTTGTGTCTCATTGTGAACTCCAAGAGACCAGTCGGCGATTGTCTCAGTGTGCCTCACTCGCCTCTGCTGGTCTCTTAACGTGGGTGGCCATCTTTGCGGTGATTGCTATGCGTAATTTTGTCTCTTTCATTTATCCTGTCCGTAATGGTTCAAGGAGATGGTTGAAAATGCTAGGGTAGTTGAGGCGCTTGTTGGACTAGTGCGTAGATATAAACCTATGCTTGAATTTAGGCCTCTGAAGACGACGGAAAGTCGAAACGTCAGGTCGCCAATAACAAATCCACCTAGAAACATAGTGCGTCACAAGACATAATAGTGTCAACGTTTCTGCTATAGTTCGTTGAGGATATTTTCTGTGCGCTGTCACGTGGAGGGTTTCGAATGGTCGTGCCGGATATTTTTTACGGATTGCAAAAACGACGCGACCATCACTGCTCGACGGTTATCGGCCGTTTGCAGCAGAGTCAAATGTATGATTCGATATTTGCCGAAAATTTCTGATTCGCCCCGCTCCTTGGAGCAGATTTGACAAGATTCATTTGTCACCACCTTAGTTTAACTTCTCATCTCTTGATTTTTTCTGATTCTTAGGTGACTTTTGTGTCTCTTAATGAGCTATTCTTGCCAGTCTTGGTTCACAATGCGGAGACTGGCGCGCATCTTCGTTTAGCTTTATCTTTCTCTATAGGCGTCCACTCAAAGGTGGGCGCAAATAATGTAACAACACTAACACAAGTAGCAAACGAATAAAAAAATCAACCAGTGAGACGATAAAATGGAAAAGGAGGACACAGCTCGATTCAAGCGAAGTACAAAAATCAAAATCAAAATACTCAGGCCCAGCAACTAACCGTCGTAAGACAAGAATAAGAAAGCTGAAATAGTGAAAAAATTGAGTCTTACTGAGCTATAACCAGTTTCTTACTTAGTTTACTGAAGGAGAAATGTTGTAAATGCGGAATTCCTATATATCCTATAAACCTTTGAAGGCTGCTTATTGATTTCCAGTTCTTGAATCAATCAGTATGGGTTCAATTTTTTGCCGTTTTCAACTTTAATCCCTACTGTGCTCTGATTGTTATGCAATAAAAAATTAATTTTTCTGCAATGTTCTTCTATCATATACGACCGAGTTCAATTTTGTACCTATCGCTGATAATGCAAAAATCGATCCTTCCACCGCGGCCCTATAAAAAATCATACACAAAAGCGTTATTTTCACTATATGATAATTTAGGCTCGAAATTTTGTAGGGCAAAATTTCTCATCCTAACGTTGTCTTCCTTGGGTAGAAGAAATTATTTTCGCGATAGGATAAGCTTTTCGAAGGACATTTCAAAGATCTTTGTTCGGCAAGCACTTAAACCACAATAGTAATTAAAACTCGAAATTCTTTACAGTACCGTGCCAAATCTAGATCTCGCTCCTTCAGTAGAAAATTTATCATGCCATGGCATTTTGTGGCAAAAAATTGAGCCCGCCCTTATATATTACAAACCGTCCCGGAAAATCTCTAATTTCCAACTCTAGAATTTTCTGTATGCAAAACTTTATAGGACTCAATTCAATAACATGTCTTTAGCAAATTAAGCCACACGCGAGTCTCCACATTGTCAAAGCCACATCTGGAAAGGCCAATTTTCTAAAACATACAAAAATCTCCTAAAAAGCTGAGAAAAACAAGAAAAATAAGAAATTAAGAAAGCAACCCTTTCCTAAAATTGAGGCACATTACTACTCTCCCCAAAACGGTGTCATAGTACGATCCCTTCGATTCGAAAATATCTGGCTCTACTCTGGTTCGCTGCTTAGGCCTATGTCATACTTCGGCGACGCTTCGGCGACGTCGTCGGTGTATTGAGCGGGTGCTACGCAGTGCGTATCAGCCCGCGCAACACAGTGTCGCCGAGAGCTCCGCAGGGGCGTGTTATACTTCCGGGCACAGCATAGCGACAACCTGTCGCTGGCCGTCGGACTGCATCATCGCGCACTTTCAATGTCATCAAGGGTGGCAGAAAACGCGCTCTGATGGAGTATTTTGATTCTCTCAGCATCAGTGATACCGCCACTGCGAAAAAATGAAAAGTGAGGTGTTGTATAGTACTAGGATGTCCAGAAAGTATCTGCTGAAATACGACAATTTTTTCAAAATATTACAATTTTTTATCAACATTTTATTAATCAACCAAATAAACTCCATCAGCATTGACTCTCCTCAGCCAACGTTCCACAAGACTTCAAATTTCTCTGACGTAGAAATCCGGTGATCTTCATAACGCTTCCCTTCCAGATGATGCTGAAGTGATCGGAAAAGGTGATAGTCACTTGGGACCAGATCTGTGCTACGGTGGGTGCGGCAGAACTTCCCATCCGACTTACAGAATTCTCTGAGAAGTCGTCTTCGGGATGTGTGGGCGCGCGTTATCGTGCAACAAGCGAACTTTGCCGAGCCTGGGCTGTTCGTTGCGCATCCTGTCGGCCAGTCCTTGCAGTTGGGTGAGCAGACCTCGATAGTGATCGTCGTGTTGTCAGACGCCAGCTCGAAGTGATGGATCCTATAAACTCCCCACCAGACGCTCAGCGTGACTCTCGCATGAATTTCACCTTTTACGAAAGGTTTCAGCACTTCATCGCGTTGGCACCACGCACGTTTACGAGCTGGTTGACGTAGAGGACCCATTTTCGTCCCCTGTGACGATGGTGACCAACCAGTTGAATATGTGACTTAGGGAGAGCAGCTAAGTGCATATGTCCAGACGTCTTCACCGGTTGTCGTCGGTCAGTTCGTGTGGGAGCCACTGACCGAGCTTGTTAACCATTCCAAGAGATCGCAGTCCATTGTCCACGGTGGATCGGAAACAGCCAAGGGCAGCAGCAAAATAACGCACACCTTTACATGGATGCTGCTCCGCCAGTTTCCTCAGTTCATCCAAAAATATCGTTGTCGATCGACCAGAGCGAGGCTCATCTTCGAGACTTCTGTTCCCGCTTCTGAGGCGTTCGAACCGCTATACACAAACCGTACAGAAGGAGCTTCAGAGCCAAATATACTACGCAAGTTTCGATAGGCTTCTGCAGTAGAGTGCCCAGATTCAAACTCGTAAAGGAGTACGTGTCTAATATGGGTAGGTAGTTCGGCCACAGTGAAATAGGCAAGGTAGACGGAGCTGGATATGTCATGCAGATACAACAGGGTAGTGTCCTTATGTAGCACCTATGTTGAAATCTTCGGAACATTCTAGAAAAAAACTGGAATATTGCGACCTTTTCTGCAGATACTTTCTGGACACCCTGATAGTATGCAGCAGTGTATCATGCGAACGAGTGTTGCAGACCCCTTCCTCTACATCTAGCAGGGCTCATCACCGTTTTGGTTGTACTTGCCTTCTCTGTCTCTCTCGTTCTGTACCGTTCACAGCTAGATGGACTGCATGGGTTGGCTCATCGTTCCCGACACTGCAATCATCCCCACCGGAGCTCGAATTACGGAATTGAGAAGTGCAAAAGACAAAAGCAGGAGTGCCCGTCTCGCCGACACCCAATCAGTTTTCATTGAATACTCGCTCCCAGAGCTGCTCCACTATTCCTCCAGCTCATCTGTGACAGACCCGCTTGAGAAGGATAAGAGATCAACTTGTCAGCAATGCGTTCGTCCTGCGAGTTTAGCTGACGACCTCACGTAAAAGCAAAATGCTTGGCTCATTCCCCAGTTTGCGATCAATGCAGATATTAATTCTCTGTCATAGATACCATCTTTTGTGTGCTACTCGTGTAGCAGTGACGGCGCTTGATTACGAAAAGCATAGCCCGAGGGGTTCTTTGCCGTAGATGAGGTTAGCGTGGCACAACTACTACCTGCGCTCCGATGCTACAGGTTGGCCGATGCGCCTCTGCCGTCGCTGCTGTCACCAGCTCTGTCGGCGACGCATCGCCGAAGTATAACATAGGCCTTATTTGAGGTTGGATCCAAGAAAATTGACGTTCCGGTAGATTTCGAATTGAGGATCAACGACTTCTCGAGAATCAGCAATAAACGTTAGCATTCGTGCGGTAATCTACGAGATGGTACGTCATCGAGGATGAGGCCGTTGTTTTGAGCTGCCGATTTATCGCATGTCTTCTAACGCAGTAAACGCACTATGCATGTGGCCTCCAATGTACCAACACTAACCTTATTGCTCAGCATGAGTAGTGTATATTTATTTATTTATTTATTTACTCATTCAGTTGTTTATTTATTTATGTCGACATATCTCGTTAGAACTGACCTTCAATCACGAATCGCTTTCGAGGACTCTCCCAAAGAAGGCGGCAGAGCTTCAAAAATGTCTTGATCAGCTGTAGTTGTCATCATCATTGCTATATAAATGTTTTAGTGTAACTTTTCGCTATTGATCAACTTATTACATATGCATGCCATCACAAGCATACAGTATTGTTAAAACTTGATGACCGCCCTTAATGGCCTCAGCAAATGAAGTTAGAGGAACCAACAAAGATCAGGTGAAATGTATAATACGCGCTTATGAAACTTCAACAATTTCAGTTGACAAACTGTGAGTCAGAAGTTGGAAACATGACTACGCTGTGCGACTAAGGGTACTGTTCCGGAAACCGAAACATTGTAAACGGGCTGCTCCTAGTGCCCTCACCTAGATGGAAAACAGCCCCCAACGCACAGCTAATCAGCGATTTAGCAGAGTATAATGTCTATTGCCCCTTAGAGTCAGTGAGATATTGGGACAAACGTAACGAGGTAGCTGTATTCGCGCGACCTTCAAATTGGAAAAGACAGTTGTAAGTCAGTTAAGCTTTTGTGCCAACACGAGGTTTTAGGTGGATCTTTATTCAGCACGGCCTGACGTTTCGACTTCTCGTCGTCTTCAGAGGCCAATTGGATTCACCTCAAGGGCTGATGTTCGCCCACGTCAGTTAGCCAGTAGGGTTCGTCCCGAGACGACGAGAAGGGTTCGTCCTTACTGCCTACCTGACGTGGGCGAACATCAGCCCCTGCGGTGGATCCAATTGGCCTCTGAAGACGACGAGGAGTCGAAACGTCAGACCCTGCTGAATAAAGATCCACCTAATAACTCGTTTTGGCACAAAAAGCTTAGCTGACTAACAGCTTACAATGCCGAGGTTTGAAGAAGAGAGAAGTTGGAGATTACTGGAAAAGACAGTGACTTTTCGTGGCCAACCCCCCTGAGCATTCAACATTCACTTTGGACGCTATAACGTTCGAATCTCCAAGGTATACGTAACAAGTGGAGGTGCTGGATGCTGTCAAACCTGTCTATGCAATAAGCAGTCGAATAATCAAGGATGCGGCCGTCGGAGATGAAGGAACACTTCAGCTGGCTAAACGTCGACTCCTACTCTAGGAAGAGATGATTTCTCTGGGCGAAGAGGCGCTCTTGACTCTTTCCTTCCGAATCTGCCAGAAGGAATGTCCGCGTCGCGTCTCTAGGACCTCGCAGTGTAGCCAATAGTCTGAGATGAAATCCAGGAGTTGGTCGGCTTTTGGGCGCGAATATGTAAGGATGACGAGAACAACGATGAATGTATTCCGGTATGCGAGTAATTTCTCATGACCGTAGGGGCGTATGCCATCTTCTCAACTAGCTAGAAGCCGCAAATGATATCATCCGCTCATGCAATGTTTCTGATTGCGCGAGAGACTGAGCAGTTGCTTCGATTTGGAAACCGTGATTCAGTACGAGAGGTGACAATATGATAAAATCAAACATGGATCCAAAAACTAGCTGGATGAACAGGCTCCATGCAGAGATTCTTATACTTTTTAAAACTAATTTTGCAATGTTAGAGTTCAAGACGTAATTGAAAATGAAAATACCTGACATAATCCCCATGGTCGCTCCAGTTTGTCGTGGTGCACTCCATCGAGAAAAACCACGTGGTAGTCAAGCCTCCACATGAAATATTCACTTGAACACGTAGGTTTCAGTGCAGTTAAACAAATGGTTCACAGCATGTCAAAACCAATAATTAGAACACAGTGCATCGTGACCTATTGCCATTCCGAAAGGCATACGAGAGGCAAATCAATTGGGCCACCACACCTTTCGTAAAAGTGTCTGCCTGCCACCGACGTTTTGTGGCAGCGCGAAGATAATGTGGCTGGGCCGCAGTTCCCCTACTTTCGATGCTATCACAGCTTCCTACGTTGATCGGCAAAAATTTCTCCCACAGGATACGTTGCAGCAGTAAAGTTGACAAAACGTGGGGGACGGTCAGGAAGTACACCGTCCCCTGCTGGGGGCGTGCGATCTTCCTCTCATCCCCCTTGCTCACCCACCACCTGACACCACTGTTCTGCTGACCGGAAACTTTTGTTTTGTGTGTTAAAGGTTTCGTAAGGCAGCCGTTAGACTCTTGGTGAAACCTAGGGGGTTGGGGTGGGTGAGCAAGGGGGATGAGAGGAAGATCGCACGCCCCCAGCAGGGGACGGGTGTACTTTCTGACCGTCCCCCACGTTTTGTCAACTTTACTGCTGCAACCTATCCTGCGCGAAAAATTTCGCCGATCAACGTGGGGAGCTGTGATAGCGTTGAAAGTAGGGGACTTCCGGCCCAACCACATTATCGTAACTTTGTGTGAGCCCCGTTTGTACTTGTCACGTAAAGCTACTCGACTGGAACGTGGCTTGTCGCATCGCTCTGTTTTGTTGACCTAGAAGAACTCACAGGTAAGCGGTCTTGTTTTCCATGAGGTACTTGAGGTATTTTGCAAGATCAGCCGGATCTCTAAAGTCATCCGCAGCGATGAAGGAGTAGGGAGGAGCGAACTGCTCAACAATCTCTCTCTAAAAAGAGTTGACTCAGCTACATAAACACATGATTCACGCTATGCGTGCATGTATACGTAATGCATGATGCTATCGCAGCTGCTATATAATGGTTAGTGTGTAAAAAAACAGCAATTAATTTAGTTATGCAGAAAAGTGACAAACACTATTTTCCTAAAAGAACTACGAGCTTGACAGGGTAGCATTCGCGAGTACATTAATGACACCACTTCTTCTTGATGTCGAAATATATAAGACTGCTGACAAAAAGAATGAAGCGTGTTTGACCATATTACTCCTGGAGAAGGATAGGAAACTTAACTGACAATAACAGATGACTTTGTCGAGGACAGCATTCGCCTCATACTTTACGTGCCTTTAACCATTTTTCCTTCTTGAATCTCCAAACTACTTGCACTTTGTTTGTTTTTTAAAGATTCCCCTCATACTCGTGTTGTTGCTTTTTCGGCTACAAACCGTTTGGATCGTGGAGCAGGGCACCTCACCCTATCTGGTCAACAACGGCGGCATAATTGAAAGTGTACTATAATAGTATATTTATAACATATCCAGCGACAACACATTAAACTCTGAGGGAACACTGCTTCGCAATTTCGCATGTGGTTAACTCTACAGGAATCGATTCAAAGAAAGAAAAAATATCTCTATATTTACCTTGAGCACAATTGGAACAACGTAATGCGTATAACCATGTTTCCACAACTTTTCTGTTATGTAATGCTTGCATATGGAGTTTTCAAAGGCAAGATAGAAATGATAGCTGCAAGAGAAGAGGTGAAGGACAACGATTAGCAAAGCAAATCTGTTATTGCTCACTCCGTGTCCAGCATATTTTCACAGAGATCTCCGCGTGCACAATGGAGGTCTCCACACGCACCGTATACATCAACGGAGAAGTACTCCTGCAAAATTTCGCTCAAGCGCAAAGAAATGTCCCCAATCCGTGCTTTGCAGAGTATAGAAACACAAACAGCAACAACGTAGTTGAAGTAGACCGTCTTGGAGCTATATGGAAGCAAATCACTCTGTAAAAGCGTTTGTCCTCATAGTGATCAGCCAGTGTGACTCAACACACACGTCAAATGGCAGCCACTTGTTTTATGGATGGTGTCACAGGTACCTGCCATCACTGGGTTGAGAGGCCCTCGATCTGGTCGTCACTGCCTTTGTACTCGATTTGAAAACAATTAATAATAGGGGTTAGAGAAAGGGGCTTGGGTAAGGGGAGAATAGTAGCTCTTAGAAAAAGAATTAGATATATAGGCGAAATACCTGCATAAATGTTAATGATAAGTCTGATGAAATCTACGACCAACTGGAGTGTTAAGGTTTTAAGAGCTCGTTAACAGCGCAAATGAACTCCGCGGTTAATTAACCCGTTTGAGATGCGTCACGCATTCCGCCTCCGCTGGATGTCGTGAAGGCAGCCTAAATGCGTTTAAGCCCTTTGCGGTGGATTGCGGAGGCCAGCCGCTGAACAACTCTGCGTTCTACTCTTCCAGGATTAGTTGTTTGCCGACATCGGAAGATCGGTCTGATGCAGGCTGTTGTACCAGGAAGCTTTCAGCCTATCACGGAACGTTGAAATGAGACCTAGACAGCTACATGGTGCCTGGAATGCTCGTTAAAAATGAAAGTTAAAATTGCAAAATGAGTTTACTGGACGAGTTCTGATCCACTGATGGTGGACTACGTGAATGCGTGCTGAGCTAGCCGTCAGCGCAATTTATCATAGCAGACCCAATAGAAGGCTTAGTGTAGTGGTGGGATTCTGAGATTGAGATTAGTCATGGGTTCGATCATCATTGGCGTGCCTTCTTTGCTCGTTGTGGTTCATATTCAACAAGACTTTTTGTCTCCTATAACAAACATTTAAATAAACACTAGTGACAACCATCATGCCCTTTGCTAACAAGGGAACTGTCTGAACGGTACGCCGGAACGGCAAGAAAGAGTACAATAGGGAGAATCTCCGTCCTCCAAATAGTAACGGAACATTATTTGTTTTTGCCGAATCCTTGAGGCAAACGAGTACGAGGGTGTAATGGTGAAGGGTCAGCAGAGCGAGCTCTTCACGGTAGCGCAAGATCCCGGTGTCATGGACTCGGTGGCGCAGTGGTAGAGGGCACGCGTCATGTTCGTAGGTCTAGGGTTCGGTTCCCATGCTACGTGGCGTTTTTGCACTTTGACCATTGTATCGGATTTCCATAGAGATTTCCATATCTGAACTTGTTTTTGCAGTTTGCTACGGTAAGATGTTTTTATTACTTATTATTTGTCGACATCTCGTAATTCACCAGCAATGTCCGAAATATGCCAGATGCGATTATATATGAAATATTTATGAAATAACTTCACCACCAACTTCATACACAGGCACAAAGTGCATAAAACAGTAAAGTCGGCCGAATGCGAGTAAGTTGAAGTATTGACAGTCGATACCTTCCGATCCACGACAGTTTATAGGCAAGAACACTCAAGGATAAAACAATTTATTATTAACGAAAAAAACGATGAGTACGAACAGGTAGCAATAAGCGGAAAGGGCAGGAATATGAGATGGGGAGTCTGCCGGGGCACGGAGCGGCGGCGGGCCAAGAGCGACTGCGGGAATTTCCACAGAGTCCTGATGGGGGTCCACGAAGGAATCCGGACGACGAGGAGTAGACGGCGGCTCGCGAGAATCACACACAGTAACACCAAAACACTGACGGCCACCCCTGTTGTCTCCCTACCACCCTGGTTGGCGCCTAAATTGAATGTTCGCGCCCGAGCAGTCAAATCTTCGCCGCCGGCCCACCCGTGATCACCTACCTACAGCCGGCGGCGCTTTAGGGGCACTCGCTCTTGGGCCGCTTCCTGCCTTCCTTGCCCTGACAGTAAGACTGATCACAGTGGGGGCAACGTATGAAAGCTACAGTTTCTTCACATCCTAACTCATCACATGGGCCGAGGTCTTTCGGGAATGTCATTCACTTGGGTTGGCGAAGCAACCAATATGTTGGTGGTGATCAGGGATGAGCGGATTAACCGTTATCCGTTATCCGTTATCCGGTTTCCGGCGGGTTTTGGCCTATCCGTTTTGTTGTTCGTTATCCGGCGATTTTGGGCCGGATAACGAACAACAAAATCTGGCACCCTCATGATTACTTAGTTGAATATAAGGACAATTTTTAAAAATCGTTTTGTTTTTTTCACTGATAGTCAGGATAGGTTTGCAATGCTAGGCCGTATGATATAGTACCCTTTGCCTTCTTTTAGTTCTCAATGGTCAAACTATCAACCTGCTCATAGCGCGCTCTGAAATGCAGAACACTGCCTTGCTCATTTCTATTTGTGAGGTTTTCAGCAAAATTCCTTCTAGCATAATGTACTGTCTGGAAAAAACCTGTCGGTTAGAGGAGAAAGGAATAAATCTTCATACGAATCACTTCGTTTTAAGGATGTGCCAGATGTTCGTCCTCTATGTACACGATCTTTTAGCGCACTGAAACTATTTGGGCATAAATTTCGAGTGGTGGGTAGAAAGCCAATACTTTAATATACTATCTTATCCTACTACATATAAAAGCGTTAGTCCGTCTGTCCGTGTGTGTGTATGTGTGTCACAAACCTGTGTGAACCAGTGAAACATGTCAAACGTGTAAAGGTGACCCGCGCGTGCATGTAAAACCTATCAAGGCTATCCTCATGTGCAGTGGATGGAAACGAACCAAAATTTGCGGGTAATGACCAGGTTGGACAAATGAGTGGAAGTATTCGAACGGACAGCCACTATTGATCGATAGTGTCAATTTTCGATCGGAGTTGTCGTTCAACACGCCGATTTGACCAATCTGGATGCGATTATGATTATGCCGGATAAGGAGACCAATACTAATCGATGGTATCGATTTTTCGACCCCAGTTATCGGTTTTAGCCCAAATTTGACCAATTGGAGTGGGAGTCACACGACAGTTTCTTTGAGAGAATTACTCCCGCTTGCTGGAAATACCCCAGTATAAAGAGATTCAGACAGTTTCTAGAACAAGATAACAGTATCGATTGACCAAATAGCCGATCGACTATCAATTTTTCTGCAGATTAGACACTTCGGAGTGGGGATAGCGCTAATACGGTGGGCAGCGGACAAGGCTTACGTCAATCGTTTTGAGCATCTTCCCTTACTCTATTCTATGTGATAAGCAAGATTAGATTTTCTTCTCTAATGGGACCGAAAGGTCAATAAACCGTCGTGTCCAAAGCGCTTTTGTTTTCGGAGTTTGGGCCGAAGCCCCAACCAAACGTTTTGCGGCTGATAGGTTTCCGGGTAGTTGCTGAGCAGTAGAAGCAGCCGTTGACGAGCTGCGGGTTCAATACTGGTATACGTACTTGGCCAATGACTTATGCTGACCAGCCGATGGACAAATCAGTGCATTAACGTTCTCGAGCAGTCCTGATACCTAGACTGGAAACCCGAACCAAGAACATTGAGTCGGAGTGCATGCGAAAGTCGGCGCCTTCTCAGAGTGCGCTACTTCGCGCCTCCAAGAAAAACACCGATAAGATGGTTAAAAGTTGCTCATTTGACATGTGGCGTGGACAATATTACAAATCCCGACCTACTATTAAAGATAGAATGGTTTTAAATTAGTTTTAATTTTTGTTGTTTGTTCGTTATCCGTTTTTCCGTTATCCGGCCATTTTTGGGCAAAATTATCCGTTATCCGTTATCCGGGTTTCAAAATTTTATTATCCGCTCATCCCTGGTGGTGATGCTTCATTTTCATTTTTTCAAAGAAATCTAAAGCAGTGGCTAGTACTTTCTCTGGTGCGGGATTGCGGTTAGTGGTGTCGTGACTCCGGCACATTCCTCTTCTGGTTGAAACTTGTGGCCCTCTTCTTCGACTACCTCCAACTTTTTCACTTCGTCGATTTTCAGCTGTCGCAGTTCGAAATCCTGTAGAATACTTGCTTTGCTTTCCGCCAGCTTCATTTCGTCTCTCGAAGGGACAGCATCCAGTGGAGATCCGCACTTCAGTGTCAATAGGTGAATGACCACTCGAGGGTTAGCAAACATTGTAGAGTCAGTGCTGGCGGCAGTAGCTTGTTATAACCGCGCGACTTTGTAAGCATAACAGAGGCGAGAATATTGATCGAGGTGGTAGGCTTAGTTGAAGATCATGTGGTCCAATCCTACACTGTGAGTACGCTGCTGACACTCACCTGACCGACATTAATGAATTGCATTTGAAGCATTTTTTGGCATTCTGCCGCTGTTTAATGTTGCTCCTGTGTCAAAATTTCTTACATTGACAGTGAGAATAATTTATTGGAGTAAAAGTTTCATACAAAATCGCATTTGGCATATTTCGGACATTGCTGGTGAATTACGAGGTATGGACAAGTAATAAGTAATAAAAAAAAACATCTTACCGTAGCAAACTCCAAAAACAAGTTCAGATATGGAAATCTCTATGGAAATCCGATACTATGGTAAAAATGCAAAAATGCCACGTAGCATGGGAGCCGAACCCTAGACCTCACGAACATGAGGCGTGCCCTCCACCACTGCGCCACCGAGTCCACGACACCCGGATCTTGCGCTGCCGTGAAGAGCTCGCTCTGCGGACCCTTAACCATTACACCCTCGTACTCGTTTGCCTCAAGGATTCGGCAAAAACAAAACATGTTCTGTTACTATTTGGAGGACGGGGATTCTCCCTATAGTACTCGTTGTTGCTGTTCCGGCGTAGCGTTCAGTTCCCTTGTAAGGCGTTCCCAGAGAAAAATTTCTGCAGTGAAAAACCCAACGTGAAGAAAGTCACAAACGAATGCCAAATTAGTGGTCAGATCCTGACACCACCAACACCACCTTCGGTCTCTCACACCTGCATGGGGAATAATGGCTTTCTAAATTTCGTCAGTTATGAAAATAAGGTAGTGCATAAGCATTTTTAATGAGTGGAAGGGTACTGCATGTAACAAATTGTATCCTCAAAGCAGAGGAAGTCAAAACCACACCCAAACCAACCACCGGTGAAGAAATAAGAAAAGCAGGCATTTTGCCTTATATGTATTATGGGATTACCAGACGTTCAGCGGCCCAGGGGCCGCCAAACGTCTTGTTGGGGGCTTCGCCCCAAACCTCGACAATAGAAGAACCCCAATCTTTCTCCATTCTTCTTTAGGCCTTCTTACTCTTAATACAGTAGAAAACTGGTTTCACTATATAGGTTAGTGCAACGGGATATGGTGGGTAGGAATCTTCGCTGCTCCTATGAAACTCATCCACCTTCTATCACATGTACGCTATTTATCTCCGAAGTGCCCGTTCTCGACGTGTCGAGAAACAGGTGATGAGAGTCCCTATCCGATGCTTAATCCCAAAGACAATTATGTTAATCGGTATTGGTCGACACTGCTTACTGTCCGACGCAATAATTCTCCATCCCATAGTCACTCTCACTACCCCTTCCCAACCCCATTTCCGCTAATACTTCCTTACCTATGTGCTGGCAAAGAAACGGAGTGAGTGTCAAGCACGAACATTCACTACGTTGCCACGACGTCTATGACACTTCTGCACCCCGACACAACTGCCACGACTTCTGGGACCCGTATTCAGAAACCCGACACAAATAGGACGATATTGAGGGAAAATACTGGTCCCGCTATTCCCTCCCCCCCCCCCCACCTCCTGTAGTGGTCCCCTTTGTTGATCCTCTTCTACTGGTTCCCTTTACTCGGAATCCCTACGCACGTTGGACGACGTCTGCGGCACGTCTTCTGAATCCTGACGCACGTTGAACGACGTTTAGACACGCCTTCTGAATTCCTACACTCTGCACTTTATCCCTATTCATACCCTGACGCGTTGCCCGCTGAATATATTCTAAACTTGAGTGTTCAGCCACCAAGGTTATCAGTTATGGTTAAGCTGAAAGAAAACCCGGCTGGTATACGTCGCACTGTCGTAGGCATCTCTTGGCTTCAGTCCCATTCACCGTGACTGACGAGGTGACTGATGGTTTAGGCGATTTATATATAGTAGGATACGTTATACCACACGCTTATTCTCTGTGGCCTGCGATAAAGCATGCCACCTTAACAGAATCGAAGAGACGCTCGTGAGGAGTGACAAACCTCCTTGATGGTTACCAATCCACTCTTCCTGGAACCTTCAGAGTTTCAAAAAGTTTGAACACACATAAGGCATTTTGCGCCATTGATGCACTTCATGACCTATCAAGAGGACTAGAAAGTAGAGTTGAGCCTTTCGACATCTTTTTTTTTCGAAAGTCGAGCAATCGAACAACTCGATTTTTCGCCGTTTTCGAAAATCGAACAATCGAATAATTCGATTTTTTGCTGTTCTCGAAAACCGAACAATCGAATAACTCGATTTCGAAGGCTCGTTCCATAGAGAACCGAAAGAAGACAGCACAAAACCACAATTGTCGATGAAAAGAGTTGAATTTAGGAAGACAATGAATAATCGTTTACAATCCAATTAGAAGACCGGAACAACAGGATACTTAGTCATTTCTTCCGCAAGTAGTGGACATTCCCAGGGGGTTGAAATGCCGCCAAAGGTAGGGATTCCCCCATTTCTACGCGTAATTTGCTATCTGCCACGCGTTTTCATTTGCGAGTCGATGTCAATAACTTCTCGTATTATCCTATTACCAGAGCCCGTCGCCAGCTTCGCCGGCGCCGTACGCTGGACGTGCGGGCCACGTCAGGCTCGCCGGCTTCGCCTGCTTCAGGTAAGGCGGGGCACGCTGGGAACGTTAATGATAAACCTAGTTAATGATGCTCCCTCATCCAGCTTCCGTCGTCGTACGCTGAACGTGCGGGCTACGCCAGGCCTCGGCTATGGCGGGCCACGCTGGGAACGTAGCCCAAACCTAGCTAGGAATTCTAGAAATTCTTCCTCATCCAGACAAAGTAGTGTTGAATAACAGTTCCATTTTCGCGCAACACAAAATGCGTTATGGGGGTGACTTGCATTTTGATCTCCTCCTTCGAGCCCAGTGGCACAAAGTTAACAAAAAAACGTGCTTCTACGCATAGTCACTGTGCGCGGTTTGAAATTCGCGCTTGGGTTGATTTTGAAAAGAATTACGATTTTGGCGTTAACAGATCGCGTTTTCCGACAGCGACAATTCGTCCGCAGTTTCAATGCACGTTTAATGAGGAATTGCTCAGACCTGCACATGGTAAAGCAGAACATTTTCTAGTGCACAACGACTGCGGCGGACGCGACGCTCAGCAGAGATCTCAACGAGCTTCCGTATGTTCAGAGGCGCGCCGGCCTACACACGCCTCTAGCATACGATAACAATACGCAATAACTACCGAAACCGACGTAGCAAAAGGATTGCTAGAATACGCAGGCACATAGACTCGTTGCAATTGGGATGCCGCATTCCCATCGGAGCACGCAATAAGAGAGGGCTCTCAACGATGCTCTAACTGCTTGAAATGGCCCATAGAAATAGTTTAAGTTAGCATTTCACAGAAATAGTATAGGTTAGCATTTCACTGAAACATGCATGTTTGGCAAAACATCATCACCTTGAGTTGTAGAATTGTATTTTATCCTTGAAGACGTTTATCAGGCTTTTATTTGTTAAAATCATGGTTTATTATCACTTATTATTATCGGTTGAAACAACCAGTAAAGGATCAACTATACGCACAATTATAGTTGTGCTCTCGCAAAATTTTCGAATATTAGAATGGTTTTAAATACCAGAAAGCCGCTTAGTGCTCACGAGATTTCCGAGAATTCTCAGGGATTGTAATAGCCTAGAAAAATTGGGCTCTTACATCCTAGGTATGTTCAACAGCAACGAACAAAATATCGCATTACCTCTGGTTAACTGCCACCTCTATTTGAACTTCCTCTCTAATTTACTATGACGAATCTCTCGCTCTCAAGCATTCGATTATGAACTAGGTTTGAACAAAACTTCGCGATTTTCAAATTCAAACCCTCCAAATGAAATCTCAGATTGATGATCGCGAAAAAGCATTGATCGAATATTGTTCGAAATCTAACAATGTTCGAACAATGTCAAGAGTCGGCCGCAAGAACCCTCGAAAGGAAATCGCAAATCGTTCCGCCAGTTACCACAAGAGCAGAAGTGGAGCGAAATTCAACGTGGGTTTTAGGGGGACGGAGACGATCCATACTCAGGCGGCCTGCTCTTGATATTGGTTGAACATTGTTCGATTTCGAACAATGCTTTTTCGCTATCTTCGATTTCGAACAATTTTCGAACAACGTCTTCCTATCTTCGATTTCGAACAATGATCGAATGAAGGTTTTCCGCGAAAGTCGATTTCGAACAATGTTCGAATAACGGTCTTTTGCGAAATTCGATCTCGAACAATCTTTGGATAAAGGGTTTCCGTGAAAGTCGATTTCTAACATTGATTAACGGTCTTTCGCAAAATACGATTTCGAGTAATCAAGCGATTAATAGTTCGAAATCGCTCGATCGATTATTCGGACCGATTAATCGAGCTCGTCTACTAGAAAGTCCTCGCGGTTAGGCGGTAGAGTTGAGTTTTTTGAACGAATGAGTGAAAACACAAAATCGGTTTTCTAATATCGAGCGAGCCAAAAACTCGTTTGAACACTCATTTGATTGAGCAATCGATTATTTCGACTTTTGAGATTTTCAAATAATCGAAAAACAAATCAGTTATCAAATTTCTGAATAATCGGCAAACCACTAAATTTCTTCGAGATGGATGTCGAACAAACTAATGGGTTCGATCGAAAGACCTGCTCGGGTACTCCCATCTCATTTGTTCCTTGGTGTGAAGTGTTTATATGAGGCGCCACAATAATTAGACAGCACCGATCGGCCAGCCATTGGATGTTGGCTACCGAAGGTAGCCAACATCCAATGGCTGGCCGATCGGTGCTGTCCAACATCTGGGTAGCCAACATCTCAACACAAACGGGATACCTTTCAAGGAAAATTGCTTAACTATGAACCAACTGATCACCTTTAAAACTGGATTCGTGCGTCTCCTAAATTAAATAGGAGTTTCCTAGGAGCTCATGCACATTTTGTCTCACAAAAAGAGCCTTCAAATCCATTACCGTTGTCAAATGTAGATTAAAATTTGTAAAAGCTCAACTTTTATCTTCACATTTTCGGACAGGCAAATTATTAATTTAGACGGCTTAAATCGAAAATTTCAAATAACGTCTTCCAAATCGACCTTCATATGGATGTGGAAGACGCACGTTTCGATCTTGAGGGTGTTTTTGGTTCCAATAGTATCCAGATTACCGTTAAAATAGCGTAAACATGTCGTTTTACGGACGGAATTTCTGCGTTTTATGGACGACATTTCTACGCGCTTGTATTTAGCCGCCGCTGGGGGACCACGCGAGCGTCTCTCCCTATCTGTGCAACCTCCTGTAGCTGGCTTACCTCCCTATCACCGAACTAGATCTAAACGAAAAGCTTGTGGTCTTTTTCGTAGTACAGCAAACCACGTGCTATGAAATTAAGACTTCTGTGAACCTGGTGGATGATACCCGTGTAGGAGCTTAGAGACTTTGCAGCTGTGATAAAAGAACTTCGAGGGTATTGTAACCAGCGTCAGCTTGTTGGAAGTCTTGCGCAGTGCTGAAGCTTCCACTGAGATGTACGGAAAACTTCTATTTCCTCACAGTACTTCTGAGTCAAGCGCCTGACTCAAAAACTGCATTGGCTCGCGTTCGCTTCAAGAGAGCACTGAATTACCAGGCTAAGAAACATTGTTGATAGCTCTACGAATGCTGAGGCCTTACCTAGCAGAAATGCGTATGGAAAAAGATGGGTAGTGTCTTCTTTCGATTAAATATGTAGCAACAAAAAGGTCGGTGAGAGATCAAATCCTCTCACATCTTGTTCGACGCACTAAGGGTAGAAACAAGGCATCCGTTCGCTCTTCCTATACAGGGTGCGTCATAGGTTCTTGGACTCTTTTGTTTCAGGCTCATTATATGAGGTGATATGCTTCGCTGAACCAAACTTTTATGAAACTTTTATGTGGTGTTGTTGCCCTATCCTTACCCTCTCATATACCAGTTTTTCGTGCCTGAATGTTCTTTTGTTCAAGATGGGCTGATGCAAATGGTTTGCGCACTGTAATGAAGAAACTGCATGTCGGAGAAAAAAAAACTAACTATAAAACTACCTAGAGGGCATCCTGAAAAAAGACATCCTTCCTTGGGAATCTGTGCCTTTAAGAAAAGCGACTGGACTTATCATCAAGATTCTGCTCCCGCTCATAAGGCTAAAGTGGTATAGAAGTTTTGCGCTGAGCAACTTTCCGGATTTCATCTCAACTGAAGAGTGGCCCCCACTCAGCCTGGAACTCAATTCGATGGACTGCACGATCCGGTTCATATTGAAGAGTAAGGCCTATGCAACATCCTACACGAACAGTGCTTCCCTTCAAAGAACCTTGAAGAAAGCCTGGGGAGAGATTGATGAAGACCCCCTGCGTGCCGTCGTGGATGCGTTCCTCGAGCGATTGAAGGCGTGTATTCGTGCTAAAGGAGGCCGTTTAGAAATTTATCCGCACCTTTATATGTGCCTGGTCAATAGTAATAAATTTCATGAATATCATCTGATTTGCTTTAGGCCTCTGTTATACTCCCGCGGGAGCATCCGCGGAACGTCCGCGGACCAATGGTGCACGGCGGAGGCGGGCGTGGCGAGGCGCGGCGATTGGCCAGGTGAGGAGTCTCGGCGCGATTCCCGCCCTTCCGCGGATGCTCCCGCGGGAGTATAACTCAGGCCTTAATACAGCCGTTTGGGCGGTCAATTACATGTGTCCAAGAACTTTTGACGCACCCTGTATATGAATTACTTAAGACAAAAATTAAATTCTCTGCATACCATCTAACAGAAAAATACAATACTGTTCGCTAACAGGGAACTACTTAAAGTGTAGGTGTGATCGATGCGAGGTGTATTGGCAGAATCGCTTCTCTCTCGGAAGTAATGAACTGCAAATATCTCGACCCGAATACAACTTTGTGTAGAGTTATGATCCTTAAATGCTGCACTATTGAAACGGAGTGATGAAACAAGCAAAAAGGCTGATAACTTCTCACTCTCTAGTTCATCGCTCTGACCAAAGCGTGGTCGAACGATGAACTCGAGAGGATAGCGTGACGGACTTACGAGAGAAAGGTAAGGGTTTGGATCCTGTGTGGGGCAGAGTCCTTTGCATTGTTGCCTGTTCTACTCACAGTGCATATCCATGCGAGGGGTACATGCACTGTGAGTAGAACAGGCAAACAACAGGGACCAGATTTATCAACGATACCGCTGGTATCATCTTACCGCGGATTCACCATACCGGCCTACGTAGCATGTGATACAGAGAGATACAGAGATATAAAGATACAGACGCGACAACCGATATATCATTACAGGCCTGTAGGCGGTTGATGAATCTGGCCCCAGGTTTACGTGTCATTCAACCTTTACCTTTACCGACTGTCGTCCGTTGATCATCTAGTTGCTACAGCGGGCGCCAGCAGCGTTCCCAGCAACGTTCGTTCTTGTCGTGTGCCAGAGTTCTCCAATGGATCAATCTCGCTGAAGGAATACGATCTTCCGTTTAGGGCATTTACGAAGAAGTCTGGGCGTCCTAGTGTTCCATCGCAAAATCCCTCCCTCCCCCTCCCGCTAATCCAGTCGGTGATGACCATCGCCCAGCGGGTGTCTGCGAAATGCATTTCGTGGCTGGACCACGTAATTTTCGAGGACTAGCTCATGTAACAGCGTCTCTAGGCGTTAAACGTCGACGAAGCTCAGAACTCCATAGACTTTTCCTGCTTTTGAATGGTACGTTACAAAGAGCAGTGAAGTCGAATGGGTGGGCACGGAGCCGAACGTTCTTCGTCTTCTTCACGATGTCTTCGATGCGCTGGGCGGTCTCGCGGGAGTATACCATAGGCCTAAGGCCTAAAAATAATTCGGTCCAAGTTTTTCTTGAAGGGTAATATTTTCTGCCTATACCAGCCATCAGAGCGGCCTCACGGCAGCGCCGTCGGCTTCTTAACGGCTTTGCCGTGGTATTAACTTCTCTCTCATCATCAATTGTAGCTGCCACCTATGTCATGGTTTCCTCAGGAATTACACATTAGCTACGTCGATTGGGGCAAGTGAGAAAGAAATATAAAAAATAAACGACATCAACAAAAAACGATTATTTGACCAATATCGATTGGAGGCGATCGATACTTCAAAAACGAACTTCAAGTTTGTGTTCAGCTACCCCCATTACCCCAAGGGAGGAAGTTTCGGCCCGCTTGAATGACATCCACAGAAAATCTATAGTTTGATCAATATCGATTGATGGCGATTGATACTTCGTAAGCGAACTTCAGATTCGTGTTCAGCGACCTCAACTACCTCGGGGCTGAAGTTTCGGGCCGTTGATGATCGCCATCAATCGTCGAGTATCGTCAATGCGGTCTCCCCCCACTCCAGTTGTGACACGGGAACACACACACACACACACACACACACACACACACACACACACACACACACACACACACACACACACACACACACACACACACACACACACACACACACACACACACACACACACCACACTACTCCCTCCTTTATGTATAGTAGGACTGTACTGGAATATCACAGACCTTCTCCACACAGCTGATTAGAACTCCATTCTCAGAACAGTGCCCTTCTCACACTTTACAAAATGCTTATTCATTTTACCAGAACTCTTGTGGTACGAGTGCTCAATTGCACTGACTGGCTTTCATGATGTTCTATATATAACTAGGGCGGTGGCTGCTAAAAATGTTGCAAGAATATTTGCGAGACATCTAAATACTATAGGGCCCTCTATGTTCCAACGCGGATTAATTTTTTCGTTAAGATTGATTGCGGCCAACAAGGAAATGCTCCAGAGGGCAAAAGCGACTCATATTAGATGAATCTCTATATTTCTTTGGGGTTCGTCGAAATATTTTCTGAATATATTTTCAATACCGCCTAGATTCTGTCGGCGGACTTGGTTCTTGACGTTAGTTCAATTAGGTACTATGCTCTTATTGTACATTGTCTTGCAAATTGTCTGGAAACGATCTCGCAGTTAAACCTACATTTCTGTTATCAACACTCCTGGCTCCATCGAGCTACCTTGGTCTTTATTCAAAGTTGCGCGAAAGGTTTTTCCCCTTTCCTTGAGCAATCCAACAGCAACGGAACTTGCTTCACTCAGGGGCAAGCTTTCTAGGGTTTAAAGGCCTATTATTTTTAGCCTCAGACAAGAAGGCTCTAAAGGAGAGAAACAGTGCATCACTCCCTGTTATGCTGTGCCCGCTTAACTCCAAGTCAAGAACAGCCTCTTCACCGAAATATTTCATTCCCCCCTACCGCAACAAAAAAGAAAGGTTGTCAGCTATCAAACTAAGCTTTGTTCATTTGCTTAAATTACAGAAGTTCGCAATGCCGGACAACCTTGAATTTCGCGTAATATGCATATCTCGCGGCAGTTGGATCGCAGTTGGATACGAACCATGCAGCACCTCTCCTCTTCTGCTGTATTATTGCAAAGTTTAAGTCCTGAAATTAGCCAACATAAATACGCGCCAAACATCGCTATGCAGTTTGGCCTTAAGCTATTCAGCATTTTTTTATGAAGCAAGATTCTCAAGACTGAAAAAACATTAAATCAGCGATATTCCGCGACCATTACATCTAAACATTTAACCAATTTGTGTTTCTGACGAAAAGCGCTTTTTGCGCCCCTCGTGATAACTTTTTCAAAGCAAAGATTTCCTCAAAACAACTTTCAGCGGCCATTATCTGTCATATGTGAGGCGATTGTCATTTCTGAGTAGGAGAAAACCTGAAAGCCAGTACTAAATTAATTAGGAGACTGTTTAACTACTTTGACCTAAGTCCACAGTCGCCATCGAGAGTCGCTCAATTTTGCAGCAGTAGCTTTTGCCGGTCTCAACTCAAGCCCTACAAGATTAAGTGAAAGGGCATTCTGCGGGCTTCACTAACTTCCTCGCGTTATGACGGACAACCCATATGGCACACGATTTGCCCATAAAATATTCACTTAGAATCCCCGTTCAATTTGGATTGGCAGTTTCTCCCTTTTGTAGGAGTGATTTCTGCGGTACCGGTGCCACACAGGATCCAGTGGTTGTGAAGAGATTATGAATCTTCGAATTGCATGCCGCACTGGTGCAACAACCACATTTTGACGTGACTGCCTGTGCGACGACTTCGCGAATCACTACGAATGTGCCGTTAGTGGGTCGAGCACCTGGTGGTGTCTTTCTGCAACAGTACTGCGAGGCTAGCGGTTCATCGCTGCCCGGAAAGCAGAAGGTGCGGGTTCGAGTCCCGCCAGGCGCAAGAGTTTTGGTCGCAACTAAACATCCCTCTAACAGATCTTGAAGTGAATATTTTATAAGCAAGTTTGGTGCCATATGAGCAGTCATAACGCGAGAGGGCGTAAAATTCCTTTTCATTTAATTTCGAGGCTTTTAAAGTTCAACTGAAGAAAGCTACCTCTGCCGAAGCATATAAATAAGCGACACTCGATGGCGATTATGAGTAGGGTCAAAGTAATTGAATGGCCCTCGAATTTCAATACTGGTTTTCATATTTCCTCCTACTCAGAAATGAATATCGCATCCCACATTATAGAATAGATAGTGATAAAAGCAGCATGCAACTTTCTAGAAGTTCCAATCGCGTTACGTTGTCAAGTGTAACGCTCCATGTTGAGTTTATAATATCGTACCACAGCGACAGTGAACTTTATCGTTGTGGTATATACAATTGAGTGTTTAGTTAGCCCTAACAAGGATATAAGCACGACCACGTTTGTTGCATGTACTGTTACTAGGCCTGCAGAAAATCCAATGCATGCTGAACAAAGTGTGCCTTTTGGATCTGGACGCACATTGCCCGATGTCTGTGTCACGTCTTCTGAACCCGGGCGCGTGTTGCAGGGCATCTTTGAAACGTCTTCTTAATCCGGACGCAACATTCGCGGCGGACGTGTCACGTCTTCCATTTGGAAGGGGTGCTGCGATCACCTGCTCCTATACCCTGACGCGTTGCCCACTCAATATATCACAAAAAATTGTTCGATCAGCTGCCAAGACTACAAATTCGCCTGGTTAAGCAGGCATCCGTCGCAATGTCGAAGGCTTTCATCCCCCGTCGTCACGGACAATGTCACCCACGGATTAACTGAATTATACCTAGCAGGATGCTAAAACTAACAAAATTTCAAAAGTTGAGTAATGTCTATAAAGGTTTGTTTGAGATATCTCAGAAGACTAAACTGCATTTTTTTCGCCACTACTCTTTGTAGCCAGGGCTTTACAGTCTCAAGTTCCTAGCTTATTGCAGTAAACTAGTTGCCCTTCAACGTCTGCACTTCCAAAATTAATGAAAGAGATGACCGTTATGCGTTTCCTGGACCTCTCAGCGAGCTTCACTGTGTAACCGTAGGGCGAGGCAATGGGTGAATCATGGCGAAATCCGAGCGTCATGTTGAACGGTACATTCGGAGTATACGAGTTAGCTGGAGATTCCTGAATAATGCTGCCTCTCATTAGCAGATTAAGGTTTTAGTTTTTCGTGGTAGATCACCTGACTAAAATACACTGCGTAGTGGTCTGCACGCCGATTTATGTTAGCACTTGCGTACGAATATATCACCTAAATAAGTGCCGTTATAAGCGAAATTACAATAAATTCACAATTACTCTTTTATTTTGGAAATAGTATCTTCAAAAAACATACAGCGTCCGCCAAGCGCTCCTCGTTCGCTGAATTGAAGACAAGAGCACAGTTCCAGTCCTCACAACCTCCCAACGATCCAACATCTCTTTGATGCGTGTAGATTACTTTTGGCGGATCTGCAAAAGTTCGTGTGGTATGTGGATCGCCTAATGACAGGCAGATAAGAATGAGGTCAGGGGCATTGACTTGAAAACACACGGGTGTAGTACACACGACCACTGGTCTAAACAACTTCATTCTGGCTACCGTCGAGAACATGCGCTGGAAGTCAAAATTTCTCGTATTGTTCGGGGCTTCTTCCCGTGGGCTGATTTTCATCTGCTGTCACCAATCAAATCCAGTTTAGTGTGCGCCACGCATTCTATTTTTAATGGGTGGCCTGTACGTACAATGAGCTTGAGCGAGATCAGAGATTCGGTGTCGCTCAAAGTGCGGACAAGTTACCCGAAGCTCGCCTTCGGTGGTATGGGAATGTTCATCACGCTAATGATGATAGTGTTCGAAAGATTGGCCTTAGCAAAGATGTTTCCGGAAAACGGCCAGAGGGTGGCCGAAGCCGTTGGCTTGATAGGTTACATGTGGACCTGAAGATTCCTGGTTTCCACCTCGATCTGACCGCGCGATGGGCGTCTTTCGCTAAGCGAAACAAACGTTGACGAGGAAAAAGTAAATTCCAAGTGAACGCACCTGATTTGTTGTACTTGCATGTGAGCCTTTCCTCAAGGGTGATATTACCGAGACTGAGAACATCTTCAGCATAGAATGGAGCGTTGTTAGCTCCCTCTAATAAGAATCCTCGTTTTTTCCTTTCAGATCCTTTGATACCCTGTTGGTTTTGTTTTATACTGCGATCTTTTGCCGGTGTACCCTGCAATTAGGATACTCGCTTCGAGTCGCGTTGGCTATCCTGTAAAATAGAGCTTGTGCTAACGTGTTTATAAGTGTCAGCTATAGAATGTAGCTTGAAAGGAATAAGTGTCGGCGACAGTCAAACCCTTTGCAGCTAAGCGTTCGACTTTTATGGAATATGGCAGAGGCATGCGTATTTCGCCCTCACAAAGACCTGCGGTAGCCAACCGATCGAAAGTACGTATTATATCCTTCGCAGACAAGCTAAATAGCAATTCCTTAACCACAGAGATGTCGAAGGTTTGATTGCCGTAAGAGGGACCTGAACCTTGAACGAAGGAAAGCTCGAAGCAGGTATTCCTGGTTCAAGCGGCCAAGTAAACAAGACCTAGAGGAGGGTGACCCAAACGATCATACGATCTGTCACGAAAACCGTCGGTGAAACAAAGGAGGAACCAGAGAGGATAAGGCTGCACGGTTCTGGAATGAAGAGGCTGCGGTGAGGAAAAAAAAAGGAAGCCTATAAGCAGTGGCAGAAGGCAAATGCACTCGAGCATCTTACAGTGTATAGGAAGGAAGAGGCTAGTAAAAGAAGCTGTAGCAAAGGCAAAGAAGGTGGAGATGGTTGCTCTATGCGGGAAACTGGGAGGGCCACAGAGAGAGGAGTTCGTTAACCGGCTGCTCAAGGCACAGCATAGAGCTTGCGTCAACATTTAAGTGGTCAAGACGGTGAAGAGTGCCGACCGCGGGGTATTATGGACGTCAGTCGAGAACAGAAAAAGATGGGTGGAATACTTCAAGGAACTCTTGAATGGGGAATTTGCTCATCGCGAACTTCAAGAAAGACAGCCAACGAAAGATCCCATCAACAGCTTACCGCCTTCTAACGGAGAAAATACCGCCAACAAGACAGAAGACGGACGCATCCGATTGCTCCAACTACAGAGGAATCAAACTGATCTCACACATGATGAAGGTCTACGAACAGCCTGTCGACTTGAAACTGAGGAAGATGGTCACCATCTCTCAGGTGCTGTGGTTTCATTCACTAACAAGAGCTGTAAGAAGCTTGTAACAGCTCCATCACAGACACCATTTTTATCGCTCGCCAGGTGATGGAAGAATATCGGAGTAAAACAAAGCCCTGCTACCTGGCCTTCCTGGATCTGGAAAAGGCCTACGATAGGCTACCCGGGCCGTGGTCTGGAAATCCTTTCAAGGAAGGGGTGTCCCTGAAAGTCTGATCACGGCAATAAAGAACATCTACGTAGGCTCAAAAGTGGTGGTACGAACTCCATACGGGATAACGAAGACGATGGATGTCACAGTCAAGAGTCAGCTTTGAGTCTGTTCTTCTTCGTGCTGACGTTTGAGTGTATGGCGCCTTAAGGAAGCCCCTCTCATGACCATCCTCTGGGTGGATGATAACGCCCTAGTAGCCGACAGCCGAGGAGATCCGGAGGAGGAGGTACAGGTGCGGCAAGCCCTTGCAGACAACGAGCTCCGGCTGAACCACAGGCACCGTGCGGTTGACCCTAAATTTCGAGGCACCCGGAGCACATTCGAGAGGAGCTCCAAGGAAATTTGGACGGACGTCGTCAACAAAGTTCTCTCCGAACTCGGCCTCACGCTAGACGGCGCCCTTGATAGGATGTGGTGGGACGGGTGTGGTACATCACAAGGACCACGGCAGGACTAAACGCTCAGAAAAAGAGGAAGCAGAAGAAGAGGAAGTTTATTGCTGATTGTGTGGACATCCTTGTCTTGAGACTGGCGAAGTGCATGCGACCCACTTCGCTTTCGCAAAACTGGTGAGGTCATAATCATTGGTTTCACCTAAACTTTGCCCACGAAGTTATTTCGGATGCTGATCGCCAAACTGTCTACCGTTTTTGAAATATTGACCGATTGATGTACTCGGTGGCGATGTCCGTTCCTCCACGTGGTGCCACTGGAAACTGTTCCGACAGAGATGGGAAACTCCATCGACGTGCCTGCTGCAGCTTGCACTCGACTCTTTGGACAAGAGTACAGTATTCGTACCCACTCTATGAGCTCTTCGGGGACTCCATGTTCCCGTAAGGCATACCATATCACTTCACGCGGAACGCGATCAAAGGCCTTCTCCAAATCCAGGAAGGCAAGATGCACCGGCTTCTGTTTCTCGCGGTGTTTTTCTATCAGAAGACGAACGGCGTGTATGGCATCGACTGTGCCACAACCAGCTACGAAGCCGCACTGGTTGGTAGAGAGCTGGACGGTATCACGAATTCGTCCGTCGACAATCCGCTCGAAGATCTTCATGCTATGCGAAAGCAATCGGATTGGACGGTAGTTTGCGCAGTCTGCTGGACTGCCCTTCTTTTTCCAAATCGGAATCGTCGTGCTTCTCTGCCAGATATCGGGCACTTTCTTCTCCGCAATAACCTCGTTGAAGAACGTCGCCAGCCACTTCGTTGGGTACCAGGATTTCGACTTCCATAAGTCGGCCGCCAAATCATCGGGGCCCGTTGCCTTGCCCGGCTTCATTTTCTTCAAAGCCGCTTCTACCTCCTCTACGGTGATTTTCTGAACGGGACCGTATACAGGAGGAGAAGATGGAATGCTCGGATGAGCAAACTCTACTGTCGAGACTTCCTCGAAGTAGGTGCGCCATCGGTTCAAAACCATCTTGCGGTCCATGAGTAGATGGCCATTCTCATCGTTGATGCCAAAGGACTTCTCAACATCCTCAGTCTGGCGATGGCGGACCTTCGCGAGTCGATAAAGAAATCGCTCGCCATCGCGCGACTCAAGCTTCCCGTTGATATCATCGTAATGAGTGGCTCTTGCAACGGCTACCGCCTTCTTAGCGGCTTTCTTGGCTTCCTGATACAGACGCCATTTATCGGCTGTCTTATCGCCGAGGAATGCGTGGTATAATCTCTTCTTTTCTCGGACTTTTTCCTTAACTTCGTTAGTCCACAGTCATGTCTGCTTATCAACCTTACGCCGTCCCGGTTTCGTAGTGCCGAGTTCGGAACGCGCAGCATTTAGAATCGCGTCGGTGGCTATTTGCCATGTCTCGTCGACGGTCGTGACCGTCGGCAACCGAATGCGCGAAGTAACAGCTGCTTCATTCTCTTTCAGTCGCCACCACTTGATTCTTGACGGGTCTGCGCTACATCAAGGGTCTGCGCTCTCCCCACTACTCTTCGTTGTCGTTATGGATGCCATATCGCGTGATCTTCAGCAGCCAGTCCCTTGGACGTTGCTTTATGCTGATGATGTAATGCTTGCTAGCGAAGATAAGATTGAACTCCAGCGGCAGGTACAAGCTTGGTGCGATCGCTTGGAGAGATTTGGACTCAAACTTAATATCAAGAAGACCGAGTATATGACGACTGATGAAGACGAGTCCAGCTCCATTAAGGTAAATGGCATTGAGCTGCCACGTACTTCGGTATTCAAGTACTTGGGATCAGCAATCGCGTCCGATGGCGGTTTACTCGTTGAAGCCAACACACGCGTGAGTGCAGCGTGGTCCAAATGGCGCTCTCTGACGGGAGTGCTTTGCGACAAGAAGATACCAGAGCGCCTCAAGTCGAAGATCTACAGAGCAGTCGTCCGACCTGTAGCTATTTACGGAGCTGAGTGCTGGCCCGTTACCAAAGAAATTGAAAGGCGCCTCAGCGTAATGGAAACGAAGATGCTGCGGTGGACGGCCGGAGTTACGCGTTTGGATCGAGTACGCAACGAATCCATACGGCAGAGGTTCGGTGTCACCCCGATATTTGAGAAGATGCGCGAAGCTCGTCTGCGATGGTACGGCCACGTCCTTCGCGCAAAAGGTGACACCGTCCGAAAGACTGGTCTTAACCTTGATGTGCCCGGTAGGCGGCCACGAGGGCGACCAAAACAGCGGTGGCTTGATACGCTGCATCAGGACTTGAAGATGGCTGGGTTGCACCCTGATCAGGCATTTGATCGGGAGAAATGGCGCCAACATTCCAGGAAAGCGGACCCCGCAACTAAGCGGGACAAACGCTGAAGAAGAAGAAGAAGAAGAAGAAGAAGAAGAAGACCGATTACAGTAGGGTAGGTACGGGAGAGCAAAGGGTGATTGATGAGGTCATGTTCAGCAGCTTCGGCCACACTTCTTCACGGATGCGATATTCCTTTCTGGTACAAGAACTCTCCTTTTCACTGCTTTCATTTTGGATAATCCCCGAAACGAAGCTTGTAAGAATGCCTCCTCAATCTATCCCTCCACACTTATGTTAAACGTCCGACGTTGGTCTCGTGAGACTACAGTACATAGTGCCGCGGCTCATGGAAGATCTTCGTTAAATTCCGGTAAATTCGGTAAATCCGGTAATTTTTTTAAAATTTAGTATTCCCTTAAAAACAATTGGTTTTAAGCGGCGGTAATGTAAAAAAGCGTAAAGCTTTTCACCGAAACATCATCACATTCAGAAAAACCATATCATCTTAATTTTATCATGCATACGTCATCCTAAAGCAAACAAAGCAAGCGGAAGCCCAACAATGCACAAGTGTAATGATCTATATTGTGAGCGCTTCAAAAAAGATAGAAGCTTAATTAAAACTCTCAAACAGCTTAATTAAACTCAAAAACATTTCTGGAACATCAGATATTCAATAGAATATTGCTATATTTCTTTTTGGGTTAACAGTTTAACTGCTTTTTGAAATTATCACGATTATCATCGTTTCATTCGGTGAAGGAATGATTTAAACCTTACGCTACCACTTTTTTGGACAATTAAGCTGTACTTGGAGCAAAGCGAAGCACTTCAGAAGAAAAAGAACGAAATGTGACATGATAGCGAATTTCTTTCTCTTCTTATACGGAAAACAGCTTAAGGCCGGGGGAATACTTCCATCGCCGCGATGCCATCGCGGCGCTCAGTTCATGGCCATTCCGCTGCACGCGATTGAATAGCCAAAGGAAACTTCGCCGCAACAGTGGCGATCGGCATGCGCGAAGGTTTCCCGCGCCCATCGCGGGCATGGCATACTTTTTCGCGCTGCGCGCTGTGTTTAGGCCTATATTATACTTCGGCGACGCGTCGCCGACACTGTGACACGTCATCGACGGTCCGTCACCGACGTCGGCGACGCCAACTTCGCTGGCGACATCGCCGACATCGATAGATTCTGTGGCGACGTCGGCGACGATAGATTCTGTGGTGACGTCGGCGACGTCGTCAACAGGAGAGCATCGGAGCACATTTTTAGCATCGCAGCGCGTTTTCAATGTCATCATTTGGGACCCAGACTGCGGATAGAAACCCCTGGTGATCACAATTTGTTTAAATTGTGTGCTTTTCTTCATATGTTTCGAGACTTGATGACGATTTTTGTTTTGTATGAACGGTAGCCTACTCGACCATTGTTAAATTGGCGAATTTTCTCTTACTAACCATATTTGGTTTTAGAAGGATGGATAAGTGTGAATGAGGATGGATCTGAAGTCTGATCTGACTATTGATTTACCAATTTAACGATTTGGAGTTTAGCAAAGGCTTTTTTGTTAAGTCGCATTTGAATTAAATTTACGCAGAACTTTCGAAATTCAAAGGAAAATTTAACTCTTAATTAATATGAATTGTACCTCGAAAAAGCTCTTCTTAGAGGCTTGCAGTCAGGGATGAGCGGATAACAAAATTTTCAAACCCGGATAACGGATAACGGATAATTTTGCCCAAAAATCGCCGGATAACGGAAAAACGGATAACGAACAAACAAAAAAAATAAAACTGGGCTTAAACTGCACTAGTTTCAACATCAGACATGGAACGCAACTGCTGTCAAATTATAAATCCTTTTTAACGACTTTAATGGAGTTTTTTTTTAACATAGTGCAGTCGCTTTAACAAAGCCCTATGGGATTCTCCCGAAACTTCAGTAAAAGAAACGCTTCTTCATTGCCATCCAAACCGATGCCGAGTTCGAATTGCGAACCACGATTCCTTCACCAGGTTCCACGAACTGCTATCAAACTCACCAGGGAGGACAAATATTAGGTTGTCCCATAAGTCCCCGCCGTTTTTTTTCAACGATTCACTGTAGATTGCGCCGGCGGTCTCTTGCATACCTCTGCATAGCCTTCGAAAGAGAATGATTTGCTCTATCAGATAATGTATTGCACTCCTTTCCTCATCATGAATTTTGTCAATTTTTAGGTCGTTGAAGTGAAAAGTGAAAAAGCGAATAAGTAGCCATTTGCGCACTTGTTCTCTCCGCTTAGGTTTGTAATTTTTTGCGCAGTTTTTTCAAGCATTTGGGAGACAATGTCCTGTACTATAAGAATATGTGTTAGCGCTGTTTGCTCATTTGTCCTTTATTGATTTTTAGGTCATCAAATTGGGACGTCTGAAGGAGGATGGTTATTTTTGCCGACAGCTCCTGCTCTGTGATTGGACCTTTTGGGTTGGAATTATATGTCATTCGAAAGAGAATGTCTTGCTCTATAGGAATATGTGTCGCTTTTATTGATTTCTTTTGAATACCAACAAAATGCCAAAAAGTGAAAAATCGTCTTCACCTACAACTCCTTCTCCTTCAGTTGTTGATATTCGACAGAAATCAGCGTGAGTCAATAAACGCGACACAAGTTCTTACTGAGCAAGACATCCTCTTCCAAACGACATATAACACCATGCAAAAATGTTCAACCACAGAACCGGAGTTTTGGTAAAAATTCGGGCAGAAAAGTCGGAATTCCCAATTTGGTGACCTAAAAATCAATAAAGGACAAATGAGCAAATAGCACTAGCACATATTCTTGTAGTACAGAACATTGTTTTCCAAACGCTATAAAAAACTGTGTAAAAAATTACAAACCTAAGCGGAGAGAACAAGTGCGCAAATGGCTACTTTTTCACTTTTTCACTTCAACGACCTGAAAGTTGTCAAAATTCAGGATGACAAAAGAAGTGCAATACATGTTCTGATAGAGCAAATCATTCTATTTCGAAAGCTATGCAGCGCTATGCAAGAGACCGCCGGCGAAATCTGCAGTGAATCGTTGAAAAAAACGGCGGGGACTTATGGGACAACCTAATAGCAAGACCACCAAGCTGTGAAACAAAAACTGTTCTGCAAACTCTACTCTTCTGATGTTTCGCTATGATCACCTTAATTTAAGTCTGGAAAAGATGAGGAGAGACTTTGTTCATCCAAGCACATTTCCATAGTGCAATTTACAATTTTTCATGTTTTTGCCGTTTAAAAGGAATTGGAAGAACGAGGCAAAGAATACGTAAAACAGCCCAACTAACCGTATGGAGACATTCATAAGTCGCCCTTGGAGGGAGAGATGTGAGACTCATTCACCTCTTATTCACTCACATTTGTCTTCATCGAACAACTTGTCCTCATTTTGTCAGTTTCCATTGTTGTGTGGTTTTAGTGAACAATCGTCAGGTTTTTTTTTTTTTTGAATTAAGACTGTGACCAAACAGAATGATCCTTGGATGAATGGCTCCTCCGATGCCTCTTGACTTTTCTATGCTAGGCCGACTCAGCCGAATAAAGTCTGCATAACAATCTTGGTTTCACGCGGATCGATACTCTTGTTCGATAGTATCCCAAGATCTAAGAAGAACGTGGAATGAGATGGGTGAAATACAATACCGCTCGCGCCGCACGGTCAAAAGTGGGCAAAAAAAACGCCAACATAGCGTCGCAAAGCGTCGCACGCTCATAACTCCTTCAGTTTTAGGTTTCTTGAATAAATGTTGGCACCATTCGATTCGCCTCTTCGAGATCTACACAAATATGTGTAAAGCTTTACCGGAACACCCGTATTTTCGCCGTGGGTGGTCCAACATTGACTGGACGGGCGATTAGAGCAGCTTATTTCCCAGAATATGCGTGCTTTCGGAGTATCTCAAAGATGGCGTACGTCGCCAGTGCACTGTCATGCCAGGAATGCCCCGAGAGTGCGCCGTGCACAATGCACACAGAACCTAACCTATCAATCGAGTGGGCGAGCCCTGAGCTTCTATCTTCTCTCACTGGGAACTGCGACGTTTTCAAGACTATTTCGAGCCGTTTGGAGAATGTTATCAGAAATTCCCCGCCACCCCACTCAGGATTAGCTCCATTCTGTCCCAGCGAAACTTTGGTGTGCGCCGAGAACAATGCATACAGAATCGAACCTTTCAATCGAGGGGGGGGGGGACAGCTTGTAGACTGAGCGTTTGGGGAGTTTTATCAGAAATTTCTTGCCGCCCTACTCAGGAATTGCTCCAAGGCTGTCCAGCGAGCCTTTGGAGTGCGCCATGAACATGCATAGAGAATCGCACCTTTCAATCGAGGGGGGGGACAGCTTGTAGACTTATCGTTTGGGCAGTTTTATCAGAAATTTCTTGCCGCTCTACTTAGTAGTTGCTCTAAGACTGTCCAGCAAGCCTTTGAAGTGCGCCGTGAACAATGCATACAGATTCGAACTTTTCAATCGAGGGGGGGCAACCGCTCGCAAATTGCACGCATGGGCGTGTTCGGAGCGCAATAGCTCTCTCGAGTTGTAACCTTTCAGGCTGCAGCTTGTAGGTTTTGTAGGCAGCCGAACGTTCTTTTCGTACGCCAAAGTAGAATGGTTTAGCTTAGGAGGGGACAATGTTATAGGGGTGCGAAAATGCAGATGAGGTTTGTGTGAAGCATTTTTTCCCACTTCCGTGGACCATTGCGAGAAGACGCGGCGAGCTAACGACCTTAAAATGCGTACTTGAACAGAGCGCCTAAGGTACTTTACGACGATATGCCCATAGCTCCTCAGTTGCCTAAACTGCCTTAGCCTCGGCTGGCGTTTTAGAGCGGCAAAAGCTAGCGGTTAGAGTTTCTTGCGCTTCT